>MU158398.1:277447-834374 GCA_015708705.1 Naganishia vishniacii ANT03-052
CGTCCGTCGCGCGCACGCGGGCTGACCCGGGTTCCAGTCGAATGCTCAAGTCTGCGCAGAATTTCGCGAGCGGTATGTTGCAGGCAAGGGGTTACGCCCCAAGTGCTGCGCGTGCTGATGGTCCAGGGGGGTTTAGGGTTCTTTGGGATTCCTGCAGAGGATCAGTTCAACCTCGAAGTCATGGTCGAATGGCCAGGGTACAACTGCACTCTGGCGCCGTATATGCATGTACGTCGTGAGCCTTCGTTCGGCATTCACATATGACCCCTCTGCTGACCAACGTGTGTAGTGTCCGAATGATAACGTCGATCTCGCGAGATCCGTAAAGGAACGCCTGACGGTGTGGGAGAATCATTTCCTGCAGGCGGCGCAGAAACGGTTGAACAAGTTGATCGATGGGTATGAGTTTACGATTCTTGATGCCAAGGATTTTATGGAGGTGGGTGCTAAGCTGCGGGTCGAGGCGGCCAAGCTTACCTCCGCCCTCTCCACAGATGTGCCCCTACGAGACCGTCGCACTCGGTTACTCTGCGTTCTGTGACTTGTTCACCGTCGAGGAATGGAAGGCGTTTGAATACCGATTCGATATCATGTGGTGGTATGGCTCCGGGTTTGGGAGTCCAATCGCACGTGCACAGGGGATTGGATATGTTCAGGAGTTGGTGAGCAGGTTGACCCATAGTGCGTTCGTCGGCCGGGGTTACGTTGTCAATGGCTAACGCTGTTCGCCTTTGTGAAAGCGAGAATCACGGAACACAACTCGACGACCAACAGCTCGTTCCATAATGATGTGCAGTTCCCCTTGAATGATGCCTTGTCAGTGCTTGTTGTGGCCTGGAGCCGTCGATTCGAATGCTGAGCCGCGTCGAGCAGATACGTCGATTTTACGCATGACACCACTTTTGCACAACGCATGTACCTTCTTCGTTCTTCAACCCCGTCAATCGCCTGATGGTCCATCTCATAGTCCTGCCCGCGTTCAATTTGACGAGTTTCGCGGCGTCTGGTGCCCCGCCTTTGGATCACATTCCAAAGCACCGCTCCTACATCGCTTCAAAGTACGTCCTTACGTTTTGCCCTCTCACTCGGCAACTAACTCTTGCACAGATTCTGCCCGTTCGCGACCAACATGCAATTCCAAATCTTGGCCTGCGGCAACGCGACCGACAACGACGAACCGACGCACATCCGTCTCGTCTTGAACGACGGCGTGGTCCCGCTGACAGGTTTGCGCGGCTGTCCCGAGGATGAAGATGGGAAGTGTCCGATGGACGTGTTTGTCGCCGCTTTGCGGGAGATTATTGGCGAGGTCGACTTTTCCCAGGAATGCGGTTTGCAGAGTAGGTGAGAAGTAATTTCTCGCGCAACGGTAGGGCTGATAACGTTCTTGCAGAAATCGATTATTCGTTGGAAACTATCAACGGTTCACCAGTTTCCCCTTAGGTCTTTGTTACAAGTGGTGCAGTAGACACATGGACTCTGGATGGGTGCCTATGACCCAATCTATCGGCTGGATGATCTAGCAGAGCTGGAGGAGAAGACGGCGTTGCGATTGATATAGATGGATTACTGTTGAAAAGTGTTTACAACGTGCATTAAGGTGGAACAAGCTAGAGCCAAACGGAGTCGTTACCGGTGTCGTCTGTCAAGGAATCGCTCCTCGGTCTTCCGGCAGTCAATGATGCTGGGCTTTGGGATCGATCTTTCGCACTCGAGGCAATGAGCGTGGATCAGAAGCTGCGTCGTGACTCCGTTTTGTTCTGGCGACGAAGATACCACAAGCTGCTACGCCTCTCGAATGAGGACCGTCGTAGCTGTTGACGCGGCGCAGGTACGTTGAAGCGAAATCTCACATGGATGTGAGGTTTGACAATTGCTCTGGTGCGTCTCACAGGTGCATGCCTTCGTCCACGGCATCATCACTTCCCGTATCGGCTACACCGTTACTTTGCGGCGGAGCCGATGTCGCCGCAGACGGACAGCGCGTCTGAGCTGATATTTCCGTCTGTGCCGAATTGATGACTGCTCGATTTTCGTCCACCCCATAATGCGGGTTCGTGGGGTCGAAAGCCATCTTTGCTTCCAGTGCGTATCTGAGTAGGAGAATTCGCTCTTCTTGGGATTTACTGGGACGGAGGACGAGGTCAGGTCACGATAACCTACCCGTCTCGAAGGAACCTCTCTCACATGGTCTGCAAGTTTTCCGCTATCACGCTATCCATCTCTTCCGCTTCCTCGGCACCCTCCGCATCAGTCAAGCTTCCTACGTGATCCTGTATCTGCTGATTAGAATCCCTGAGCCGTGATAACGAAGTCTGAAGGCGAGTGACCTCTAAATGCAGCAGGGATCACTTCAGGTTATCCCAACGACTGAGCGAGAGGACTCACCCGCTGCGATTATTGGCACTTCCAGTTCTCGCACCTCGTCGTATGTGAATGGATGGGTATATTTCGGCGTGAAGGGGAGTGGCATCGTGCGCAGAGACACTGGAAGGTGAAAGGGCTGTGGCTATCGTAAACTACACTTGCACAGTCTGGACGCCGTAGTCCTGTAGTTCTATATTGCATTCAGCCAAAATGACGACTCCTTGGACTGATACACCTTTCAACCGATTGCTCGCGGGAAATGATGACGGAAGCCTCCACTGGAAAGGGGTTGGTCACGTGACGAGACCCACTCTGACCACAACTTCGTTTCACAGGGTTTCAAAATGAAACCGCAAGGTGGTCCCCGAAACAGGTGACCGGATAAGAAGCGGAGCACAATTGCTGAAACGCGATCAGCCTGTTAATCTTTGCGCACGGTCGATATCCAGATCTTGCTTGCCATCGCATGATGTTTGCACTCTCCAAACGGAACTCGAAGACAGCCAGAGCAAGCTGCATCGTGTGATGACAATCTCACTGGGGTGAGGGCAAGAGGATCGGAGCTGATCACAAAGTAGAGGCTGTGTATCCAGAAGCGCCGGTCCACGCTTTAAATATGAAGAACTGTCAGGTTCACAGGCTGGTCATCGCCCTGCTGAAGCGTACCACCAGGTAGACAATACCTGGCGATACTGAGTACAATGGGGAAAGAACATGTATTTGACAAGTGGGAAGGCATGAGGGCCCGACAGATAGCTGCGATCGAAATCTCAAGCTCCCCATCACGTATGCACTGGTTCCTGTACTGGTATAGCAAATAGCAAACATCATTTTGCCACAGATGTCACCGTCACACTCTCACCGACTCTGGCCCAAGCCCCAGTGCGAAAAAAAATAACTTGTCGCATCTGCAAACGACTCGCAAGCGGCAGAAAAGGCGCACACACCCCGCGCCATGCGGCATTTCAAGGAGTTTGCGAGCCCATCGTGGGAAACCGGGAATTTCTTCAAGCCCCGCTAGGAAATCTCCGAGTCGATCGCATATGCAGAGAATTTTTCGTGGCACGGCGGGCGTCAATGGCTGTGGCCGGTCCATCCTTCGACTCCTCGAGTCCAGTTGATATAATAAAGCAATCTGGCATTGCTCTTCACTTCGCATTGGCTTTTGACTCCAACAATTCTTTGTTGAACACACTCCCTTCTATAACAAAAAAAACCTACAAAAATGGGTAAGGAAAAGATTCACGTCAACGTCGTAAGTTTTAAAGTCGACGCACCTCCTGAACCATCGCTCACCTTGTGCTCCCTCTCCTCCCTTCTTCCTTTCTCGCCTCTTCATCGTCTCGCCTTCTCGCCTTACCCTTCCAAAGGTCGTCATCGGCCACGTCGATTCAGGCAAATCGACCACCACTGGTCACTTGATCTACAAGTGTGGTGGTATCGACAAGCGAACCATCGAAAAGTTCGAGAAGGAAGCCGCCGAATTGGGCAAGTCTTCGTTCAAGTACGCATGGGTTCTTGACAAGCTCAAGGCCGAGCGAGAGCGAGGTATCACCATCGACATTGCCTTGTGGAAGTTCGAGACTCCCCGATACAACGTCACCGTCATTGACGCTCCCGGTCACCGAGATTTCATCAAGAACATGATCACTGGTACCTCGCAGGCCGACTGCGCCATCTTGATCATCGCTTCCGGTATCGGTGAATTCGAGGCTGGTATCTCCAAGGATGGTCAGACCCGAGAGCACGCTTTGTTGGCCTTCACCCTCGGTGTACGACAGTTGATCATTGCCATCAACAAGATGGACACCTGCAAGGTTTGTTGTTTCGATATTTTCAGCCCAAGTCACTCGCTTACCCGTTCTCTTCTCAGTGGTCCGAAGACCGATACAACGAAATCGTCAAGGAGGCTTCCGGTTTCATCAAGAAGGTTGGATACAACCCCAAGACCGTTCCCTTCGTCCCCATCTCCGGATGGCACGGAGACAACATGTTGGAGGATTCCCCCAACATGGGTTGGTACAAGGGATGGACGAAGGAGGGCAAGGCTGGTGTCGTCAAGGGCAAGACCTTGCTCGAGGCCATCGATGCCATCGACCCCCCCAGCCGACCTTCCGACAAGCCCTTGCGATTGCCCTTGCAGGATGTCTACAAGATCGGTGGTATTGGCACGGTGCCCGTCGGTCGAGTCGAGACCGGTATCATCAAGGCCGGTATGGTCGTCACCTTTGCTCCTTCCAACGTCACCACCGAAGTCAAGTCCGTTGAAATGCACCACGAACAGCTCGTCGAGGGTGCTCCCGGAGACAACGTCGGTTTCAACGTCAAGAACGTCTCGGTCAAGGACATCCGACGAGGAAACGTCTGCTCCGACTCCAAGAACGACCCCGCTATGGAGGCTGCTTCCTTCAACGCTCAGGTCATCGTTTTGAACCACCCCGGTCAGATCGGTGCCGGTTACTCTCCCGTCTTGGATTGTCACACCGCCCACATTGCC
Organism: Naganishia vishniacii ANT03-052; assembly: GCA_015708705.1. Taxonomy (NCBI): domain Eukaryota; kingdom Fungi; phylum Basidiomycota; class Tremellomycetes; order Filobasidiales; family Filobasidiaceae; genus Naganishia; species Naganishia vishniacii. The sequence goes on from MU158398.1 coordinate 282,312, forward strand.
TGCAAGTTCGCCGAGCTCATCGAGAAGATTGACAGGCGAACCGGTAAGGTCATGGAGGCCGCCCCCAAGTTCGTCAAGTCCGGAGACGCCGCTATCGTCAAGTTGGTTCCTTCCAAGCCCATGTGTGTCGAGTCTTACCAGGAGTACCCTCCTTTGGGTCGATTTGCCGTCCGAGACATGAGGCAGACTGTTGCCGTCGGTGTTATTAAGTCGTAAGTGTTTGGCAACGTCTGGTGTATGTCTGCATGGTCCTAACCCGTTCTCCTTTGCTCTCTAGCGTCGAGAAGACAACCGGTAAACAGGGCAAGGTCACTAAGGGTAAGTACAATCATTTTGAATCCACTGTCAGATGCTAACCCGCTCTCTTCCTGAAGCTGCGGAAAAGGTTCAGAAGAAGAAGTAAACTCTTTCGGACGTATTTGGACTTTGTTCACTTTCCGGTTTTTTCACGTTGTAATCCACTCCATTTGATATATGGATCGATACTTGGCTGCTGCTTCTTCCCATATCGAGACCGCTTTTTGTACACTTTGTTGCCTTATAGCAAAGCTGGCAGCTTACCTCGCACTCTACTGCCCCGGTGAGAAGGAGACTTCACGGAGTCTGCAGAGAGGTGTTGTAAGCCAAACCGAAGGCACATCCTCAGGCACAACACTCTCGTTTTGCCAGAACGGCCCAGTTCAACTATGTGATGCTCCTTGTCGAAGAATAGTAGGGGTAGGAGAGGCAAATCTGAATTAGCCACGAACTGGAGAAGCTCAAAGTTATTAAAGAGGTCACAGGATCTCGTATTCTGGAGGTAGAGCTCATGTGAAAAGTCTTTGCTATCCTGCCTGTGAGTCGGCGTTTCACTCAATGTGATGGGCGGAGCGTTACCCTTTTCTTGGTGCTCAGAGAGGTACTTAAAAGGTGAATTGCGTAGCCGACAACATTTATGGAAGCTCCCTATACAGGGCAAGGATTTTGGCTTATCATTTGGGCAAGAAATTCGGTCCCCGCGGAGGATTTCGTTGCCTGCTACATAATTGCAAAGCCAAACCTGATTCGCGTGGATTCGCTTTCCCATCAATTCGCGGCTACCAAGGTAACCAAACGCTGGAGCACCATGCGAGATCGCTAGACCGCCACTTTCGAGCGCTGCAGTAGGATGTGCGGCTACCTGCAGGGGAGCCCAGGCTGCAATCACCCCGAGCCTGATCCGCGGAGGCCGTTCCCCTCATAGGCTCATCTTCCCAGAACTCAAGTGGGTTCAGTTTCTCTTGAGTCTCCCTCAGTTTCGCGACCGACGTTTCGCATTTCACACACCCAGTGGGGCGACAGCCTTGACCGTCCTCTGAGGTCCATGGGACTCTGTATTGTGGTCATTGAAGCCGGCGCATAGGCAGATTCGGGCATGATGCTGATCCAGGGAACTATAAGCTTGTCGCATGGACTCTCAGATCGAATCGCCCGAACGGAAGGCTGGGGGACCAGCTTTTTGTGGTGCTCGTTCCTTTTGTCGCAGACAACAGATCTCCCGGGCGACCCTTCCTGGTTGTCTTCATCGCAATCACCAAGTTGGCCTTGACTTCAGTGTCGGCCTGGTAACATCCATTAGGCACATTTGAGGAGTCAAAGCGTATTGACAGCGCTTGAACAGGCATGATGGCATAACGTTGGTCCCCGGTCATACAGTCCGTCTCCAGTCGTTCAAAAATCTGGTCAACAGGGATTCATCACATAGAGGAGAAACCGAGCGTGACTTTGAAGGACTGCTGGCTCATGAATCTCTTGTAAGACTGGAGATCGCTGACACCTCCGCTAATCCCTGCAGAGCGACTCGTGAATGCCCATGCGACCAACGATTCGGGGCGTAGCCGTTTCTTGGCCACACTAAACACTCCTCGTCTTGCGGTACTCTCAAGTGAGCATCGCCTGATGAAGGTCGTCTTCTTTGGCAGGCTGAAGTACGCATGACCCAGCGCTTGGTGAGATGATGTTACCGCCACCACCGATAAACGCACTCCTCAAGACGTACGGGGAACATCGCCGAGGCTGGCTGACGAGACGGCTGATTCAGCGAGCTGGTGATAAAGGAATTCCCCTGAGAGGTCACGAACACATTGCAGGTGATGATCTTATATGCTGATCGAACAGAGGCCCTCGATTCGAGCCTATCCCGAATGCATTATGCCGCCGTTCCAGACCTCCAGCGAAGCCGCCAGTTGCCGTCGGTCGTTCCATGTAAGACAGACGCATAGCACGATAGATTACGCATGCCAACCAAGCAAGAACATCTCGTCATCGCAGACAGGGGACTAGGTGGTGAAAATCGACGCTTCTCCGAGATGGGAAACACAGGGGAGGTGAAACGAGGTGTGAAACGGGACGGGGGTCGCAAGGGGTATTTCAAGCATACTCGCGCGTGTCTTCCAAACCCTCATTGCGCTTGCGCAGACTACCAAAACTAAGCGGAATTCCTCGCGCTTTTTCGGAGGTACGGACATGGTGCTCTCGCAGTATGGGCGCGTGGCTCGGCAGCCTTTCGCTAGTGGTTCTGGTGAAGGCGATAGTCAAGACGGTGATTTCGCTGGCGACGACGACTTCTGAAGCTTTTGGCCCAGCAAGGCACTAACGAACCTCGTCAAGACTTCACCAGCAAGGTGCGTGCGCAGGCATCCGTGGTAGTTGTCGACTCGCTGACCGTGTTATCTTGTTATTTTATTGGTGCTGTTCTTGTTGGATGTGGAATGTGGATTTTGCTGGATGCGGATGGCGGTTATGCTCTGGTGGCGATGGGATGAATGGACGGTCGGGTTGGAATGGGTGTGAATGAATGGAATGGGTTGATGCGGGACCACGACGACGGACTCGACTCCATCATCTCTACTTGCCAACTATCACGCCTCACCTACGCTTCACATTTCGCTCGCAACTTACCCCTCCAGATGTCGACCTTCTCTTCTCAACCCGTTGTCATTGACGGCAAGGGCCACTTGCTCGGTCGATTGGCCTCGATCATCGCCAAGCAGGTTAGTCAACTTTCGTAAACCGGACTCCGTTGGATCGATTCGCAAGTACCCGCTCTGTACGAGCATGTGGGAAACCGGGGGCTTTTAAACCCGTTGGCCTAGTCGGACCTACCTCGTACCGTTCTCCTCGAGACGCAGAGTGTTCCTGATGATCATGGCAGCGAAGAGATCCTTTTTCATCGTAAAAAGTGATCATCTATAGCTGACGAGCTTAAACCGTGTGCCTCCCTTGTGGTCCTCCCCTGGGTATACATTGGCAATTTGTGTAGATCCTTTCCGGCCAGAAGGTGACTGTCGTTCGATGTGAGGAAATCAACTGCTCCGGTTCTTTCTTCAGGAACAAGGTGAGTGCATTTTGCTCTTCGAAGGTCTGAAAATGGCTAAATTGGCTTGTCTACAGCTCCGATACCACGCCTACTTGCACAGTTAGTAATCAACGGAAAGCAGGGAAGACAATCGAGTTGACGAGTTTCGGTTTACAGAGAGGCATATCGTTAACCCCAAGAAGTCCGGTCCCTTCCATTTCCGAGCTCCTTCCCGAATCCTTTACAAGGCTATCCGAGGAATGGTAAGTCGCGTTGAAGAGGCAAACGAGATCATGCATTAATCGCTCGGTACTACAGGTCCCCCACAAGAGCGCTCGAGGTGCCGCCGCCTTGACCCGACTCCAGCTCTTCGAGGGCGTTCCCCCCGCCCAGGACAAGCTCAAGAAGATGGTCGTCCCCGCCGCTCTCCGAGTCTTGCGATTGAAACCCGGACGAAAGTTCTGCACCTTGAAGCGAATTTCCCACGAAGTCGGATGGGGATACAAGGACGTCGTTGACCGATTGGAGGAGAAGCGAAAAGCCAAGGGTCAAGCTTACCACGAGCGAAAGACCGCCGCCATCAAGCTCAGGTCCAAGGCCGCCGCTTCCGTCTCGCACCCCGCTGACGAGAAGCTCGCCGCTGTCGGCTTCTAAAATACTCGTTCACTTGGAGGAGCGGGTGGCATCTAGGGTCGTGGTTGCATCCGTCTGTAATCTGTATTGGAGGACGGAATGATTGTAACTGCCCAGTGATGTTATTCGTTATGTGACGATTCAGTGCCTTCCATATCTCTGATTCAGTAATGTTGCTATATACCGCAGCGGACATGCCTCTTACAGCCTCTTTCAGCCTGTTGAGATTGCTGAGATGTTCGACTGATGTTCATATAGCAGGTGACCCATCCCAGAACCATCCCTATGCGCATCGGCCAACTTTAACCGTGCAAATCCACTTATGACGTCGTGAAGGGCTTTAGATTGCCGGTCCACTAGTCTTGTTCGGTTATCGGTTTCAGATCAAGGTGCGACGCGGTCCGAGTCCGAGATTGCTTTGCGAGATTGATAGCTCTCCTTTGGCGTTTCAAGTCGTTTGCTACTGGAGTTGCCTTTGTTATTGCATACCCTTCATCCTAGACCTCTGGATACCTCGAAGCACTCAACATACAGTCCGACATAATTTTAAGGATCGTAAACCAGCGCCTTGCTTTCACGTCATCACACCTTCGCAATAATATCACTCAGCAGAATCGAGACGCCTTCGCATTCCGCCATTATTTTCTTGACCACTCGCTCAACATAGCATACCAACGGAGCAACTACAGAAATGTTGGAGAACATCTACATCAGTCGGCATGGATTCCGAAGCAACTGGGTTGATAGCAGCATAACGTGAGCTCGCGAATGTATTGGGTTGGCCGCCTTCTCTTGGGCTGATCAATTCGGTTTTACAGCACTTCTGTTACTGGCATGAGCAGGGATCCACCGGTACGTACTTGTTGTAGCTTATGACCCATGTTTGATTACTCATCTACGGCTGACTTGCAATAATAGCTCGCATCGCATGGATTGGTGTGTAGCTGGACGCGCACGGAGAATATATCTAAAGCTGATCTCCGCTTTCTTCTAGGATCAAGCGCAGGAGCTCGCAGAATTCCTCTCGAACCCACCTGCGGAGGAAGGACTTCCAGTTCCCGAGCTGTTGTTTAGCAGCCCGTTCTTCCGATGCATTCAGACGGGAACCTTTCTTGCCCAGAAGCTTGGAATTCCACTCAAGTTGGAGCATGGTGTCCAAGAATGGTAAGCAAGATTGGTGGCAGACTATGACCTTTGTTTGGCTTACAATACATCATCGTCAGGTACTCTCAAGTTCTCCCGGATACTGGTCTTCATCCGCGACCAGGCCATGCCGAGCATCTCAAGCAGTTCTTCCCGGAAAGCGTCCTTGACGAGCAGTACCGTTCCACCGTGTATGCTTCGAGGTCTGGAGAAAGTGTCAGCGAGCTGCAGGCGAGATGTGACTTGGTACGTCTCGTTGTCGGTGTTCAACGAGTGGATGCTCACTCCCAGAAATTCCTCAGTTCGTCGATGCTTTCATCAACAGAATAGAAGCCGAGTATCCCGACGTCAAGACCATTGTGATCTTTGCACATGCAGCCTCGTAAGCGATTTTCCCTGTGCGGTCGACTTCGGGCATGAGCTGATGAAATATGTAGTGTAATTGCTCTCGGTCGATCTGTAAGCAATGGGTAACGTTGCCACCTTGATTGCTGTGGTCTGATTTTAGGATATCAGTTCACTGGCGACAAAAGCAAAGAGATTCGGGCAGGATGTGCTACCACCTCGTATTACAAGAGGAAAGCGCCATCGAGGTCTGACAATGCGACGGAATTGGCGCCGACGAGTCAATCGGGCATGAATGGAACCGAGTCCGACAGCGCAGTAGCGTCCCTTGGTGAAAAGGAGACGAAGCCGAAACAGGAAAATAGTGGAGAAAACCATGGTGGAGTCGGCTGTTGGGATTGTGTCTGGAGCGGAAGAGCTAGCTATTTGTCGCATGGTGAGGAGAGGAACTGGGGTGTGAGTGTCCCGATCTTGCGCCGCGACTCTGGAGTTGATCCGTGTCATTAGTTCCAAGACATCATCCTCAACGACGAAGGCCATGTCATCTCCGTAAGTCTCCTCCTTGTGGTACTCTCAATTTGTCGCCGCGCTTACCAGAGTATTCACAGGATCGAGGTGACGGTCACCCGGTTAAACCTGGAGACGATCAACCCATCGGACTTGCTCCTGGGATGGAGAAATACCTCAAGCGAGAAGACATCTACTCTCCCTTGATGCGTGGGACCGCTCACACTGGACAAGATGTCGAAAGGGCGGTGCTAAACGTCACAGCCGAGCCTGACGCTCAAAATGGCCGGCCTGGAGCGCCTCAACGGAGGGCAAGCGGTGCTATGATCGAGTCAAGGATGTAATGATCGACCGATGAAGGTGGGGCATGGCGCAATGGCGATTGGCGATTGGCAGGTAAAGTCGCGCTATCAACGAAATAGAGGAAGAAGAGAAGATTAGAGACCAGTAACGATCCTGGCGCGTTACTGATGATCTGTCCGTCATCGACCACTCGCAGGAACAGCATATCAGTGTTGTGATTTCGCCATATCACACCATGTAGCGTTGCAGATAGAAGATTAGCTGACGCCACTCCAATCTCATCCCATCCGCGATGCCACGGCTTGTAATGGAGATCCCTGATTACGGCATTTCCCATCATTACCGAAATTTACGCCGCCTAGAAGAGATCAGGTTCCCGCGACTGGAATAAAATTACATGGAACAGCAAATTGCATACATCTAGATAGTTCTACAAAGTGACAACGCTTCGTATAATACAGGTGAAGAGTATGACGCCCTTGGAGCGCAGATCATCACTCACATGGCTGCAGCATGGCTGCTGCATCCGATGCGAGGGTGTAACCAGCCAGCAAATCCCCTGACGGTTCCGCACAGACTGAGCAGCGGACTGGAACATACAGACACAGGAGAACCAGGATGATCGCAGTTTCTTCAGGATAAGAATTTTGCACCTCCGACGTTTCAGCGACGTGGTTACCGTGAAACGTTTGGTGGGCGTGGAAAGTAGCAGGCACTGGGAAACCTCCACGACCGTCTAGTTACATCTTATCTCGGCTGAGTTTCGATCTTCCTGCAGCTCGAAGCTATAGCAAACGCGGTTCGAGGAATGCGTCGGTTGAAGAGCCGCAACTTGCAATCCCAGAGAGCAGTTTGCTTCGTCGTAGACTTTTTTGCTCGAAGGATCCAGCCTGCATCACAATCGCATGCAGGTGAGCAATCACTCGACAGCTAACCCGACGTGCGGATTTGGTATATCTCATCAAGAATTATTCAAGTCGGACTTATACAACTCATTACTACACATCAATTATGGCCTTCTTCAATCCCAATTACAGTTGCCAGACAGTCGCGCTCGACATTCGGCATGAATGCCTCCATCTCCTTCTATGCCTCTACGCCTCCACGGGCTGACTATCAACTGCATGCCAAGTATGCTGCCTGACCCTCTCCCTCGTCTCGTCGTCAGCCCTATGCTTGTGCTCCAAAATCCTCCCCTTATCATCGACGTTCCATATCCCCTCTGCCGGGCCATCCAAATCCCGATTCTTGCATTCCACCATGGCACTGACCATCCGCTCCGCGCAAGTATCTGGGCTCACCGCGAGCAAAGTGGCAAAGCCCTTGGCTCCCCATCGTGCGTACCAAGGCAGACGGTTGGTGTTGAAGATTTCGGTGGAGACGATGCCTGGGTAAGCGTGGATGTAGGATTGACGAGCACCTTCCTTTTGCGCGGTATGGGAAAAGTCTTGCAGCTGGATGTCGGTGAACGTGAGGCAGTGCTGCGCCGCTTTGGCAACGCCATAGTTTCCAGGTGTTGAGAGATCCATGTCCTCCCATTTGACACCCGAGGAGGTGGCGTCCGAATTTTTCCCGTCCAGCACCGACATGACGATCGCCTGCGAGGAGAGGCACGACGCCAGTTCCCGAATGATGAGCATGCGTGCGTAATAGTGCAGGCACATTTTCAAGTCGAGGGTAGATCCGGGGGAGGCAGGTTGACGACCGTCCATGGCGAGGATGCCGGGCGTCAAGACGAGGAGGTCGAGTTTGTGTGTGGGTTCCTCGAGAACTTGTTCTCGGTAATCATGACAGAATCGCTTGACGTCTGACATTTTCCCACAATCGACTGCTGCAAAGCCCATTGCCGCCGAGCCTTTCCCATTGGTATCTGCTGCGGATTCAGTCTGGACCCGGTCGATAACCTTTTGTGCGGCAGAGGCGTTACGGCCTGCAATAGTGATAGTGCTCGTCGGTCCGAGGGAAAGGGCAAGTCTGTGTGCAATGGCTGCTCCGATGCCGGCTGTTCCACCGACGATGAGGGCGTGTGCGTTCGCGGGGAGAATAGTGGTGATAGCTGCCATGATTGCCAGCGGTAGGACGAAGTGGACGAAGCGAGGACGCAAAGGGACAAACGTCAACGGTTGATGACGATAGCAATCTGAATTGACGACAAGCTTCCGGAGAAACGGACATGACTTGCATATGTCCGTCCAAGGAAAACGCCCGATCGCTTGGTTTGTTTCAGACTGCAACAAGCGATATTCTCCTTCAACTTTTGGTTTTAATTAGGACTTTCCACTTCTGGAGTTCTGAGGTTACCTAGTGCCCAGAACAATTCACCATGGCTCAACCACCACCGGGACCACTTCCCCCCGCGCCCGAATCCGGCCTCCATGCTGCCCTCAAATACACCGGTGTCCCTCCCTCGGTATTGAAATGGAGACCCCGAATGCCTTCGAAGAAAATGGCCGTCTTCCTCACCCTCGTTGGCGGCGGATCTTATGCGTACTGGTACGACCGGAAGGAGTGCGCACGGTTAAAGGAGGAGTATGTGAGCAAAGTTCAGTACTTGTCAAAGCAACCGTTGGAGGGTGGTAGTCTCGGTTTCGGGAGAAAGGTTACGGTCTATGCAGCCAAATGGCCAGAGGACGATGATTATGACCGAGGGCTCAAGTATTTCAAGCGATATGTCAAGGTATGTTCGAACCTGTCTGCTCTTGAGACGTTTGTAACTTGAGCCTTCCTTCTCCAACATAGCCTGTCCTCGTAGCAGCTGCCATAGATTACGACCTCGTCTCATCTCCTCAATACGGCAGTCTCACTCGTCACCTCCAAGCGAAAATCGTCAAAGCCCGCCGTCGGGCACTCTCCCGTCAACTCGGCCTGGAAGACGGTCCCTCCGCGCTCGAGCCTCCCGAGATCTCGTTCGCAGCTGGAACTCCTGGTCAGCTATCGCCTGAGCAGAAAGCGCAGAGAGAGGTTGAGGGTGGTGTGATCATTGTCGGGAGGAATACGTTGAAGGAGTACATGGAAGGGCTGCGGAGGGGATGGATGTGTGGTGTCGGAAAGTTTGATCGAGAGGCGCAGGTCAAGGCGCTCGTCGAGGCGGACGGGTTGTTTGATCTCCCGCCGTTGCCGGAGAAGGCAGACGACGTCGTTGCGGCTGAACAACCGACGGACCAGGTACCTTCGCAAGCGGAAAGCACACAACAACCGCAGAAACCAATCGGTCTCGGTGCACTACCATTCCTTAACAAACCGGCGCTCAGCTCATCATCTAATCAGTCATCAGTGCAGCCTCCCGTCGATCCAGAAACCCTGATTCCGGAATCCGCACACCTCCCACCGTCGCATCTACCGGATCAAGCACCGATGCTCCTTCTTCCCTGGATGAACCACCTCGGCTTCAAACAGATGCCCTGGATGTTCCTTGACTTGTTCAATGAGCGGGAAAAGTATAGGCAGGGCGGAGAAGCAGCCATGAAATTGATTTATGGAGGACTGAGAGAGTTTGAGGGCGCTCAGAGCGAGCTAGAGGCCGACGCAGAATTGCATGGCGAGTTGACGACGACGGCAAGCACACCCGATCTCGACTTTGACATTGACGTGGAAGACTTTTACAAGAAATCGTTTTCCGATACGCCCTCGCGCATCAACAAGCTCCGAGACTCGTACTATTCCGACCTGAAAACACGATTACAGACCGCCCGTGATCTCGCCGCGGGTGTAAGAGAAAGGACAAAGGACGAAGAGGCGAAACCTCCCGCAACCGAGGACGAGTTGAAGGCCGAGCGGTTGAAGAAGGAGCTTAGGTGGAGGAACGAGGAGGAAGGATACGAGATCATGAAGAAGGGCAGCAAGGTCGCTTGGAACGCTAGGTGGAAGGGATGGCTGAAGGTGTACGCTGCGCCAGAAGAGCGGCTGGAAGGGTAATCCGATGGGCTGAGGTGTCGTGTAATGATATAGCATTGCAAGCACGAAACAATACCTCTCACCAAACACAGTCTTGCTGTGAGGATGACTCGCTTGGCCTGTGAGGTATGGTCCGGGGTTTTAAACGTTGAGTCCGCTCGCATGATGGCAAAATCAGCTGCCACATCTTGTCGTTTTTCGTGTGGGTCAAAGACAAGGCTTGGATCATTGGGATACTCCCTGTATGTCTGGATGTTCTGAGTCTCCGCTTATAAGATCGAGCAGTGCTCGAATAGAGGCTCTGACCACTGACTCTTGCTGAGTACGGCGGGTGGCGAAAGGTACTAGTCTGCGACCAAGGGAAGCAAAGCGATGACGGTTACGCCAGCGTGAATCCAATCTTCTTAATCGCGACTGGGAGCTGAAGGACTCATCGTGGCGCAGTGGGAAAGAATGCAAACATTGGTACTGAGTTGGAAGCAATAGTATGGTTTATGTATACAACATCAACATCCAGCCAAGCGCTTGAGTTTTCCCAACTCTTCAGTACCGTGAGCCGCACATAGCTTGTAGAATACCGAATGAATATTTTCCAGCAGCACTCGAGGATGGTCTAACAGCCAGAGGTTTGTCGATCAGGGATTTTTGTGCGCCTCATGTACTGACTTACCGTACTCGACCGCTCGCCCTTCCTGCATCACGAGAACCTTGTCGCTTTGGGAGGAGTCAAAACCCACCGGCCTTTGCATTCAAAATTGGGAGGGGAGACGCCACTTACAAGTCCATCATGGTAGCCAAGCGATGCGCAATCACCAACACTGTGACGCCTTCGAATGACTGGTTGATCGTACCTCGTATCTTCTCGTCCATTCTGAGCAAGAGGTCTTTTAGCTGAAGGTCTCAATGACCAAACGGTGACCTGTATTTACTCTCGATCAATGCTGCCTATTCGGACAAACGGCGTGTAACCCTATTAGTCCAGTCGGGACGTCGGAACCACAAAACACACGCTTACTTGTCGCTTCGTCCATGATCAAGAGTTTGCTCCGCTTCAGTAATGCTCTAGCTAGTGACAGTAATTGTCTTTCCCCGCAGGAGACCTTTCCGCCACTTGATGTAATCACTTGCTCAAGGTCGGCAAACCGCTGCGGATTGGCGTTGGAAGTGGCTTCGCCAGTCAGGTGAACACTATTGCGAAAGAATCAGCCCTTCAGAAAGGCCAGGGTCTAGGCCAAGGTCGACTTCGTACCATCTCAGAAACGCATGCAGGTTAGCGTCGCAGTGCTCATCATTGATGTCCAACGCCTAACGAGACACATGTCAGACGTGGATATCGTGGCCCGGCTTTCTAGGTGGAGACTCACCTTGTCGCAATGTGCCCGAGGCCAAGACAGCCTCTTGCGGTCTACACCAGGAAGGGTGAGTTAGCTCTTAAATGTATTCAGCGACTTGAGCACAGATCCATTACATAAAAGAGACTCTGCTTCTCAGCTCTCGAAGGTTGACACTAAAAGCATTCAAGTGATCAACCACGGGACATGTCTCTTGACACTTGCAAATGATCACACCTGAATATATCCACGTCATCCAGCAGAATCACACCTCTTGCGTTCTGAATTGCCCTTAGCAAACAGAAAGCCAAAGTGCTGTTGCCGTGACCACTATTTAGCAGATGCAGATGGCGTTGTTAGCGCCGTCTTGAAATGCTCAGGTACTATTCAGCACGTACGTCCGCCTCACAATTCTTACGCGTTCAGCCGGCAAGACTTCGAAGCTAATGTCATGCAAAACATCCGGAAGATCGTCGTCATAACTGGCTGAAAGTTCTTTGCCTGCCAAATGGCCTGCGGTCGGCCAGAGGGGCGGCACTGGCTTGAAAAGCTCCGCCTCCGGTTCCGAAGCCAGTTGGCAATCTGCGAGAACCGCTGAGCTACCGGATAGGCACAGGAAAGAACCGAGAACGCTTATATTCTTCCAAGCGTTCCACTGTGACCAAGGAGATGTCGATCTCGCCCACTTGCATGAGCAAATCATTTATCGCTTGAGTTACAAACTGTATGATGCTGAGGGTGTAGCCCGCCCAGGCCGCGGTACGCTCTAGGTAGTGAAGCACTGATATCCCAGTCGCGGTCGGTATCACAATACCGACGTTTTGGAGACAAGCCCTGTCTCGAAAATCAATTGTTTAATATCGTTTAGGACCGTACGAAAACTCAGTCAGGAAGGAACCTCACCGGCAGAAAAGCCATGCTGCCCACTCTGTCAACCCCGCAATTCGCTTTTGCGTTTGAATTAACCGCATCCTTGATGCGGAAGCGTGAGCAGATCCAAAAGTCCGAATCACCGTGACGGCATGCTCTGAATCGTTAATCATCGTGAGTAGTGGCGAGTTCCAGACAGAGTTCAGCTTCTTGGCGTCCGAGGGGAATTTGCCAACCCGCCATTGCAAGCTGTAGAAGACCGGTATCGAGGCTGCGAGAACCCATAGTAACGATGGAATTTCGCTGCAGGTGAATGTCAGCATGAAGACAATGCTGAAAGACATCTTGAGCGTGTTCCGCGCAACATCTGACAACTGAATGTCAAAGTGTTCCATGTCGCCCGTGAATCGATACGACATTCTACCAGTGGGGATGGCTTGCCATGTCTGCAGCGGCGCCTTCAACAAAGCGGAAAGAAGCCTTTGATGAATGGATGCAGATGCTCTCCAGGTGAAGGCGAAGATGATGATGGTCGCAGAGGCAAACATCAACACGCCTCGAATCAACGTTATCGCGATGAATCCAAAGGCATAGACAGTGTCGGATTATGCGGGAAAGTGTGCAGACCAACGGGCTAGCCACGCAGTAGAATCGATCCCGAGGGCCTCTTGAAAGGCAAAACTGAAGAGCAATGTCACCCAAAGACCGCTTCTGCCCGTAGTTTTGAGCAGAGAGTAGAGGTGTGCCCTTCCAGAAAGTCCTGCCGATCTGTTTTCAGTCTTGATGAGCTGCCGTGCCGGTCGAATTGGTGCCTCGCCAAACGAACCCTCTTTGAGGGATCAAGGTGATCGTACGAACTATCACGCTCTTCCAGTAGGTCCAAGTCCTGCACATTCGATAGATCGAACTGCGTTGCGTCTATGCTTTGAGCTATTTGTTCTCCTTGAAGGAACGTGATCTGCTTTGCGAATGGTGCACATAGCTTGACGTGATAGGTGGTGAGAATGACGGTACGGCCCTTCGTCAAAGGCCCGCATAATGCGTAAGCGATCAGGTGTTTGGCGGTTGCGTTGTCAACCGCGAATAGAGGATCATCGATAAGAATATTTGGGCTCGCGAATGCAGCGAGCGGGCGAGGTTGATCCGACTCTGCTGTCCCCCTGACGGAAGAGAATTAAACATATTCAGCTATGAAGCCCTGCACAAGTCAAGCTCTCGCTTTCACCTGAGATAACATGTCCGCCTTCGCCAAGTTCTGTCATATCCCCATCTGGCCAAGATGCAATGTCGTCCTCCAGGCAACAAGCTTGTACGACCTCGTTGTAGCGTTCTTTCCAAAAGACCTGCCCGAAGAAGATATTGCTGCGAACTGTACCATGTTCGATGTACGCGACTTTGGGTGTATAGGCGATGGACCTCTGCAGCCAGGAAGCTTTGATGATTGGGTCGGCCTCGAGTCGGCGGTAACCCAGACCAGGTAGAGTGCCGGAATCAGAGCAAGGGGTTTCAATGTCACCTTCAAGCAGTTGAGTTTCCCCAAGTATGGTTAGTAGTAACATCGTCTTCCCGCTGGCAAGCCCGCCGCCTATGACGTTGAGCGAGTTTTCCGTGAAGTGAACAGAAATGCCGCGCAAGTGGAATGGTGGCGGAGTGACAATCGGGTCAGTTCTGCTTCGCCAAGTGGATGTGACGTCTTGAAGTATGGTAACATTCCGGATCGATATTTCGTTTCGAAGTTCATCGCTATTGAGGTAAGCGGATATCCTCTCACAAGCTACACAAAGGCCGAACGCGCGGTTGAGAACTTTCGGGGACTTGAGCAGTGACTGAAAGGCGTCGCCGCATCTTCAATCGTTCGAAGCAGGTCCATGCTAAACCTCCGAAACATCAACACCAAATATGCTCACATTTTTGGGGCTATCAGTGCTGTGGATGCCGGAAATGGTTTGCGTAATACAACGGTGTGCGTGACAAATGCAATCCAGATGGCTACCATTGGAACCCAACGGTCGAAGGTCGACAGCACAGCTTTGGCAAGCTTGCTCGTTCTGATTGCCCTGAGTGCCATGGACCACGAGTCAGCACAGCGCACAGGCATGAATAAAGTATGTGTGATGCCCTCACCTGAGCTCTTGCTCCCTCGCATTTGTCGCTTTCACGAGAAAGGGTCCTTCCCAAGCATTGAGTTTAATTGCTGTCACACTCTGGAGCATCTCCCTTATCACCGACACTTTTTTATTCCTCTGCATGGGAATCTTACGGCTCATACGGTAGACCGAACCGCTAAAGTATCGCACAGCGGGAGTCAGAACTAACACGACTGCGAGTGACGCTACGGCTGCCCAGCCAAAAAGGTAAACGAGATAGGCAAATGGAAAGCCGACTGTTGATAGAAATGTTGACGGTCAGGGATCTCCGCTAAAAATAGCGACGACGTAAAATCCGTACATCCAACGAGGACCTCTACAGCCCCGAAGCAAATCCACGATCCAAAGCTGCAGAGCTGATTCATATCGTTTCCGAACAGTGTAACGAGCTTGCGAAAAAGCGTCAATACTAATCCCACATTACGACCCGTCCAGAGGCTTACCTGCAACTTCCTTTTGTTGTTCGAGTTTGTAGAATCCAGTCGCTTGCCGACCATATATTTTGAATCATACGCTCGTAGTAGCTTAGTGTACAGCATCTGCTCCAAATTCATCCTTACATGACCATGCAAGTAATAGTTCTCCAACAAGCTTGCGAACGGTAAGGCAAGAAAACGTTAATATCTGACATCAAGGACAGAAGTATTGGTATGGCCTTACTTTGTATAATTTAACGGCCGGAAGCTGCTTACGCGCAAGGCTGTTGCCCCAAAACACATCAGATAACCCCATTGACGGCCGTCAGGCGTCTTGATGCCACCCGTTTCGAACAATTTTATGATTTCCCGGTCCATCAGCTTTGGCGTGAAGTCGAGAGCCTTACCCAAGGCGACAAGGGACATGCCTGTGGTCGAGGACAATCAGACGGCGGTCTCGTTCATGGAGTCACGTAATGGAAGAAAGCTTACTCCAGATTACGATTCCAGTACTCTTTCCCCAGACCCGGTACAGCAAACTCCAAGGTGTAAAGCGCTCGTCCGGCTTCAGACTCCGCAGATTCCACTGGACATCGCCACAGGGGGCTTGTTGACCGCCAATCCCGCCAGTAAATTCGTCTTCCAAGGCCACGCCTTGAGCACGGTTTCCCTGGGGCAGTTGTAAAAGATCTGATTCGTTGAGTCGAAGCTTAGACCACGATTTGCGCCATAGAGGGGACACCTTCATCCGCGCACATTCAGCAACATGCTCCGCACTGGGATCGAAGCAGAACTCACATAAGTTCCGAGCAGTAAATAGAGGATGCCGCACCCATCGTAGTCCAGTATATTGGCCTCCGGTTCTACACCTCCATCCTCACCTGCCAACCAGCGTCTTAGACCCTCATCCTCTTCTCCGTGCGTGGCCTGCAAGCCGGAACCGAGCTGCATTGGAGGAACATGATAGTAGTGTTTCGGTCCACGTCGCATCATGCCGGAAGCAAGAAACGAGCCGATGCTAAGGCTGACGGAGATGAGGACGAGTGTTTGTTCCAAAGATAGGGGAAACGAATAGAATATTGGATTCGACCGGTAGAAGTGAGCTAGCGAGACCGCTGAGGAGGCGATGCTAAGGATGGTGAGATTGGCGCATGCCGCGGCATGGGAATGAGCCATTCTCTTCGTCCCCTTGCTGAATCTGTCGCTCGAGTTTCGGTCTTGAAGAACGACCGCAGGGTGGGAAACTAGACACAACATCAATATGCCTAGGGCAAAACACTACAAGCCAAACGACCACTAAGTATCGCAAATGGTCTCTGCCACACATCGCCGTTGCTCACCTTGAGTACCAGGTCGAGCGCTACCAAGAACACAGGTCACCATTGGCCCATGGGATACATGCGTATCATCAATCCATCCACGATAATGCCGATCGCACAGCATACTCCCAAAGAGATCTTGCATTTCCTGACATTCCATTTGAAACCCTTCAGATCAACGGGAATATCGGGGGTGTCAGTGATGTTGGCAGTATAATAGGAGATCGGAACGAGTTGAGGTGATTCAGACGTGAGGTGCTCCTGAGAGGACATTGCGAGGCCCTTCCGAGGTCGAACGTAAACGTCAGTGATGGCGCCAAATCACCGTCAAGGCCGTCTTCAGAAATCTGACTCACATGCTACACGTATCGATATATAGGTCATTGAAGCAAAGGCATAACTCCTTTCTTGTCCTTCCAGAGTGCCCAAAGCCTTGAACATTCTTTCCCCCTTGATCAATGATTCGGATCAAGGTTTCCATGGCATTATCGGCCACAAAGGAGGGTATGAAAAGCAGTGA
Organism: Naganishia vishniacii ANT03-052; assembly: GCA_015708705.1. Lineage (NCBI taxonomy): Eukaryota > Fungi > Basidiomycota > Tremellomycetes > Filobasidiales > Filobasidiaceae > Naganishia > Naganishia vishniacii. The sequence continues at coordinate 299,056 of MU158398.1, forward strand.
CGCATAATGGCTGGTGACCTTTGTGCTGCGTCTCGAGAGCTGCGAGGAGTTCTGATCCACAAATATTCTTCCGGTCGTATCGAGACCATGGCTAGGGCAGAAGACAATAATGCAGATGAAGCATTAAGATGCCAGTACCTTGGAGCGGTTGTCCATACTTCAATAGCTTCCCATTGATGACTCAACAGCTGAATCAACCCAGTTTCAGCTTCCTTCCCCTTCATGTGACAATCGGAAAACCACAAAGTAAACAATCGACGCGCTGCTTCTTCCTCCTCCGCACACTGGTTTCGCGATCATCTCAACTGCGTACTTGGGTGTGGGTTAGTTTGAGAGACTGCAAGGATATTGACGACAAACCCTAGTGACCTATCAGCTCTGCCCAACACTCCAAGCTTGCGAGATAGGCGAGATGGATTGGAGAAAATCCTACGAAGACGGTGTCGCCGCTTACAAGGCAAAGGAGTATCAGAAATCTTTGCGGCTCTTGAACGAAGTACGTATATCTCTTTCAGCCTATCCGTCCTTACCAGCGCTAAGCTTTCTCTCCTGCCAGTCTCTCAATCTTGGGGGGAAACGCTTCGCGGTGCTGGATGCTCGCGCCACAACCTACGAAAAGCTGCAGGATTACGATAAAGCGATGAAAGACTGCAGAGACTGCATCGTCCTCGACCCGAAATCCAACAAGAGTTACCTTCGAGCGTCTCGGATTTGCGAAATTCGCCAACAGCGGGAACGGGCCGCCAAGTTTCTCGAGCATGCAATCGAATTCACTCCAGCTGCTCAGCGTGACCCTCATGTGAAACGGTTGGCGGTGTTGCAGGAGTTGGTCAACTCCTTACAGCCCCAAGAGGTCAAGCTGGATCCTATCACCGTTCTTCCCGAAGAACTGCTGGCGACCATATTCGAATTGGCTATCGAAGAGGATCCGAAAATGGCTGCGCGATTCTCCTGGGTTTCTAGGACCTGGCGGGATATGACAATTAATTGCCCGTTCTTATGGAGACGTATTTCGCTAAACGGCTCAAGACACAGCCAGAGTCTGAAACGATTGCAAGTGTACGGCCAGCGTGGACAAGGCAAACTCGATCACATACAAATCACTCGACTCCCTGCCAGGTCCGAGTCACTGGTCTCTACCCTCCGACCTTTGATGCATCGCGTTAAATCGTTATCTTTGCACACCAATGATATGGAGTCTCTCTCGGTATTCACCCGTGGACTTCAACAAACGTGTCATTATCTGGAGGAACTGGTCGTCGATTCGACAGCGAGCTCGAGACCGTTCGCTTCACACCTTCATCTCGGACTGGTAGCGCCTTCAGCTTCACCGCTTCTGCGTAGTGTCAAACTATCCGGGATCGTATGCGGAGGGGTAGATTTGACCAACAGGACGGAAGCAATCTGCGAGCGCTTGGAGACCATCATTCTTGATCGCTGCTGGATCTCGGAGGATCTGCCCAGCGTTCCAATCACCACGACCGAGGACGATATCGTGCGAAGGACTTTACGTCAAGCCAGGAATCTCAAGCGCTTCGAATTGCGATCGGCTAGATTTCGCGAAGAAATGATGGCGGTTCAACCACGAGGGGCCCTTGACTTGGGAAAGCTAGAAACGCTCGTGATTCCGCCTCCCGAGGATTGGGCCTTCCATGCCGTTACGCCTAGTGTGAAGCATCTCAGCATGCTGCGCGATACAAGCATCCGTCTGCCTGCGTCGAGGGGTCTTCTTCCATCATTAAGACAACTCGCGCCGGCGCAGATCCTCGTTCCCAAGCTCGAGTCTCTCGAGATCACGGTGAATGATTACGATAAAGCGGTCGCCCTGAAATCGTGGTTGATGCGATTGGACAAGGTTACCGAGCTCTCCGTGATTTCGCTGACGGACTGTCGGGAAGACGGCGGGTCCTGGGGCATCGACGTCCATCTGGTCCAACCTATGCTCGAAGCAGCCAACAACAAGATCGTTACGGTACTACACGGAAGGCAAGAATGGTGCCCTCAGATGCAATCCCTTCGACTGGAACGGTGCCTTGTACCCCCGCGAGAAATAATGGAATACATCAAGGCCCGGAAATCAAATCCGAAGCTGGCGACGGTGTGTAATCTCACATTGGAGAACTGCTCGACATTACCCTTGGAGGCGGAAATGTGGCTGCAGAGGAATGTCGAGAATTTCAAGAACATCAAAGTGAAAGCGACGGCGCCGACTTGGCGCGATCGGTTGCGTGGGTGAGACTTTGCCGGATATCTAAACCTTCTTGACATCTTCGTCTTGTATACAACTAGTTCTTCTGAAGCGATTAGACCTGTATATATAAGGCATTTACAGCCGACTTTCGCGGTTATGCGAACCAATCCTCTGCGGAGCTGCGAACCTATCCGCCTTGAGATCATGCGCGGTGGCCAACTCCTCGACCTTGATTGGACACCGTTCATGACCCTCGCTACCTCGTAAATCGCTGTCTGTTCCAGCATCACGGGCGCTGTGTCGACCTTCAAACCGCCACTTGTTTTCGAGAGCTGGCGCGAGTGTACCCTCGATCTTGTTCACGATCTCCCGGCCAATGTTGGGCAAGAACTGAAATCATGACTGTTGTCAGTAATACGCCAACATTATTTCGAGAAACTCCGCGTACCTTGAAGGCGTGGCCACAGCCTGCAGTCGCGAACAGCAAGTTCTCCTTCTTGGGATGCCAGTCAATCAACCAGTCTCCATCAGGGGTGTCGAGATACCAGCATAGCCGGGTAGCAAAGAAATCCCGCTTGCCAAGTTCCGGGTATACCGAGCATAAATGGTCCCTGAGCTTCTTCAGCATGTCAAGCGGAATGAATCCACCCTCTCCTCCAGGCGTAAGAACAGTTCGAGGCACGGAGACACCTGCCTCGGCGCAGGCCTTGTCGTTTTGCGAGTTTCTGTTGCTTTGCTGGGCATGGTATGTGTAACCTTTGTCGTGGATGGCGCATTTGATAATGTTTTCCGGAGTGGGAGGGAAAACGTAGAACCCGGTCTTCATGTCAAAGATCTTTGAATTGAACAGATGAGTTCGAGCTGAGTTTTGTGTCGATCTTGAACTCACAACAGGGTTACCGCTGTAGAGCTCTGCGTCTTCGGGAGTCAACTGTATTTTCGCCACACTTTGACTTGTTCAAGGACCGGACTTCAGGGGAAATGATTAATCGGGATTTACTATAAGCACTCACCCCGTTGCAACCACTTGTGGCAGCTGTTCCATTCCATCCTGTGCGAACAATGCTGGCGTCCACGCTCCGGTAGCGATTATGACAATGTCACACAAAACCTTCTCTCCCGAACATAATTCGACACCCTTCACTACCTTCTTCCCACTGGCGCCCTGCTCTTCAACCAACCCACGAACCTCACATCCAGCCCTGATGACGCCTCCAAATTCGTTTGCAATTCGACGAAGGCCGACTGCGACAGCTCGGCCGGCTTCTGCCCAGCCTGAGTGAGGATTCAAATACGCAGTTCTGTTGTGGAATTCCCCCAGGCGCGGTGGGGATGACGAAGAAACCGAAGGAAGGACTGAAGACACAGCATGACTGATAGTAGAAATGGCGTCTTCGCCTCGAAATTTCGCTGGCCAAGCAGTTCGGATTTCGTAAGAGGTTTTGAAGTGCTTTGCGGGAATGGCGTTGTCACAGACCTGAAGGGGAAACGTTCAAGATAAATATCGAGTCGGCTTGTGCCGACGGTAACGACTTGCGTTTTTGTAGGAGGATTCAACGTAGGCGTTACTTGCAGACCCCGACTCGGCCGTCATCACCACGCCAGATCTATATAAGCCAAAGGTTAAAAGCCGGAACGCATGTCGTATGCGACTTAGCTTACTCATGGTAAGTTCCTTCCCATTCAGGCTTTCTCCATTCGTTCACAGCATCACAGTTCAACGCCGCAATTGTTGCATCGGCGTAATCTCCCGATCGAATGATCTTATTGATGTCTGTACTCGCTGCATCAGGTGCGGGCAGAATTTGCGCCTTGTCCAGAATCGTCACAGAGTAACCACCTCGCTTGTACATCCATAGTGCCGTGCTGACACCAAATATTCCTGAACGCGCATAAGTTGCAACGGACGATGAGGATCCTAAGACATCAAGCGCATAGATAAAAACTGACCTGCTCCAACGATGACCACTTTTTTGTCCTGGTTCGGAGCGCTCGCCATGGCTGCTTTTGGGTATAAGGTGTTGGATATGGGAGGGGATGGGACGGTATGGAACGGTATAGGAAGGGAATATAAAGTTCGAGAGGCTCTGAGCACAAGGATCTCTGTGAACAAGGATAATTGCCTTGTAATTTATATACCAAACACTGCTGTGTGATACCCCACCAGCGCTTCCCAGCGTACAGTATCTCACCAACAGGCCAAATTAGACATGGGTCCATTGCCTTCGAGCGTGAATAACCGCCCGCTTGCAAGCGATCGATAAGAAAGCTCGTGTCTCACCGCTGGCCTTGCTTGAAAAAGCGAGAACGGCTTCGGCTTCCGACGAAGTTTCGGGTAGAATCGACTTACCTCAGCGGCGATGCAACTCCTAATTCATTTCGCAGAGGTGGCCACGTGAGCCCGAGACAGCAGCGTTCGCCCAAACTGAGGATTCAACCCTGCGAGTTAGAGGCGATCCCGCGAGTTATGGATATTGCAGCTTGAAGATCACCCTAGCTCGTCAACACTCAGGCTAGTCTCTGCATATCCCTAACTGAAGGAAGCCATATGGAAAGGTATATTAACCCCAGCATGATCGAGGGCATGACGGGCAGTCCTATATGGTGCAAGAAGATTTCCTCAGCAATAGCAATCAGCTTACAACTTCGCCTCGCACACCAACGCAATCAAAGCCCACGCCCGCACCTCTGTAACAGGCAACACCCCAGGCATCTTCAATAACTCTCAAGCCTTACCAACCATACGCTCTATACGGATCAACGATGCAAAACAAAGCCCTCCATGAGATGCTCAAGTCCCCTCAGAACCAATACGACAAGCTGGATGAGATCTTTGCTCCAGTAGGATCGGGATTATTGTACGATGCAGAATATCCGTATGCCACGCGTGAATACATCCGCTCCTTGTATCCGTAAGTACTATCGTGGCCATCGCTATAAATGGACGAATAGCTGAACAGTACCCTTACTTCAATAGACCTCCGCCAGTGTGGAAGCCTCTGTCGCCCGTTCCTTCAGTCGAAACAGCTTCCAAAGGCAAGAAAGCAGCCAATCTCTCCAAAAAGGAAGCACCTCAACCCGCTACCAAGACTCAGGCTCGACCCAACATGGTCAAAACCCTGTCGGCGACCCCGTTACCTGGATATGCGGTCCCACGTACGAGCACACCGGAGTCCGCCTCCCCTGCTTCCACGCCCACTCTCCGAAACACGCCTACTTTCAGTGACAAAGGCTCAACCGTTACTTCATCCGGTAGCAACCCATCGTATGCCAAGCTGAAGGAGATTTGCACACCTGACTGGACTCCAAGACAGCTTCCCTGTGGCGAAATAGTGGGACCCGGTAATCGAACGCCTTTGGAACTCCTCGCAGGGGTAATCTTCCCGATGCTGGCAAGCTTCGCGGCTGTCGTAGGATTCCTGGCAATGATGACGGTACCGGGGACATCTCGAGCGGTCCCACCACCGGCGGAAGAGATCGAATCAGCTTGGCGCCCGCTTCCTGGCCACTTGCCGGGTTTGTCGGCCATATCCCCGGCCATATCCCCGGCTGGAACGACGTGCTCCTCTAGTATTCGCTCGTGCAAAGCTTGTGTGTGCCGGGCATGTGTGTTACAACGACAACTTTTCCTCCAATACACTGCTCCGCCAGCTCCTGCCGCTGCTTTGACCAACCCGCAAAAGAAGGAGAACTGGCTGGCTAGGAACATTACTTGGGACGAAAAGAAGAAGAAATAATCACCATGCCGCTTGCGTTTGTGACGAGACTCCAAAATGATCGTGTGAGACGAGAACGTCGTTTTGGACTGCTTCTGATTTGAATTTGTACATACCATGCTAAATGATCGATACAACATCAATTTGATACACGAACATACGATATTAGAGAAGAGTCTCATCCATGGCCCCATTCTGCTCCCGCTTGATCCTCCTTGACTTCATACTTGCATTCGGGGTGGTCTTTACATATTCTATGAGACAGGCGATCCCACGTCAGACGCTTGACCAATGCACCGTCCGTTATGTTGTAACTCACAGACAAGGTGTTGAAACTGAAGTTCCCTGCAGTTCTTCAAAGTGTTTCCGTGCTTGTCGGATATTGAACATCAGCAGAGCGGGCTCTGCATCAACGAAACGCGATCAGCGCTGCCTCCACTCGCGTGATTTGTAGAATGGTACTTACCGACCCAAGGTTCAGAGGCAACAAGCATTAAGCATGTATTTGACGTCAGTACATCGATGGCCATTGAGGCATTCTTGAACCTCGCTTCCCAGTTCGCAAAGGCTTCGCCCGACTTTCTGAAGGAAGGGAATCTGATCAGCTGACCTTCGAGCATGAGCGTCACAGAAGAGTTGATACTCACAAGCAATCCAGCCGGAAACCTTTGATGATCTCTGAGACCTTTTCGAATCGCTTCCTATCTAGACCCCTGACTCCACCTTGGACTTCGACCTTGTCCAATTCGTCCTCATCCGCGTCGATCTCTGATCCCGACTTTGCTAGCACCAAAAATGTTTGACGTTCGAATAATACGGCTTCTATGCTGGAGGATATATTGCGGAGGTGCGTCAAGTGAGATCGAATAAGGGAGGCGTTTGGGATGAGTGTATGTATGACCGAAGACCATGCCTGGATTGCGAAAGGACGTCAACTTGAATTGAGGAACGACAATCGCTAAGAACCTGCTTACCTTATACAGACTCTCGTCCCAGATGCTGGTTCCGTATACCCTGATCGGTCTTGTGTCCCTTCCTTCCACACTAATAGCAATTTCCCTTGCCCTCATCTCCAATTCTTCCTTCTTCTCCTTCAGAATCTGTCTTCTGCCTTCCTCGCGCTCCTTGGACCCTTCCGGTCCTTGCCCTACCAGGTCCATCTTGTTGACCAGAACCCATACGCCCGCTTCGGTGGAACTCTCGTTCCCTCGCAACGCTTCAATACATTCTTCGAAATACTGCACGTCTTTTTCCCATTCCGCCGACGACGAAGCGGTGGTTGCGTCGAAAACGTAGATGAGGATTGCCACGTTGGAGAAGATTTGGTCTTTCTGGGTAGAGACGTAGTGATCGAGGAATGCTTCTTGGCCACCACAGTCCCACAGGTTCTATATGAATACGATAGCTTTCTCAGAGATGATGGTAATTCCGTTCTGGCAGTCTACTTACCAACACCATGTTACCCAAAAACCTAACATGACTGTGCTCAACATCGATTGTAGCTCCCAAAGTCTTTGTTCCTTGTGCCAGCATGTTCGAGCTACAGCGATAAAAGGCTGTTAATGAATAACGACGGGCTTACCAACAAGCAGAGTAGGCTCACAAAATGACGGATCTCATTGATGTCTTTCCACTCCCTGCGAGATTCCGCTTGTAAATGCATATACCATTCTATGCATCACACCGAAAGCAAAACCTACCCGACTTGCCCATCAACAACACCTAGCAGAAGGATCAAGGGTTAGATGCTGAGCAGTTTCATGCCTACAAGCACGGTGCGTACCTTTTTCCTGATATTCGACATCTTGTTGAATCTACAATCACTGGCAGGGTGGTCGTTGACGTCGGGAGCTGGAAAGCCCTATCCGTCCAGACGAAGGATTCCCCGATGAAGCGGCGTGTATGTCCACCCCTGTGCTATTATAATGTCAATGCACTTCAATGCAACGAACGGTGGTTCCCTCTGTTGAACCATTATCCACCTTTGAGCCTGCGAAAGCTCGCAATCATATCAGCACTGCAATATGACGCGTACGCCAACTCTCGCGTGACTAACCCCGGTCGTTGTGCTGCTAATATAACGAGATTCTTACGGTGACACTCGCCACACCTCCTCGCTGAAAGCTGAAAAATCTTGGCTTCACGACACGGCCTGCACAGTAGCTGCGGGGAGAGCTGTCAGGTGCCGGCGATCGACACACAGACATTTGCCAGTTTGCACAGAAACCACAAATGACAGGCGCATAACACACCGCTGCCCAAGACAGCATCACAACCCAGGCTCTACCTCGCGACTACTACAACAGACTACTTTCCCTTGTCCCATTCCCTGGTAGCACCTTTACTAACATACTCGTATCCTCCCATCACCACTTTCTTCCTCTCACGCTCCCTTTCGCTGTCGTCGCTATCATATCTCCGCCTCTTGGTACTGCTTTTTCCAGATTTCGAGCGCTTCGAAGAACTCGAGACCTTGGTCGATTTATGATCTCTAGCCTCGTCATCGTCCTTCTTGCTGCGTTTGCTAGAGGAAGCATGTTTGCGCTTCCTGCTATGATGGCGAACGGACGAGCTGCTCGACCACGAATCTGAGCCTGGCTTCGTGTCGTTTTCCAAAGCTGAATCATGCGAAGAATCGCGAATCGAAATGACGGAAGACGAGCGATCTTCGCGTCGCGCACGCTTGTCTTTTTCCGAGAAGGATGGTTTTGATCTCAACCCAGAGTTACGTCGCGACGCCTCCTTTTCTCGAGAAGTTCTTGGATGGCGCCCTTTACCTCTCTCCCTCTCGCCACGGTCCTGATCCCTCTGCTCTGATTGTTCCTTCTCCCAAGCCCTGTCCCTCATCCTTTCCTTCTCCTGGCCTCGGTACTGTATAGTGCTGAGCATGGAATCCCAGCCAATGTCGATATCGGGCACAATACCCGTACGAGGAACCGCGACGTCCTGGGCGTCGAGCATTGCTCGATAGTCCTTTGTCGGGTCATAGGTAGCCTCAAAGTAGCGATCCATTTTGGAGGGAATGGCAGGCGCGACAGAAGGAAAGACGCCGAGCGGCGGTGCGCGACTCGAGTTGTCATCGGTGGGTCGACATTTCCCTAAAGATGTTGGCGAGCGGTTCCTCTCTTTTCCCTTTCTGCGGTCTTGATCTCGTTGATTCCTCGACGAATGCTTCTTCCGTCGCTCCTCCTCTTCCTCCTCTTCCGCTCGTTGCATGGCACTTCTGTGTTTGTTTCTGCCGACGTCATTCCTACTCCAGCCCTTCTCCTCATCCTCTGACGCTTCATCCTCACGGCCATACCGGTTGGAAGAGCGGCTTGGGCCTTCCCGGCGCCATGATCCTGCAGCTCCTCCTGCTCCCACTCTTGATATTGAGATCGATGTTGATGGAAGATGACGAGACTCGTGACGCTGTGCAGCGTTGCGTCTCGATGACGTGTCCGGATTCCTGCTCGAAGAACCACCGTCCTTTCGACTACCCGCCGCCTGTCCAACAGCACCACCGAACAACCTCTTCAGCCGCGCCACATCAGGATCCAAATCTCTTTCTGGCCTTGCGCTGTTGACACGACCTCTTAGTCCATCGTTTTCTGGCCGAAGACTTTTGTCTTTGTAAAACTTGTCGGCAGCTGCTGCTCTGGCTGCATTCGCCTGTTCCCGTAGAAGCGCCGTGTTGTGCCCGTCAACATCTCGAACGAGTGACTTGAGGAAGCGGGTGTTTGGTTTCGGAGCACGCGAGGAAGAACTGGTTCCAAGCAGATAATTAGAGGAAGACCAAGGACGGCCGAAGAGGAGGAAAATGGAGGACGTACCCTGGTGAATCGTCAAGGTAAACCCCTATGCCCATCTCCCTCCATTTCGACTCTTTTTCTTTCGCCTCCTTCGCCAAGATGTCAGCTACGTGTCGGTTGAGTTCATCATCGGGAATATTGGACGGTATTGCGGCAGCCGCTCGAACAAGCTTGTCGACAATGGATGGGTTCGGCATGACTTGGAGTATTTTGGTGTTCAACGAATCATCGGACAAATACTTCTTAATCCGGCAGCCTGTTCCATGCGATCTGATGATCAGGGAGTGGCTAACAAGTCACCTCCCAGACAGTTGAATCGTACGTAAACAGTGAAGCGACAGGGAGCGAGCTTCTCATTGCTATAGCCAATGTTTACTTTGTGTGGGTAGCCTCCGCCCGGTGATCGTGTTTCAACCAGAGACTGATGTTCGAAAAGTTTGAGCACGACACCCAGGCCATAGTAGGCTCTGCTGGACTCGCCTTAGCAGTGCCAATCTGCCAGTGCCTGTACGAACTGCGCTGGACCTGCTTCCAACCACAGCCACCATTCAGCGTTTCGTCCAGGGTGTCACCCGTCGTTTAGCCACCATGGCCACTCCTCCTGCTAAGCTACACGGCTATGAATTCTACAAATCGATTGGAAGTCCTCAGTTTGTTATTGCTCCCATGGTGGATCAGAGTGAGCTGGTGAGTACCGAGGGATCCTCTGAAAGCATAACGCAGTCTAACATCATCGGCTTTAGGCCTGGCGGATATTATCGAGACAACCGATTCCTCCGGCCTACTTGGCCTCTCGGGCTGCCGCTACCACCTCAGCATCCTTACCCGCGCCCACAACGGAGCAGCCAAACTCAGTCGAAGCAAAGCATCCCATCGGTGGAGCTCATCTTTGCTACACGCCCATGATCCACGCAAAAATGTTTGCCCAAGACTCGGACAGTGTTAAACAGGCATTTACGCACGAGCAATTTGATTTTGCCAATGGAGAAGAAGGAAGCTCGGAACCGCTTGCAGGATTGGATGTCAGCGATCGTCCCTTGTTTGTGCAAGTAAGTTTATACGGGGTTTGTTAGGGACTTGACATGCTGAATTTTTGCTCCGCCTACAGTTCTGTGCGAACGAGCCCGAGTGGTTGCTGAAAGCCGCAAAGCGGGTAGAAAAACATTGTGATGCTGTTGACATCAATTTGTGGGTGCTTGTTGCTCCTGTCTATCGAGAGGCCTCCTGCTGGTCGCTTATCTCTGGTGAATTCCCTTCCTCAGCGGCTGCCCGCAAGGAATCGCAAAGAGAGGGAAGTATGGATCCTTCCTGCAGGATGAATGGGATTTGATATATCAACTTAGTGTGTGCATGCACCAGTCATCAACGTCACCCGCTAACAGACTTGGTCGTTTCCAGTCAACACCCTACACAACAACTTGTCGATACCTGTTACCGCGAAATTCCGGATATTCCCCGATGTCAAGAAAACAATAGCGTATGCTCAGATGATGGAACGCGCGGGAGCGAGTATCCTCACATGCCATGGTCGGACGAGGGAGATGAAAGGGCAGATAACTGTGAGTCGCGTTTGCTCTGGCTTTTTACCTGCATAGTTGTTCAGGAAGTGGGCCTCTTGCTTTCAGGGACTGGCAGACTGGGAGCAGATCAAGGCGGTCAAAGAAGCCGTCAAGATTCCTGTCTTTGCAAACGGAAATATCCTATACAGGGAGAATGTCGAGCAATGCTTGGAGAGGACGGGCGTAGATGGTATCATGACGGCCGAGGTATGTAATTCTGCTGCGCGCGCCGTGGCCTCTCTCTGACGACCTATCTTGAAATCGCACCAGGGAAACCTCTCCAATCCATCATTATTCGTTCCCGAAAACTCATCAGTGTCATACCCACCCATCCATATCATAGCGCATCACTACCTCGACATCGAGGAGCGACTCAAGACGCGTACTTCTGGATCTGCAATCAAAGCGCATCTGTTCAGAATATTGAAGCCTGGGTTGGAGAAACATGTTGAAATCAGGAATAAGCTTGGCGAGATGTTCATGAAAGAGGGAACGGGATTGGGAGGATATCGAGCTCTGATTGATGATCTCAAGGAGAGACTCGCAGTATGTGTCCGTCATGGCAAATATGGCTGAACAAGAGTGAGCTTAGCAAACTCGTTGCCTCTTCAGGAAGATGAGCGAACAAACCCGATACCGTCACTACCCGTCCCCGCAAATCCTGTTACTAGTTTGAAGTTGCTACCAGCTTGGGCGACACAACCCTACGTGCGTCCCTTGCCCGCTGGGACAGTTTTCGTGGCTTCGTCGGAAGCCCGAGCACCAGGCGCCATGAATGATCTCGCCACAGGAGGAACAGGCGAGGAACGGATCGCAGGTCTAGGTGAGCTCTTCTAGCCCATGTTAATGCGCAAATGCTGATACCACTAGCTCTTCACAGATGGAACGCCAACATCGTTACGCGTTTCTACATTGGCACCCTGCGTGCAAGACGAATGTCCCAATACTGCCGGCAACAAGTGCGACCGCAATGCCTGCCTCATCCACTGTCGGGCTCAAGGAGGTATGAGGGAGTCGCAGTCCCTTCCCGAAGCGGAACGTCTTACGATTCAACAAGCTGTCACACTGGCTCAAGGTGGCCATCTTGTTGGCAAGGGTTGCGAGGCACACGAAGCCAAGGACCAAGCTCGAAGGGAACGAAAAGCAGGCAAAAGAAAAGCCAAGGACCTGTGGAAGGCCGATGTCAAAGTTAAGCATGACACAGTAACGGCCAAACCTTCACGACAGGCGCTATCGGAGAATAAGCGAAAAGAGAGGGAAGGTAGTCCTGCAACGCATCCGGATGACGTTAACGCCAATAATGCGCCTGCTCCTCAAGTGCTAGATTCATCAAGGCCGGAGGAGAAGAAGGCCAAGATAGATGGTGTTACGTTGTAGTTGGTCGACTAACGGCGCGAGTGCTGGTGCCCGCTCACCGACAAAGCCGTATCGTGATGTCAGGTTTTTCCGGGAGATCTGAAAGTCAATCTACTCAAGTTGATGGACATCCTGTCATATTACTGGTCAACCGCTGCATGAGCTGATTTAAACGTGCAACATTCTACTTGATACAAGATAGACAAAAATGCGTGATTCTTTTCCCTTGAGTGGTATAGCCCTCGGCGTGAACGAACAGCTATTAGAGATCGTCACGCCGCAGCGAGTATGCCGACTTCTGACAGCTTTATGATAAGAACTGCTGTGCGCTCGTCCTCGATCTGCCATAGATATCCAGGCGTTCTAGTGGACCGGGAGACTCTCAGTTGTGCTGTTCCGAATTTCTTCCATAACTTGAACTGTTCACGTGCCATCGCTGAGGTTGTTCATCAACTGGTTCAGACATTTCTTTGTGACTGCATCACCCTGCACAAAGTCGCCAGGTCAGCGGAGATACGTCTCGAGAGCGAATTAGCCAGTTCTTACTCGAAGCAATTGGTTGAAAGTGCCGTCTCGGAGCGCTTCAGGTAGACATTCCCGTAATGCTTCTCGCGCCCTATCAATCGGACGGTATCGTAAGCGAAAACTCTGGGCGCGCGACGAACGCTATCCGCGTACCTAGCGTTATCGCTCAATCTTAAATAACACCTGACTACGTGCTTGAGGAGCCTGATTGCTTGCGAGTCGACCAAGTTGTTCACCATCGAACTCAAGACGGTGCCAACGGCGTAGAAACGTTCGTATGTTTGGCAAATGTATGCCAGTCCGAGATCGTCTAGCAAGATTTTCTGAACGATGAAAATGGCGACTGTTTTGGAGAGCTCTGATCCCGACTCCATGATGCGCAGGCACAAGGGAATGATTTCAGTCGAGAGGAGGAAGTTGATGACGTCTGAGTTGTCTTGTTGCTGTGAAGTAGAATGTTCAGAAAAAATCCTATGAGCGGTATATCGTATTGTCGTCGACTCACTTTGACAAGTGCTCCTATAACTCCTAATGATGTGAGACGAAGGTACTCGAAAGGCCTAGTCTTGCTGGTGGTGTTCAAGAATGGGTAGAGGAATAAGGGAATATGTGCTAAAGGCCCACAAGGTACATCTTCTTCAACACACGCATATCGCTCCGCCAAAGAAAGAACACCCACCTGATAGGAAGAGAGACCTGGTCTGAGGATGAGAAGCTACGCATTGAAGAAGTGCGAGCGCATTGCAGACCCGATTGCTGGCATGGGCGGATAATGATGGCGGGTTGAGCGCTGGGTATACATAGACTATTTCGAGAAGCAGCGATGACATGATACCTTTATGCCAGGAGGAATCATGACTCGGTGATGAGCTCATTTGAGCCTGTCGGCGGTTTGCAATTCTACTTACCGAAGCCTCCCCAAAGCACAAGTGCCAAATCTTCATACATTTCCCGCTTCTTGCTCAATTCTAGCAGCGCTCCTTCTCTTGTCTGCGGATCTAGCAGATCGGCAAGCAGCGCATAGATCTTGGCCTCCTCTGATCCTGGGACTGGTGATTGTCCAAGGGGCAACAACAATTGTCTGCCGGTCGATGAAGGCGGAACGGATGGGGTATTTGCTGTTACGGTCGATACCGAAGTAGTAGGCCATGGCATGTTACCGGAGCTGGAATTCGATCCATTGTTCGAAAGAAGGCCTGCCGCACTTGAAGCGTGCGCCTGAGGCCATGTCGAATTCATGTTGGGTATTGACATGACATGTAGTACCGTATACTAGCCTTGAGTGAATCTTGGTGAAGGCCACGCAGGTCAATACCTGCGGTGATACCCCGTTGTTTGCCGGAGGTGAATACGATGCGAAAGCGTGCGTCGAAACCAGCTATGGAGGTGGGGCTGCCGCCGCAAGGATTCTGTTCGTAGGGTAATGCCCGGAAATGATTTGGCAATTGAGGGAATACAAGGTTCCGTGGTGGTCTTTGTGACCCGACTCACAGACACCTACATAGATGACTACGGTACTGACGAAGCAGGTGGAGAGGATACTATGACGCGCTAACAATTGCGCCTTTGTTACCCCGACCGATCCGAAGTAGCGTTTGGCATAAGGAAAGGCTAAGCGCATCGTCGACTGTAACTAAGCCCTGATCCATTGCAAGGTCATACACACCCATCTGCATCGACGTGGCTGCGTCAGGCAGACCCCTTGCATGACGAAGGTATGCGAAACGAGACCAGAACCACTCGCGCCGAGGACTGCGACGGTGTTGCCAAAATATCCTCTCTGATATCGCCTTGGATTGACTGGTGCGACGAGTGGCCAGGCGTAGCATCGAGAGACGGACTTCCTGTTATGCTATAAATTTACGCTACAATGCTGGACTATGATGGCGATACTAGTACGCCTGAATGCAAGAAATGCTTAAACGGTACATGCTGCTCCCAATCTCGGTTCAGTGTCGATCCGACTTTATCCCTCAATCCTGTATCCCTCAATCCTCCAGGCCGATCACTGTTCCTTTCTCTTCTGCTTCGTCTCCTGGGATATGGTCAAGCTAGCAAGTTGCCCCGGGATTAGCGATACGTGCTAGCTCATATTAGCGAGTACGTACCTCATCGAGTTCCTTGAGACTTTCTTCGATGATGCTGACTCCCTTTCGTAAGTCAGACTCCTCAATCACGAGTGGCGGAGCGAAACGAATGCTGAAAACAATCGCCAGGGACGATCAGCACCGCAACCTCAATTCGTAACCCCAGAAAGACTCACATGTTAACGTGGGTCGGCTTGGCGAGAAGACTTCAGGACAACATCTGGTTAGTGCCCAAACGCATTTTACACCCATCCGTCCCAAAGCTCACCCTTTACTCTTCATCAACAAACAGAGCTGCCACGCGGTTCTTCCCTTCTTGCTAGCGGACTCGTCGATAATCACAGCATTCAGCAATCCTCGACCACGGACCAGCTTGATAAAGGGCGAGTCAATCTTCCGGACCTCAGATCGGAAGACTTCGCCAAGTCGTTGAGCTCGGTCGACCAGCTTTTCGTCTACCAACACATCTAGTGCCGTCATCGCGACAGCACAGCCGAGCGGGTTACCGCCGTACGTCGAACCGTGTTCTCCCGGCTTGATGCACAGCATGACGTCCTTGTTGGCGAGAACTGCGCTGACGGGGTAGACACCGCCGGATAGAGCCTTTCCGAGCGTGATGATATCCGGCTTTACACCATCCCATTCCGAACACAGCATTTTGCCTGTACGAGCAAGACCTGTTTGAATCTCGTCACAAATGAAGAGTACGTTGTATTGCTTGCAGAGTTCGGCGCATCGGGTGAGGTAGCCGTCATCGGGAACAAAGATCCCGGCTTCGCCCTGGATGGGTTCCACAATGAATCCAGCAACTTCGTCTCCATGGGCTTTCAATGCCGCTTCCAAGTCCTCTGGGTGGTTGTATCGAATTGTTCCTGCATCGGTGACAGGTCCCAGTCCGGGTACGAACCTGCGAAACTTCGAGTCTTCAACGAACGGACGCTGAGACGAAGTGGTTGATACTCACGGTCCAAAGCCGGCCCTGCTTTCGACATCTGTGCTCAGACTGATGGCTCCCAAACTTCGCCCGTGGAAGCTGCCGTCCACACTGAGGACCCTCGCCTTGCCCTCTGGAATCCCCTTCTTGGTGTAACCCCACTTTCGAGCGAGCTTGATGGCCGTCTCCACGGCCTCCATACCAGTGTTCATTGGCAGGACCATGTCGTAGCCGAACATCGAGGTGAGCTTCTCCGCGTATGGGCCAAGGGTGGAGGAATAGAATGCTCGTGACGATAGAGTGACTTTGTGTGCCTGCTCGGTTAATGTTTGGAGAATTCTTGGGTGGCAGTGGCCCTGAAGGAATGAGCAATCCAAGCGTTTAACAATCAAGCAAACATCTCCTACGACCCCACTGACCTGGTTTACGGCAGAATACGCCGATAGCATATCGATGTACTCCTTGCCTTCCGGATCCCATACTCTAAGGGGCAGAGGGCAGCAAGCTAAGCTTTGACTTCCTGCATGCCGTCAATCAGGATATCCACTTACTTTGCGCCTTGTGCTTTTTCGAATACCCTGCAGTGCTCCAAACATCAGGATTCATTGCTTTCACAGTCCACGTCTCCACTTACACTGGTAGAGGATGATAATTATGGGCAGAGTGCTGATGAGTTGTGCCGCTTAGCTTTGCCCTTCCCTGTGAATCGAGTCCTGCTTGTCGACTCACCTCGTGCTCCATGTGAACGACTTGCTCAGACGAATATTTCGCTCCATTCATCAGAGGCTTGGAGGATCCGGTGACGGTGGCATAACCCGCCACTCGGGATCGCGAAAAGCGACCGGCAGTGGAGACCGTCGAGAGTATTTGCCTTGTTGGCGGATTTCGGGCGAACATGTTGAATACGTAGAATCGTCTAATTTGCGCTTTCGAGAGAGATTATTGACGTCGTTATCAGGCTGCGGCTCCCTTTGTTCGGACCGGATGCGATGGGTTTGATAGATGCAGGCGAAGAACACCAAAGTCACAAAACCAAGCTGGACGACGTTGACTTGAGTGTCAACGGCTTTGCCTGTTATATGTATTGGGTTTACTTTGCCGCTGGGAGCGAGCAATCAAGACTGGCAGCGGAAAAAGCGATGCTGACTGGCGGGTATCGTGGGCTGAAACGCTCAACGATGAACATATAGCCGAGACATTCCTGGTTTGTTTCCGCCACATACGTCGAGGATGCGCGATCTCCGCCCTCAGCGAGCGCCGTGAGCGCCGTCAGGTCCGAGAGCTGGACGACCGCTGGCGTGCGACCTTCTCTCGCGAGTTGCCTAATCGCTGGGTCGTCAGTCATCTTTCATCCTTGTTATAGCAATTTGGCCTATTTGATCTCGCTTTATACAATGCTAGCTCATTCGCAATCTTCACCCGTTTCGCCTTTGTTGAGTCCCCTGACCGATCTTCTACACTCAGTACCGATATCCTCCTTGGGGATTTTGGTAGCCCGTCTGCTGCATGTTCATGTACCCAGGATGCTGTTGTTGTTGCTGCTGTCCCGGCATGCCAGTCGTGTTCATCCCCGTCATACCGTAGCCGCCCATTTGCATGCCAGTTTGTTGCGGCATCATGCTACCATTGTAGCCCGTTGTCAGTGGCATGAGAGCACCGGTCGGTTGAGGTCGGAGCGCATCGTATTTGTCTACATAGAGGGGAAAACACTTCAGTATCGCTGCGCGAAGATCGCCGTCGAACACTAACCGGCCAACTGAGGAGCTTCGTGCTCAGATTTTCCCATTTCCCCACGCTTCATATTAGCAAAGATGCTTTGCGGAGCAAACCTATCACTGCCTTGCGTGTTACTGTGCGAAGTCTGTTGCGTCGGCACGGAAGCAAGCGCGTTGAACATTGGGTTGGGCTGAGGCTGCGGCTGCATGGAATTGAAGCCTGTCATATCTGCGAGATATGAATCATCAGCATAGGTTAAGGTGAACTGCCGGATTTCGCTTGTGAAGCAATACTCACTGGGTTGCATCCCCTGGTATCCACCCTGAGGCTGGCCGTATTGACTGAATCCAGTCTGTTGAGGCATCATCCCCATCCCCATGCGATTGTTCTGTCCCATACTCATAATGTATCCAGTAGCTTGGGGCATCATCTGGTTTGGCGGCTGCTGCTGCTGAGGATTAACGGCTGGTGAGGCACGGGTCGGAACAAAGCCGTTGAAGCCGGTCTGCGTGGGAACTAAGGGGTTCAGCAATCCCTGATTGGAGGGGATCGGGGCCAGAGGTCCACCGGGTGCAGGCGAATGAGTGCCTGTCGGAGTGGGGTGTTGTTGCTGCGCGAACGCTCCGGTTTGCTGAGCTGTCAACAACTGGCTCATCGGGACGTTAGAAGAACCCATGCCCAAGCCAGAGAGAAAGCCAGCGGGAGCCGACATGCCGGTCTGTTGTGGTTGAACCATTCTGTCTCTGGGGATCTGAGACAGGAAGTCGGTGTTGCTCGACTGCTGAGCGTTTTGTCCGGAACTCAAATTGAGATTATTGATTTGACTGGCAAGCGCAGAACCCGTTTGCTGCGGCTGCGGCGCGGTAATGACGGGAGCCGGAGGAGGAGTAGGTGCAGCGGGGGTAGGGGTCGCCGGTTTTGTGGAATTAGGTCGCGGAACCCATGCGTCATCGTCGAACCCGGAAATGAGGGGTGCAGCTTTTATCGGTTCAGCTATTGTGACAGGTGCCGGGGGAGATGGAGATAGCAGCGTCGGGGAAGCCGGCGACTCCTTGAGCATGTCTGCAGCAGCTCCGATACTGGAGGGGTCGATCGTTGAAGCCGTGCCTTTGCGTTCCCGCGGCTCCGGCCTACCTCTTCTGGTGTTGTTGGCCAACTTTCCATCTGGCTGGGTGAACAGATTTGGTGGCACACCTCGCCCGCTGTTTTCGGCCTCTTGTAATTTCCGGGCAAGTTCCTCGTCTTGGTTGATTTGCGCTTTCTGCTCAGGTGTCAAGTCCCTGTACTTGTTACCGATGGCCTTTTTCACCCTTATCACATCGCCTTCTCGCAAACCTAGAGATCGCAAAGTAGAAGCCTCCAGATCCGGCAAGATGGACTCGTCGATCCGGTCGCGATCAAAGTTTGCGGCGTACCGCGTACAGTCGTCCATGTCACATCCAGCCGACAAGAAGAATTCAAACCAATCGAATTGAGGTTTGCGCGGGCGTTGTTGCACGGCGGAAGGAACGGCATTGGGCGCGGGTGAAGAGCGCGCGCGCGTTTCGGCAGAGGGGCCGCTGACCATACTTTGCGGCCTCGACGCCCTCCCCAGAGGAACATCATCTTCTGGATCTTCCACGACCGGCGGAGATCGCGAAGTCGAGGGAGCACGAGCACTTTCGCTCTGTTGTCGCCTGGCTTTCTTGACGTAGGCAATATCTTCAGGTGACATTTTATCTATGGGAACTTCGATGATGACTCCATTGATCTTGTGCAGCCTTATTTTTCCGTTACCAATCCCCAGGAACTCGGCTTCAACGCGGAATTGACCGGTCTTGTCGTGCCAAACTCTTGTTCGCGCAGGATTTGGTCCTGCAATTCAGTTTCAGTAACGATGCCGTTCTACACAACTCGGAGCGGAAAACTCACGATTTCGAGTAGACTCTTTGGGTCGATCAGGTTGACTCCTGCCCTTTGGATTAGGCAAGGCTCGAGCGGCCGCGACGTCACTTTCGGATGGACGCTGCCTCAACCTGGGAGGCTCGGGAGGACCACCTGATCGAGCGGCTTCACGGCTAGCAATCGATAGACAAGGAATAAGACTAGGGATGTGACCAGTGCAACAAAGTGCTTACCGTCTAGCGGACTCTTGCTCTCGCCTTCGCTTCTCCTCTTCAGCTCGGCGCTTTTCCCGCTTCTCCCGCTTGATCCTATCTTCCTCGGCCCTCCTCGCCTCTTCTTGAACTTGCCTTCGAATCTCCTCCTCCTTCAACTTTGCAGTACGCGCCGCATCTACTCTTTCCGCCTCGAGTGCTCGCTCCCGGTCCCGTTCTCGTGCAGTCTGCACCGCCGACGCATCTTCGTCGTCGGAATTGTCTTCCGGGTCGGATTCCACGGGACGTCCTGTAGCTGCTGCCTGTGCGGCATCGAGCGTGTTCAGCTCTACGTATTGAGCAGGCACGACTCCCTGCTGTCCTCGCGGATCCTTGACGGTCCACCAGTCATCGTTTGACTTGTCCATCACGACGAGAATTTCGCCTTCAATGATGGACAGCTCATCATCGCCTTGAGCCTCAAAGTCATACAGAGCTGTAGCAGTTACTTGCGCAGTTGAAGCGGATGCTGTTTTGGGGACCGAAGTAGCACTAGTCGAGCGCGAGTGATGCATCGGTGGAGGCGGTAATGCCGCGGAGGATGGATCGGCCCATCGAACTGCCTTCCCTGCAGATGTGATTGGAGAGGTGACGGTCTCCTCGTCATGATCTTGGGCGGCAACGACCATACTGCGGTTCAATCCGCCAACCTCCCTTTCACCGCCGGACCCGCTGCCTGCAATGCTTTTGGAAGATTCAAGCTTTGCAAGGATGGCTTCGGTAATATCCTTAGAAGTGGTGTGAAACTCCAGGGCTTCCGAAGTCGTAGTGAAAGCGAGAAGTAGAGTCTTTGACGACGGAGAAGAAAGCTTTGTCAGTTGTTGGATGGGGAACTGCTGGACGGGAGTCTACGAGCGAAAACAAAACCTTGAGCATAGGTTCCCTGTCCATCAATGAGCCAATTCGCGAAGCGCAACCCACCTTGTCCGACTCTGAAGCGAAGAACACTGCTCCATTTCCGATACCCAACGTTCCCTTCTTCTTCTTTTTCTTGTCCATCAGCTGGATCCCCCAAGTCTCGATTGAATCTTTCCGTCCAGAACCAGCTCCGGCACCAACTCCAGTCGCAGCGTAAGCCGTCGAAGCGTCCACCTCGTGCACCTCATCCTCGGTAACCATTCCCTCAGCCGTTTCTCCGCTGACACCGACTTCAGCGGCATCAGATGTCACTGGCTCGATGTAATTTGTCGGAACGAATCCAAGTCGGCCTCCTTCATGAGGTGTGGCGCCTTGTACGGCTACAAGGGTCCATTCCTCGGCCTCGTCGTACACGATGAGCGCAGCGTCTTCGGGTACGGAGATCTCGTCTTCTGCAGTGGCGGTGTATTCGTAAAGCGCTTTGGAGTATCCCAATGGGGCAGACTGATTCGATGGCAACCATGAAAGATCAGATTTGGTCGAATCGGGGAAGACGGAGTCTTACCTCTTCGACGTAATTGCTAGGAACAAGGCCGACCTTGTCCACGTCGGCCCCGTCCTCTCCAGGCTTGATCTTGGCTTTCCACCATCTGGAAGGAAACACAGAAGAGCTCAGCACTAGGTTTCGCAACTGCTTGACTTCCTACTCACTGCTCGTCCTCTTTCCCAAGGATATACAGCACTTGATCTTCCTTGAACGTCAATTCATCTTGCGGATCCTGCGCGTCATAGTCGTAAAGCGCCTTGGCAACCGCGACATAAGCCATGTTGGGCGGTATCGGCAGGTAGTAATAGTCGTACTATGGGAATGAAAGGAACCCTCTGTGAATCGTGCTTGTACGAGTTGTGGTGAAAGAAGTTGCGGTCCGGTAGGCTCGCTCATCATGAACCGGCGAATGGCTGGCCAACGTGGCCCTATCCAATGACGTGCGCGATTTTTGCTTCCGAGTCGCTCGCGGCGGCCGGTCAAGAGGCAATCGGTACCTCCACATAGGGGTCGAGTTTCATTGATGCATGTTTTGGTTGTTTCAGTCATGTTTTGACGTTCTCGGGATAATAGGTTGCATATCCAGCACGAAGCTTAAACACTGTGGCAGCCGGAGCGACATAAAGGCGCGTATTATTCTCTACCCAGACTCGATGGCGCCTCCGCAGTTCTGGAAACCTGGCACTTCGGGTCCAGGTGAGTTTCGTTGCGAAACCTACGGCACAGTTTTCTGAACCGCTTTATGATATCTCTCAGGTAGTAGCCTCGACAGAGAATCCGAAGCTGAAGGTGGCCTTCTTCTCTCCATCCCCATCACTACCGATCCGTCATCCCAGCAGAGTCGATATGCCGCCCCTCCTTCGCTGACGTCACAGCGGACGAGGCTACCAATCTATAAGCATAGGGAAAAGCTACTCTATAGCGTGGAGAGGTATGGTGTAGTGATAGTGGTCGGACAGACCGGCTGCGGGAAAAGCACTCGTAAGAAATTCCTAGCAGACTGCCAAAACTTAAAAGAACACTCAAACATCGCTTCCATCGTTCCAGAGCTTCCACAATATCTGCATGAAGCGGGATGGTCAGCAGAGAATCATGTAATCGCCTGCACACAGCCTAGAAGAGTGGCGGCTACCAGTGTGGCTGCACGCGTAGCAGAGGAGATGGGAAGCATCCTCGGAGACGAGGTAAGTCATTGGAGGACTTGAACCTTCCTTTCCGCTCGGTGCGAGCTAACGCTTCGGAGACAGGTGGGATATACAATACGTTTCGAAGATTTGTCCAACCCCCAGAGAACCAGGGTCAAGTACTTGACGGATGGTATGCTCTTTCGGGAGACAATGGTAGATCCTTTGCTGAGTCGTTACAGCGTGATCATGGCAAGTCAAGTTTCATCACCCGAAGATTCTGGCTGTGCCGTACCTGATCTCGCATTTGACCCTGCACAGATCGATGAAGCGCATGAACGGGGAGCCTACACAGATCTATTGCTGGGATTGCTCAAGAAAATACGCAAGAAACGGCCCGAGTTGAGAATCATCATCTCGAGTGCTACTATTGATGCGTGAGTTCAACGAGCGTATTAGATGGATGTCTTCCTCACTCGGGAGTCTCCCCTTGCTATTCAGGGAGGACTTTTTAGAGTATTTCAATACCAATGCGGATTCCACGGACCGCAGCAAAGATGATGCTACCAGTAGGTCGATTCACGGCTCAATTCAAAATTGGCAGCACTGAATCCGGTGTTTGTCCTGTGCGAAAAGTTGTCAGCCTGGAGGGCAGGATGTATCCCGTGGAGATCGCCTATCTGGAGAAGCCGATATCCAATTACGTGGAAGCGGCTGTTCAAACGGTATTTGATATACATATGAAGGTGCGAACGGTTTCAATGGCATAATCTCCCAGCGGAATGTGTCGGTGTGTCAAGACTGATTCAGTGTGCGGTTACGCAGGAGCCGAAAGGAGATATTCTGGTCTTCTTGACAGGACGAGAGGAGATAGAGGAGGCTGCGCAAGAGATTGCAGATCGAGCAATATCGTACGTTGCACTCCGTTCGACCGCCATATCGATAACTCATGTCAAGCTTATACCATGGGACCCTTGTAGCCTACCGAAGGCGGCGCCGCGCCTATTGCCCATTCCGCTTCATGGCGGCCTCTCGCCCGAGGAACAGCAAGCAATGTTTGCACCTCCGCCACGCGATACCAGAAAAGTCGTGGTCGCAACCAATATTGCCGAAGCGAGTGTGACGATCGATGGAATCAAGTATGTTATCGACTCTGGGTTCGTCAAGGTGGGTTTCCGCATCTGAATTGTAGTCATTAGAACACGACGTAACGTCTTTCCCACAGCTTCGGACGTACAACCCAAAGACAGGGATGGACGTCTTGTCAGTAACGCCATGTTCCGTCGCTTCGGCGAATCAGCGAGCCGGTCGTGCTGGTCGAACTTCGGCCGGAAAGTGTTTCCGTCTCTATCCGTGCTCGGCCCTCACCAACGGCCTCATGCCCATTACGACACCCCCAGAACTTGTCCGATCGGACGTATCACTCTTTCTCTTACAACTCAAGGCACTTGGAATCGATAACCTTGTCCGCTTTGACTTTTTGAGTCCACCGCCGACGGAGATGATGATCCGCGCACTCGAGTTCCTGTACTCTCTGAAGGCTCTGGATGAGGAAGGCAGACTGACGAGACCGTTGGGAATCCAAATGGCAGAAGTACCGGTGGATCCGATGATGGCTGCGATCGTAGGTGTATTCTAGGATGGGTCGCCTCCAGTATATCGAAGTAATATATTGTCATCTAGCTTTTAAATTCGCAGGAATTCCAGTGTGGCGAGGAAATCTTGACAATTGCCGCTATGACATCTGTTCAGGTGAGCCCAGACAAGGAGATTCAGCTAGATTCCAAACGGTTCTAAAGGCGGGATTGCTTCTGCGAAGAATGTGTTCATCCTGGGGGAAGGCGCTGCTGGAGCTATGGGCGAGATTGAACGGCGGAAATTTACAGCGGAGGAGGGTGTAAGTGACCGAATCTTTTGCAACAACAGTTATAGGCTCCACGCTTATCATCCTGGTTTCTTTGTAGGACCACCTGACATTGCTCAACGGTAAGTTGTTGTGGGCTGGGCGAATGATGCACATCGTTATGATCGCCTTCTTGCTACAGCTTACAACGCTTTCGTTATGTACGGCCGCCAATCGCCTAAATGGTGTGGAACACACCGGTTGAATCACAAAGCGCTTCTGAGAGCCGTCTCAATTCGACAACAACTCAAAAAATACTTGGACAGGTTTGGTATCAAGACGGTCAGCTGCCAGGGAGACTCGAAACGCTTACGACGGTGTCTCGTTGCGGGATATTTCAAGGTCAGCTACGGTCTCCCGTAGCATATTATTACAATACTCATGCGTCATTCTGTCCCAGAACGCAGCTAGAATGATGCCAGATGGAACATACAGAAGTGTCAGGGAGAATGCAGTAAGGACACTGAACCTTGGCGCGTTCGCAGTAGAGTCTCTACTGACAGCCTCTTGTTCCAGTTGCTAAACGTACACCCTTCGTCCGTGCTCTTCACACGGAACGCGACAACAGGATGGGTTATCTTCCACGAGGTCGTCGAGACATCTAAGAGTTTTATCAGGGATTTGACAGTCATCGAGCAGGACTGGCTAGTCGAACTAGCGTGAGTTCGAGAATCCCCATACCTGACTGCTAGCTCACCCATCTCTTGACCGGGTCCTGCAGGCCACATTACTATCAGTTCGCGGGGGGGAAACTAAAACCTCACTTCTAGGGAAGGGAAAGACTAGGCATGATCGATAGGCTGTACAGGCCACGGGACGGGTTGGAGATGGATGCCACTTGAGAGGCTATAATGACATGATTGGCGGCTGGGTAGTGGCTGGAAACCCCTGTCGTCATTCGTTGATTCACCGTTCGCAACTCCCGCAGGACGCCTATCACATATCCCGGTTCATGGCGAGTGATCGACCGGGTTTGACGACTTCTCGATGCCACTATCTTATCCTCCACCCGGATCCGAACTTCTCTCTCGAGGGCGGAGCTGAAAAGGTTCAGAGATTCAGGGCGATGCTGCTATAGAAGCTATTATAGATGTCTAGACTGTTGTCGAAACTGCAATGAGTCTACAAACCTGTCTGTAATGACATGAGCGCCCAGCCTCATCAGACTCAGGTCAGCTCTGAGGTCTTTCTGATATAATGAGGTTATAAACGCTAGAAGTCTAGCACCGGTACCGTCGCTCGTATCATTTTTTCGGAAACTCTCCGGAGCCGGTGGCGGTATCCATAACTTCATCCAGCACTGTTATCCGCAAGGCGGTTGCTGTAGCAGTGGATCTGTGCGGGACCGGACACACTCCTGCGCTGCTCGTGCGTAGAAAATGGACAAGTTGAGAGCTTTCTAGTCAGATCCAGCACATGCCAGTTTAAAAATCGCCAGCTATCCTGATCACGCTATCCCGGGGCCTCCTAGGGAAGAACGCGTGCATCTGCGGATTGCGGCCGAATCAGCCGAGTTAGCCGGAAAAGACTCGGAAAAGTAAGACATTCGAGGAATATTGAACAAAAAATATTGAACCAACATGGCGTCAAGCAGATTGTTTCCCCATTTCCTAATCCCTTATTGTCCTTTACCCCGGCACGCAAGGACAATTCAGTTCCTGAATATGGCTTAATAGAAGTTGGCAAGTTGTTGGCAAAGGCGATACCCCCTCTCCCCGCATTCTTCCAATTCGCCGTCGCTTCGCAAATGGCAGAGCACCCTTAGTGCAGGAAAGCATGGTTACCTAGAAGAGTCCTAGAAGAGTCGAGCTCGTTGTCGGAGAGCTACGATGCGCCTACCAGCAGCCCAACCACAAGTCGGAGAAATAGACAATAGCAAACAGATGCACCGTGTGAAAGGAGTGGATTTCGACTCGTCCGGACTTGCTCCTTCAATAGGTACGTGGCATCTCTGCATCGGTTTATATACTTACGCTCAATCTCACACCTAACTTAGGTTGACTAGCTGCATCGGAAGGCCCGAAGGTACGCAGAATCGTCATTCAACTACGGTATATGGTCTAGTCAACAATCAGTTTGCGATCTAGCTTAGGTAAATGAGTCCCCATACGTGCCATCCGACAGCGTCGCAACGTCGCAGTATCAGCTGACCCTTCCTTTCGTGCGCAGCAGAAATCCCTCAAGATATATTATTAGTGGAATTCAATCGTCCTGCCGTTGAACACTTGGGATACCGCCATTTCGTTATGTCCGCCCCCACTGCAATCCAGCTTGACGCAGAGGAGCCAGTCTTGCAACGACCCGCTGAGGATCAGCCGAAGCCGCACTCAGAAACGAAGATCGGCCAGGAGATTGCTGTAACGCAGGAGACAGAAATCAAATATGTGCTGGATAAGAATAGTGAGTACTGCCAATGAGCCTTTGCGAAGGATGCCCGCGGTGTGGTTTGGGGCCAAGGGCTCTCGGCCCGTGGACAGCCATGTAGGGACAAGGTGTAATTATCGGTGCTCCTTTGTGAAAGAAACCTCGATCGAGAAGCAAGTACGTCACGGCGACTTGTTGAATTCAGGTGGACAGCATGATGGCAGCTGATTTAGGAACTAGAGACTATCTCGATATCGTTATAATACGGGATTTCCCACGTCCGGTCTTGCTTATACACTTTCCGCTTCTTCCCTCGCCTTTCTTGCAATACGCTACCGCTTCTAGACTCTGAAATGTGTAAGCTCGGCGCGTCTTTAGCGATTCTGCACTCTGGCTGACATATATGCCCGCTTCGTTTACGTGTTCCACTCAGCCACCCTGCAACCACCCGCCCACTCGTCGAAGGCATCACTCCCTGCCAAATCGACCTTCTCCATTCCGGATCTCCTCAGTATGAGCCCCGGCTACGGCTCTCGCCCCGTGAAGCGAAGCATGGCCATACCCATTCATCGTCAAGAAGCGGATTGGCGGATCGCAGTCGATGGCAATTCTGGCGCATTGTTGCAAAACGGCTCATTCTGCTGGAACCCTTTGAGTGCCAACAGTATACTCAGGGCTCCCATGAGCGCCATAGGTATCGGATTCGCCGAAAAGGAAAGGACAAGACACGTCAAGATCTCTGTCGCACCCCCTGGAGCCAACACCTCCCGTTTGCCGCGTTACGTGCCGCCGGCAGGCAGGCAGCATCTAGGCGACGAAGCATCTGACAAAGGAGGGCGAAGGAGTTCTCTAAACGAATCCAACCATCGACGCATACTTGCCGACTTGCTGAAGGAGACTCGGGGTACACCCGTGCCCGTCGAGTTTCCTGAGGCTACCGTTATTGAAAACGGGAAGTTGCCGTCATTTGAAGAACGTCGTCGTATTCGACTTGCCAGGGGAACTGCTATTGCTACCGTGAAGACGGTCATCATGTTGCCGTCCGACACCAAAAGCGACACGGCGTCGCCTGGCTTGACGAGGAGTCTGGTCGCTATTGCTCGGGAAGATCGTGAAGAATCGGTCGCGGATCCCGCGGGTTCCAAGGGATCCAGTCTGCCTGTGCCCCTGCCTGTCAGATCGCTGAACGGCGAGACTGCAGTCCCTCGAACAGACAGTATGTCTTTCTGTGTTCTCTCGCAACTCTACATTCTGGCTAACTGCTCCTGTGCACCCCCAACTCTGCTTAGTCATCCTCTGTAAATTCTATCACACCCCTGGGCTAAAGTGCACTGCTAGTCCATGTCGATTCGTGCATGAGATCAACCGCTCTTCTATTATTTCGCCAACGATCGCATCTCTCAAACCGAAAGGTTCCGGCGATGCGCGCAACGAAAACGCGACCGAGAAAGATCAGTCCGCGGAAGGATCACTAGAGATCGTCGAGGTATTCCGAATGAGCGGAGGTGGCAGAGGCGCGGGATCGGAATGGGCCAAGGCAAAGTTTCGGAGTACGTTCTCGCTGTTTTGATGCGTGCCGGAGGAAAATGCTCATATCCCGATGGCTACCAGCGGTTCCCTGTAGGAACTTCGCTGCCGGATATTGCTCATATGGCAACTTCTGCTCCTTCGTCCAGTACGTGTTTGGGCCCCTAGGTTGAAGCTGAAATGAACAAGAGACTGACTGACGTAAAACTTTGTTTCAGCGACACGCCTCAAACGGAAATCAGAGGGGTTGATGAGGAGCGCAAGGCAATGGAGACCGGCGAGGCACAGGAGAATGAGACGCTTCAGACGTCAACCCTTGCAGATGAGGTTCAGGACGCAAGTGGCCAAGTCGAAAACGAACAGCACGCGGCTCCATCGGTTCTCACGCTCGAAGAGATGAGGCAATCCGGATCAAAGCTTGGTACAACCAGTGCCGGTAAACCCACCTCATTGGCAAACAACCTAGAAAGGGAGTCTGAAATGGACCGCTTATTCACACTCCTTGCGCCTGATACAAAGGAATGTGCCGAATCTGAAACCTCGACCCCCTCCCTTTTACGCGCATCCTCTATCGAGACTATCGTTCCACGCAAATCGAACCCAACAATAATGATAGACAATCGCCCTTTGACATTCTCTCGGGAATCGACTCCGCCACCTGCTACGCTCAAACTCGCCAAATTTAGGAGTAGCAATATCGTTGTCCCGGACTACCGCTGGACTGAAGACCAAGGCTTAGTCGCGTCGCCTTCAGCTACAACGCTTAACATCTCAAATATGCTGGCTGAACCGAACAAGCCCGATTCGACAATTGTCCCGAAGCCGAGACTTTCTGCAAGAGACGTATACTCATGGGCTGATCTGATTTCACCTCGAACGGTTGTATCGCCCGTGCAGTACGCCGAGGCGCCGCCGCTTCAGACATGGCAAAAGCCACAACCTGCTAGCCATACCGCGCTCAGCCCAGATGACCATGCTGTTCGCTCCGGTGCCGGTGCTAGCGATGCTACGGAGGAATCACCATTCCTTCCTATAACCGCCTACTCCTTCTCGACGGGTTCCAGTAGTCCTCCACAAACGCCCGGAGAGCAACAGCAGGAAATCGTGACACCCGAAAATGATCTGGTCGATTTGCCTGTTCCTCTCGACGTCTACCACGAAGCGGCGCCGGATGCGGGGAACATACAAGGAACGGACCAAAAGATATGGTACGAACAAGAGTATCTAGGCCATTACACCTCGGATACATTCCCGGCTGGGGGCGCTATCATGGGAGGAAAGTCAGTTCAACCGTGGATGGTGGACGTCTACTTGCAGCAAATCAATCAAATGCCAGCAAGGGATATGTGGACTAACCCATTCGCTTCTGGCTACGGCTTGCCGGACCGGCAAGAATTTGCGAAGCAATTGGCCAAGCAAGCGCGCCAGGGTGACCTCCCTCCCCAAGTCCCTCAGTCGAAGACAAACTACCGAAGTGAGTCTCCAAAGAGTCATTCGATCGATGAGGGATCCAACCCTGTCGTTTTGGCGGTCTTGATCTAATAGTCTGCTCTCATAGCGAAACCCTGCAGATTCTTCGTGGAAGGTAGTTGCCCTCATGGAGAGAATTGCTCTTAGTGAGTATACGTACCTGCTCGCCGGAGCTTCCAATTGACGTTTTTGCTCCGCAACCAGCTCTCATGATTCAAAGGTGATCGGAAGGGCAGACCATTGTACCGGGGCGGCCGCCCATAAACTGCGAAGTAAGCACTTTCCTTGAAATCATGTCCGAGAGTCGCGTATGCTGAAGTATCGATGTATTCCACAGCTCAACCATGCAAAGTGAGCTGTGACATGCGCAGCTCCGGGATTATCGGGCGTTGACATCATCTGTTTTATGATCAGTTTTACAATTCTGCGGAAGGCTGCCATGTAGGCGATGACTGTCCCTTCTTGCATCAGTACATCGTTCCTCTTGGCGTACCTTTAATCTCGAAGCCTAGACCGTGGAGGAGTAAGTCTGATGAGAACGAAACTCTGGCTATTACTGATGTGTCCTTGCCATTCCAATAGCCAAGCCCTGTCGGGTAAGTTTACAGTTGAGCGATTAACATTGACATTGTGTCGGGGATCTGACGTCCATTACGCATTTTCACAGCACTACGCTGAGGGGAAATGCCTAGCTGGGGACAAGTGCCACTTCGCTCACGTTGGCGCTGTCAAAGTACGAGAAAAGGTTGCGAAAAAGGCTATCAATGCAAAGGCGAAACCGCTGGGAGGTGACAGTGCTCCTGCCGACAGCTTACGAGGATCCGATGGGGAAACCACCTCTCCCGGAACATCAATGATGCCAAGCACAGGCAAACTCAAGAAGAAGGCATTCCAGGACATTCATATCATTATTTGATCGTGTGTTCAGCCCGTGCTGCGGTTCTTGTCGCCTGTAAAGAGTAGGCGGGTCACGGCCATCTCTTGTTCTCGTTGTATTGTATTCCGTATTAACGGCAGTCGATTCGCTCTTATGACGTTGGCGCCATCATTTCATTCCTTCATCTGGCCAACTCGCGGTCAAATGTGCCGACTCAACGACAGTGGCAAGTGACTTGAAGTGATCTCGCACTTTATGGTACGAGCGGCAGACAGGTTTCTTTATATGCAGAACAAGGCATACAGTGCTCTTTTCAAGTTAACCCTGCACGTTGAAACCATCTTATATTCTAGATACGTCCAGCTTGCAACCGCATATACGTCTATTTCTATTCAAGAGTATGCCAAGGGTGGCAAAGGCCGATTGGCTAGGTTGGCCTCCCAAGCGCTCCTAAAAATAAGACAGGGTCATGAGTTTTCTCGAAAACAACTGCCTGGCCGTCAGTGGAATCCTCACATCACAGCCAATAAAGTTTCTTCCCCATATTTTTTCGCTATGAAGAACCCGCCAATCGGTATATCGCCCATCAGACCAAGCGGAACTACCCCTGTTCACATACGAGACACTCGTCAATGTTTCCCTGAAGCAAACTTCCCGGAATGGTTGTGTCACACTTACCGATCGGAAAGCCGACCATATTCGCGAGCGAATGATGCCCTTCACGGACCATGAAGAGTACGTCGACATCATAGTGCTCGAAGACCCAATCCAATCCATTGGTTCCCGCGGTCAACTGCATATCTTCTTTTGCTTTCGAGTATTCAGGCGAGTTGATGCTGACAGCATGAAGCGTTCGTTCTAAAACCTCCTGTCCATAGTGACCAGGAGGCATTTCGATATCCTGTTAGCAAACGCCGCAAAGGTCGTGAGCAAGTAGTGTTGCTCGGTACTTGTTCATCGGCGACTTACAGCATGCTTCTCATTGAAACTGTGACAACAGGAACGATATTGTAAATTTCGGCTGAACAAGATGAAGAATACCGCATCCACCTACGCAATGATGTCCTCCACGGAGCGACACCCGCCTGTACCCCCAAGTTCTTGCAAATACGTTCCGAGATACTCTTTGCATTCAGCGGCGACCACGATACTTCTCGAGGTATCCGCGCAAGTCCATAAAGTATTATCCACCGCTGAAGGTATGTCGGCAGGATCAGCTATGGTCGCACCGAGACTCCGCATTCGAGTCAACGCCGCCTCAAACAGATCCGAGATATCAGAGGACAAAGCGTCCCGTCCCTGTCTCTTCCATGGATCTATGTCGTGCCAGTTCTAACACGGACAAAGTGTGAGTTGAAATACTGGAAGGAAGAATTGACGCGCCTTGACATACCTGTCGTGGCACCCCAATTCGAATCGCCTTGAAATCCTTGACCTGTGTACTATGGATGTACTGCAAGAAGGGTCTGATCAACGCAACTCATCGCTCGCGACTAACCATACACTCACACTTCCTGTGGAACTTGGACGCTTCACGGATAAAGCTGATTTGAAAGAGTGTGAAGATGAATGGGCGCTGTTTCCTAGATAGATGAGCTTTGGAGACAACGTACTAATGGGATCTTCCGAGTCCGCGCCGTGCATGATGTCCATCAAGAGCGCTAGATCCCATACGGTCTTAGACATAGGACCAGCCGTATCAAAAGATGGCGCGAACGGAACGATGCCTGAGCGAGACAACATTCCGACAGTGGGTTTCAAGCCATATAGAGCAGATTGTAAGCAGGGCAGCGTGATAGAACCGTCTGTTTGAAATTGGAAGGACGATGTGAGTTGCTGAACTTCGAGGAGAAGGGTTACAGTACTTACCAGTCTCTGTGCCTATCGAAGCTGGACAGAACCCTGCCGCCACAGCCACCCCGTTCCCTGCTGAAGATGTTCCAGGAGAGGCGTGGGCTGCATAGACATTGAGCGTTTGACCCCCGACCGCACTCCACCCTGGGCCCGCATGCCGGGACTTGTAGTCCGCCAGCTCTGACATGTTTGCTTTCCCAATGACTGCGTAGCGAAGTGTATGAGAGTCAGTATTGATGTAGCTGAGCTCTATGGAACTGTGAGTTACTGATAGCACCTGCTTCTCTCAACTTCGTTACGATATACGCGTCTTTGCTGACAGGCATACCCACTGATGGATAAACTTGATATGAGCATTATTTCACCGGGCGGGGATGGCATACGACGAACAGAGAGCGAATGAGCCGGCAGTAGTAGGCATGCCCAGCTCCTCGGCCGTCGCAATATTGTCCCTGTCCATCGAAGAGACTCATCAGGCATTGTCTATAGGTGAGAATACGTTGGAATCTTACTTGACGACGATGGGAATACCGTGCAAGTGTCCACGACATCTCCCTATCTTCCGCTCCAGATCCCTCCGGCGCGCCAGTCGGTATAGCTGTTCCCGGGGAGCAAGATGGACTATCGCTCGAAGGGTATCATTGTGCAGGTTGATTTGAGCGAGATACGTATCCAAAATCGACACACTGGTGAGGAAACCTTGGTAGAGAGCCTCGGACAGCTCACGGATGCCGACACGGTACACATCGAATGGGGGCAGCGACACTTCTACTGAGTCCTTGCACTTTGGATGAGGTTGACGTTGGATGCTGGGCTTGAATTTGGCAGGTACATGTCTTGAGTGTCTTCCGTGCGAACCAGGCCTCGCAGTGGAAAGTGATGTAGGAAGTCGCCAAGTGGCTGAACGCGACCGATGGTTTCCACGCTGTGAACGCTGATATGTCGGTAGGTCTTCCTTCGACCGGGCTTCTTCGGTATCACAGCAGAGGCCATCTGTCGATTCTGCGAACATAATTTCTGTTTGCGTCTTGTACATCCCCTCATCATCGCCTATCAAGGTCCCGGAAGCAGACGATAGACCCTGTTTTCGGTCCAGGTTGGGGAAAACAGGGACAGATCCTGGCTCCCTTCGTCAGCTTTCTTCTGACGTTCGGCATGACAATTGAACCGGTGCGTACCTGTGCCATCATCACGCTCGCTACCTTCCATGAGACTTGTCAACTCGTCCCATATAGTGATTCCGCTGATTGAGGATGCCCTAGACTCTAACGAGAAGGGCGACACCGATCGCTTGTGGGTGTGGTATTGTGAGCACTCGTCCATGTCATTGATCCGCTTGCGGCCTCGACCACACGAAGCAGTATCGGTATCTTCGAACCGGCACATCGAGTCCACCCCGAATGGCGAGCCCGATATATCCTCCTCGTCACTAGAGGATCCCACATCTTCTACCGACACGATGGTTGAGATGGGTCCTGGGAATCCCTTGTCATGAATGATGCCTTTCTTCACATGACTTTCCCGCAGGCGCGGTTCACCGAAATTGCGACCCCCTCCGATGTGCACCACACCGGAAGTCAATCCGATAGACCGATGGTCGTTCAGTAGCTGAGAAGTGATTGACGGAAAGCATGATCGAGCTCGTTTCTTATTGTCCTGTTGAGTTTCAGAAAGCGTTACGTGAAGTTGTCGATGAGGAGCGTCAGAACTATCAAGCACTGAGCAAGTTGTTGCCAATGCAGGAAGTTCACCAGAGCCGTTGTTGCCATCACAATCGCCGAATGCTGCGTAGGGGTGGTCTTGATTCTTCGTATAAGCAGTGAAGGGAGTTTGGGCCATGGAATGTTGGCCTGTGTTCGGACAGTGATGGTGGCGAGAGGATATCTATTGCGGTAGTAACTTGGTCGATCGCCTGGACGGGAAGTGGCAGGGTGCCGAGCAGACTTGTTCCCCTTCAATGGCTATTACGTCTTTAGGCTGCTCGCCACAACAATTGCCATTGCACCTGCGCTGATGAAAGCAGATATCGGAGAGATAAGGATGCCCCCGTGACCACGGATTTCTGTTACAAGTATGACTTATGACGCCATTTTTGCTGTTATCTGCTTGTGTCTCACTTTGTCACACCAAAGAGTGAAGCGCCAAATAAGATCCCGTTTATCTGCGCTATTAGCGCTTGCCGGACGTTTCCGTGATGTTTGCGCTTGTTGCCCGTGTCCTAAGTTCCTAACGCATGCACGCGGCTCTAACCAATGGCAAGTGAACGCACCGCTGAAGACTCGATTGTCAAGTCCCGACTGGACTCAGTGACCAGTCCCTTATGCTCTATATCAGCATAGCGGTCGCTGTGACCTTTCGCGATCGAAGCCCTTCCGTTGAATCATTAACGGCGGTACAGCTCCACGATGACCACAAACGACCCTCGATGCGATTGTGACATTCGCAAGCGGTATGGGGTTTCGCACTGAGTCGCGGACTTTACAGCTCAGACTCAATCCGGTGATGGAGCCCGAAACATAGAAGATCACTTCAGCGTTACAGCTCGACGACTCCGGCGACTGCGCCAACGAGAAGCACTTCCATGCTAGCCTTGTATTCTTCACGTAGCCACGAATCCATGTCCCTGAAGACCGCGGTGGTGGGCAAATTCGCGCCATACTTCTCTGACGTTGCAGGATACATCTGTCTGGTATCTGTATTCAATCGAGCACGGCGTTAATCCATAGTTTGACGGGAGATCTTCGCTATGACTTACCGATGCCCACCCAATGTAAATTCAACGTTTCGTGACGGTCAACCTGCTTGACGCTCATGTGAAATAGGAATGCTTCTTTTCCGGGCGACGAAGCCGCCTTGACATAATGCCGGGTATGTCCTACAGGTGCAGCCGCTTGAAATGACCACTCCACAACATTCGCCGAGAATGCAATAACTGGTGCAAAGATCAAGTGTTTCAATTTGAGTTGGCATTAGGGGGAAGATATTGACGCTTACCTGGGTATATAAGGCCTTCGTGATTTACCTGCAATGTCACATTTCTCGTGCTCATTGCCTCGTCCCAGGCATCTTCCTTCAGTTGAATCTGAACAGTCGGTAGTGTTTCTCCCACAGGCAATGCTTGGCCGATCACGGGGAATTTCTCTGCTTCAATAAAGGCGCTGATGGGATAGAGGATATCCCAATCACTGTTGCTGTCGGAGGGAATGCTCGCCACAGGCATGCGAGTGTCCATGCCATATTTCGCATGAATCTTCTCGACAAACTCGGGAAAGCCAGGTCCAGAGTCGAGCTGAGCAACATGAAGGGTTTGCGTGCCGGATGTGATCTGTGATGGGTATGCCCGATTAGCAAGCGTCGAACCCACCGGGTATTGCGGAACGTACATTGTACATGTACTGCACACCTGCTCTCTTCGGATGTGTGTCATCGTACGAGCTCCAGGCTGGTGAAGCAAATATAGCGAGTGTGAGGCCACTCAGTAGGAAGCACGCCATCAGGATCTTCTTTTGGCCATCGCGATTGAATTGGTGGAAGAGGGGAACCAGAAACGGCAAAAAGACGTATACCAAGAAGGCCGCCAAGACCGCAATGATTATCTCGGTTGGTGCTTCCTGATTGACATGCAGCGTGTGAGCATACCATAAAACTAGCACTGGAAGTGGACACTCACTTTGCCCATTCGCCTGTCGTATGATATTTGCTAACGTCAGTATTGCATGGGTAAAGACGGGGCCGAATGCTCTTACCCTGTCAAAGGTACGAAGATGTCCAAGAACTAGCGACCAGAGTGGAGAGTTAGCCGGGACACGAAGTAG
This sequence comes from Naganishia vishniacii ANT03-052, assembly GCA_015708705.1. Lineage (NCBI taxonomy): Eukaryota > Fungi > Basidiomycota > Tremellomycetes > Filobasidiales > Filobasidiaceae > Naganishia > Naganishia vishniacii. Next base: position 335,405 of record MU158398.1, read on the forward strand.
TTCGACTGTCGGCATGCAACTCACGTTCGTAGAGGCTTCGACTATCATCGGCATACAGAGGGCAGCCCAAAGCCAATGTAATATTCCGAAAGTTACATGCGCGGTTTTGTTTGTCGCCACAGAGTAAACTTCATTCAAAATCAAAGGTATCAATCCCACAACTGCCATGTTGCTGAAAAGATATGCTGATCTGATCTGGAAGGCCTGCATAAGCGACATGAGAATGACTTCGAACCCTATTGTTGCGAAGACTGAGGCATGCTCTTGAACGCCTTGGGCGGACGTCTCTGACCGGAACATCCAAAATTGATAGGCGAGGATGCCTTTGCATCAATGAGCCGTCAGCGGCGGGAAACGGCGACAGCCTGTATCACACTTACTGGTAGCTGCGGGCAGTCCAAAGACGACCAAGGGCAACTGTTCGTGCCTAAACCTGTTGGACCAAAATAAGGTTCATCCCTCCGAACATCTCGGATTGCAGGACCCTCGAAACGCACCATGTATGTGACTTCTGCAACCCATAAGCGAGAAAAACGGCGACAGACACAGCTGCACCGATGCCAACCAGGAAGTTTCCGAAGCTGGCGGCAAGAGCTCGACGATATAACCGGCGTTCGGACTCTTGAGTGCGAGTGGCAAGCAAGGTCACATATACCAGAATGATTGATGCGCACAAGAGATTGGCGGTGTTCATCGAGTAGTAGACGAAAATGCAATCAAAGAAGGAGTAGTAGATCATATTCGGTGGCGACCAAGGAGTATCGATGTTCAGTGATGATCCGGGTTGAAGGAGATGATCGAGAACAGCCATGGTCGTGTCTGCGAAATGTTGCGAAGATCCGCTTTCAAGATTGGCAACGGTATCGCGCTGTGTGTGATAATAGTAACTGTGTCCAACAATGGCCAACTGTAACAATGGGTCAGAACCGATCGTCGATGTACAGGACGGAATGACCTACATCCAATCCAGAGATATCGAGGTACTTTTCGAATTGAACAAAGTCCGTACTGTCGAATGGCAAGACACAGTTAGCGCAGAATCAGGATTTCGTTCCTCAGGGAAGACCCACTCCGACATGATAATACCCGAGCTGAAAACATCGGCCGCAACGACCGTGCCGTGAGGGCGAGGAACTTTGCTGTAAGCCTCGATCATCTCCTTGCTTGTAGCCTGGAACAGCAACGCGCCGCCCCTGGAGCCAGCAGCCTCGAGGTTGATCACCGCCTTGACACTAGGAACGGTTTAGCCGACTACTTTGGGGAAGGCCAGTTTACCGCTTACATACCGGTCTTTTGTCTCATGCTGCGTCGAATATAGATGCGAAGCGTCTTGCAGAGTTTCTGAGCGGAAAACATTAACATTGTGCGCTCAGACTTGGCCGATCTGCATTACCTTCAGCACCGTTGAATAAGAAGATGGCGGAACCAGTGATATGCTTGTTCCGCTCAATCAAGACCCTTGCACAGTCCAACATCACCCCTACCCCTACGCCATCACTATCGGAAGAATCCATACAATCATGATGATGTGAACAAACCAGATAGACGGGTAACTCACTCCGCGGCACCGGGACTCGGTAGTGCTGAATCGATATGTGCATTGAGCAAGATGGCGTTATTCATGTAATCTCCTTCCAGTGTTTTGGTGGTATTCTGTCCTGATACCTCAAAAATGATGTTACCGATCCCGCGATAGGATTTCAGTACGGCGTGGTCCATGATGTCGAACCTGAATAGTGGCTCCCCGGCGGATACATGAATTCTAAGTGGGTTTGAAGCGATCACAAGCTACTGACTGATGCATCCCATCGCCCTTTTGGTACCAAACATTGCACTCCAAGACATCAGACAGGGCGCACTGATTCGCCAATGCCTCGACTTGGTCGTAGACGTATATTTCGCCGGCTTCGGCTTCCTGCGTCCCCACAATTCGGTATCCAATATCTTCCAGGGCCTGGATGTGTTTGAGGATATTGGCCTCCGACACGACGGGCGTTCCGTCAGATAGGTATCTGAGAAGATGATGGCCACAAGGTGAATTCAGGTAGATCGTTTCGGAAACGCGTCAACTCACGCCTCTTGTCGCGGTTCCGGTAAACTGTAATGCAGTTTGGCCAAAAAGTAGGGCAGAACGGTCATCAGTGGCGCCAACCATGCCACCGTGCGTATTATGGATTTGCCATGAGGCCGTAGAGCTGTCGATCTACTTGGCCTTTTTGCAGGAGACGTCGCTTGGGCGCTGGGTTTTGTCGGCGTTTTCTTGAAACCCGTCCGCACCGGCGAATGCGGGTCTATATACAGAATACCAGCACCCTGCGGCATCTTGAGTGAAGGCCGTTGAGGTTGGAATCAATAGGTTGGAGTCGGCAATCCAGCGCGCGAATGGAGCAAAGATTTCAAGACAACAAACAGCATGATATCTTCTGAAATGGGTTGTGTTTCGGAAACACCGGCATGCGCAGCAAGTCAGGCCCCGAAGGTTCGGCGGCCGGCAAGGGGAATTAACGATTGTCCAGAGTTGGCAAGCTCCGTGGGGGCTGATCGGGGCATGACGAAGACAAGACAGAGACAACGTATTGAAGACTGTGGGGAAGATTTGTATGTATTGGGACAAGGTCATCACGCGACGGTCCATCGTTTATCGTGTGCACGCCCACAGGAGGAATCAAGACCGTCACCAATGGCATCTCGGAAGCACCGGTACGCCGTCGACCCGTCCTTGGTGTCCCGCCCGGATCCCATGCAGCACACTTCGTATGGTCAGGCACCGCAGCATGACCAACAGCAAAATTACGGACAACATCAAGGGTATGGACAACCTCAGCAATACGCTCAACAGGCACCTCCGCAGGGCGGGTATGGTGTTCAGCCACCTAGAGAGCGAATCTGGGCGGATGATCTCATCCCGACTCCAGCTCCCTTCGTCCCAGCGACGACACCACCTCCGGCCGAGGGAGTCCCCATGTCGAGTACACCGTTGCCACCAGTCAACCATATTCCACAACCACCTCATGCGGCCGGTCCGTCTCTTCGTGGACCAAAACCCAGGTTGGATCCGAGTCAAGTGCCTAGCGCGGTCGATGCAGCAGAGATGGATCAGAATCTCTATGATCAGGAGGACTTTGAGAGCTGCAATACAAAAGGGTTGGTGCCTCTTGGTACGACGAACTACAGGGGTGTTGATCAAGGTGAGGAGGCCGGAATATTGTTACTCTGGGGAATCGACTGACGATACCGCCTTTGTGTCAGGCAACTCGTTGCCGCGTTACATCCGGAGTTCTTTGACTCACGTCCCGGCCACAAATTCCTTGCTGGAGACATCGCAATTACCGTTTGGAGTGGTCATCAGCCCATTTGCCAATCCGCGATACGACGAGGAGCCCATCCCTTACGTGGCAGATTTCCTGGACCAGGATGCCTCCTCTGATGCGGGAGCATCGACATTTGGAGGTCCACCGAGGTGCGGAAAGTGCAGAGGATACATCAATCCTTGGTGTAAGTGGATAGATGGGGGCCAGAAATGGCAGTGCAACCTTTGCAATAGCACAAATCCAGGTAAGAGGGTCCCATGTATTGTGTCATCGCTTCGTCACTCATTACCCTCGATCAGTCTCGCAGTCGTATTTCTCGCATTTGGACAGCTACGGCAGTCGGATGGACTTGCAATCCCGCCCCGAGCTCCGGTGCGGAACCGTCGATTTTCCCGTCCCCAAAGCATACTGGGCAAACAATCCTTCCTCCCTCCTCGACTCTTCTGGATTATCTACCGTATCTTCAGATCTCCTTGCATCGCTCAATGAAGCTGTCGACGCAGCAGCTACCGCCGCCACAGGTTCTCAAGTACACTTAACCATTGCGCCCACCGAGAGCAAGGGGAAAAAAGAAAAGTCTCCACAACCCGCAGACGATAAGAGTCTTCGTCCACCTTTACCCATCGGCCGGGTATTCGTGATCGACGTGTCGTGGAGCGCTGTGCGTTCCGGGATGCTCTACACTATTTGTCAGGGCATAAAGCAAGCTCTTTACGGGCCAGAGGCGTCGGAGACTGCTGGGGGAACTCGGGATGGACAAACCGATGGTGGTCATCAGGTACCACAGGGGAGGGTGGCTATTATCACCTTTGATCGAGCGGTCCAGTTTTACAATCTATCGGTGAGTATGCGTTGCTCCTTCGTTGCAATGAACCGGAAGCTGAATCAACCTCTGGCAGCACGAAATCGAGAAAGCGCAAATGATGGTTTGCCCAGACGTGGATGATGTATTCCTACCACTCGGACGGGGATTCCTAGTCGACCCCATGCAGTCCAAGTGGGTGTTGAGCTCCGCTCGGTCATAAAACGACTTGAACTGACCTTCATCTCGCAGGCTGCAAATTACAGGCTTGCTGGACTTGCTACCAAGCTTATACCAGGAGACACAGTATGGCGAAGTCGCTCTCGGTGCTGCCGTCAAAGGTGCCCTGGCTGGATTGGTGCGTTGTCTCGATATTTATATGCCTGGCGGGCGGCCATTGACCCGGGCCCGGCCGATAGTCTGGATGTGGTGGCCAAGTCTGTATCTTCCTGTCATCCTTGCCAAATTGGGGTCCCGGAGCTTTGAAGCCACGGGAGGATCCCCTGTTATACGGTACAGATAAAGAAAAGTCGCTGTATTCACCAGCAATACCGTTCTGGCGGAACACTGCCGAGGAATTGGCAGAGGCTGGTGTGGGAGTCAATACATTCTTGTTCCCTGAGCGGTATATCGATGCGGCTTCCGTCGGTTAGTACGGTCCGGGTACCCAGAGTCCGAATTGCTAAGAAGTACTTTTTTAATATTATAGGAATATTATCGTCGGTAACGGGCGGGACTGTCTTCTTCCATCCTCGCTTCGATGCCATCCGAGATCGCCCGAGGGTGAACGGTGAGATTCAACGGCTACTGGTCCGGGATATCGCATACAATGTAGCCATACGGATTCGATGCTCCAACGGCAAGTCCCCAGCCCATTTGAGTTCTGATTATGCGCTGATGGCTTTTGTCTCGCCCAGGACTTCGCGTGCAGGACCACATTGGTAACTTCCATCAACGGTCGTTAACTGATCTCGAACTCGGTACGATGGATCCCGAGCAATCGCTGGGAGCTGTCTTGCGACATGACGGCAAGCTCGATGAACGCTCGATGGCTTTCGTACAGGCTGCCGTGTTATACACCAGTGCCAACGGGGAGCGCAGAGTTCGAACGATGAACCTGTCGTTCCCTATAACCAATCACATTGGCAATCTGTTCAAGTTCTCCGACTTTGACACTGGCATGGCGCTTCTCTACAAGGACGGTGAGTGTGACCTTGCACCATGCCGGCTGCTGCTGTAGCTGACCAGATCATCAAACAGCCGTGACGCAAGCCTTGACTAAAAATCTCAGTGACGTCAGAAGAGGCTTGACTGAGCGATGTGTGCGCGTGATGGCCATGTATCGCAAGCATGTGGCAATTCCGACGAGTATGGGCCAGGTGAGTAACGAATGCGTACTTCTCTTCGGTTGATGCTGAATCCGCGCGACGTGCAGCTCGTATTGCCCGAATCTTATAAGCTCATGCCGATGTACACCCTGTCCATCATCAAAAGTAAGGCTCTCAAGGGAGGCCAAGTCGCTGCCGATGTGCGCTCGCTCTACATCCGGTCGATTCGGTCCATGTCTTTCCCGCAAATCATGATGAACCTCTATCCACGTATGTTTGGAGTTCATGATTTGCCGGAAGCTGTGGGCTATCTTGGAAACACTGGCCGACTGGAATTACCTCGATATATGCGGATCTCGTATTCTTACATGGTTGCGGACGGCGCTTATATGCTCAGTGAGTTAGGCATATGGTGACCTCACTAAGCGGTTCTGAAGCGGTATATCACTTGCATAGTAAACGGAGAAGTGGCCATGCTATGGCTGGGACACGCCGTATCGCCTCAAATTATAGATGACCTGTATGCGGTTGAGAATCTGGACGACCTTGACGTCAGAATTGTAAGTACAAACCCTTCGGAGCATCCTTCCCTTCCGCTAACCTGCATACCCTAGACGCAACTACCGGAGCTGCCTAGTTATCTCTCAACGCAGTTGCGCAATCTGCTAGCTCATCACGAGCGGGTTCTCGGACACCAACTGCCGGTCATTGTCGCCCGGCAAAACCTAGATGGAACTGAAATCGAGTTCGCCAACATGCTCTTCGAAGACGCGAACAATGATGCATATTCCTACATAGACTGTGAGTGCGAGTACCTCCACGGTCTGCGATAATGTTATTGATCATTTGCGCGGTAGATCTGATGTCGGTGCACAAGAGCGTGACGGAAGAGATCAGTGGTATAAGCTCAGGGCAAGGTTGGAAAGTACCTTGGACGTCGTAACACAAACGATAAATGAGTATACATACAACTCTGCATAGATACCATTTACAAGATGCATTGAACTCCTCATGATCATGCCCACCATTCGCCTTCTACGGCGGTTTCCTTGCGCGTTCGCACCGATTGTGCAGGCGCTTGCGTTCTGGGCTCCTTGTGGTTGGCCTTGCCATGATATTTGACGACAGTACTTAGGCCACTGCTGATACCTTTCCGACCCCCACCGGGAAAGCTCTCCTCTACCGACTTCTTCTTTTTGCTCCTTGAAACATCCCCGTCCGCTTCTTCATCGCCGGACTCCACGTCCTGCTCTTGCTTTCTCTTGCCAGACGTTTTGGTTCTGAAAGCCTCAGTCGTTTTGCGTGCTGCCGCTTCCCATTCCGTCATATGCAATCGATAAAGCGCCATGGTCGCCCTTGCATCGGTAACCTGTTGAGCGTATTTCAGCAAAGACCTTTCGAAGGCAATCGGACTTTGATGCTTACTGAACTATGAGCACCCGCCTGAATCTTAAGGCCCAGCTCCAACTCTGTCAACTTTTTCAGTCCTGGCTTCTTCGACTTGGCCACTTCTCGCAAAGTCTTGAACGTTTGAGTGTCTCGTAATAATGGCGATGGGTGCGATAGTAGCAAAGCCTACGCCGAGACTCGTCAGGGAGCGTTCAACCATATAGTCCAGACTACACACCTTGGTATCGTTCTCAACGGCATGTCCTATCAAGATCTTTCCCTCGACGAGTTCCGCCACCTCCTTTTGCACCGTCTCGAACGACTTCGCATCGACCATATCGCTCGCTCGGACACCACTGACCCACGTCCGCCAATCCGTCACCCTTTCCTTGGGCTTAACAAAACTGTCGACGAGGATGTGTCCGTGGTAATTGACTAGAGATACCCGAGCTAAAACGGATTGCGAGCCATTTGGACCGGTTCCTACCATCTCGCAATCGATGGCCATGCTGGAAAGGACGAGACGTGAGATGGAGTAGTCACAGCGCATACGTCACACGTACTAGTTTCCAGGGCTATTGAAGAGGAGACATCAGACTTTGCATCAGACCCTGAATTTCGGTCAGCTCACGCTTTTTGAGCATCTCGTGTTAAAGGTTTCAACCCGCTGACGAGACCTCGTAGCTCCTGTACCAACGGATTGTTCTCCTTTCCCTCCGGTATAGGTCCCATAACCACACCCGTGTCCCCCGGTACCGGTGGCGGGACATATCTGACAAGGCGATATCATCAGAATTCAAAACAAGATAGGAGAAGCGGAATGTTACTGACCTCTTCCATGGTGGAACCTGCGAATCATCCTTTGCCTTTCCTTTCCACTTGGATTCGGCCGGTGCCTTTGCAGCTTCTGTGGCTGATTCCGAGCCACGAACACGGGAAGCGTATGCGGCCAGACCCATTGCCTTTGCCTTTCCCGATTGAGACCCGTTTGCGTCAGTGGGACCTGGGGACGGTCTGACATGTTTCTGTTTTACTTCCTTGGGTAGAGTCTGGTCTCAAATCATCAGCACTAGACGATTGGACTTGGATCCTTCCTCGACACACACTTTCTGCAGTTTGGCCCAATTACTGCTTCCAGTCAACGTTGAGGTCGCCATAGCTTCGGTTTTCTTGAGTACTTGATCTGCGGGAGTGCCAATTGTCTTGACGCGGGAGCTGACGGAATCCAATATGCGACGGAACAATGGCCTCATGGAGCCTATGACGCCGACCGTGACACTCCAAAGGCGGAGGGTCTGTGACATCTCCTATCAAAGACGACGACGACTTGCTCCGTCGATGCTCCCTCGACACAAAATCATCCCTAGATTAGCTTCCGGCTGCCTGGCTACAAAGTAAACAAGAGGTGTTCATCACATAAATAGTGTACAACTCGACATCTAGCAGGCATGCCGGGTCCTCTGCTAGCTGCTGCAACCAGCTCTGCAAGTGGTCTGTGCAGCCGCTGACAGGATCGTGACCTTAGAACCGGTCGCCAGACCCTTCGGTATCGGTACCGGTGACTCGAAGCCAGGCGGAGAATTCAACTGAACACTGAAACTTAACGGGAAAGCAGAGAAAGATATGGCAGGACATTCCGGTGCACTCGGTATGCGTGGGGCGGGGGCAGGGGAAGCGGTGTCCTACACGACTTTAAGGGCCTTTCAAGGACTGTTGACGATGACAGATCGACCGACTCCGTTGTCAACCCGAGGGGAATTAAGGACCGGACACAGCGAGAAGGGGAAGGATTCCTGCTTTTCGCTACATATGTGAGTTCAGTCAGTCACTCTCCCCGCCAAAAGACCGATACCATCTTTGGTCGACGAAACAGGCGGTACAAACCCATATAGTTCCTAAGTCATAACGACCCTTCCGGCGCCAAACCCCGACAGAAGATGCCCGCCCTCACCATGGGCATTCCACCGCCCTCACATGATCCCCCGCCAACCTACTTGAGTGGATTATTAGCTCTCTCTAGGGTTTGGTTTGAAATTTCGACTGCGCCGTCTGGGTCAATAAGTATGACGCCCTCTGACAACGATCAACGAACACGGCAACCCCCAGCGTCCGTTGCTTCCGAGATGTCAACCGTTTCGTTCTCGGGCCGTCGTGTTCCCTTTCTGAAGATAACGGGAGTCAGCGTCAGTGTCATCAAGAAGGATGGATGCCAGGAAGACGATGAAGACTGTGAATTGATCCCACGTATCATCTCGGATGAACTCAGCAAGCAAGTTGAAGACTCTCAGGCTGATCAAACTACGGGATTAGACGACATCCTCGAAGCCATGGCGTATGCGATAGCCACTGCCGCGGGGTGGGCAAATGGACGTCTGCAGCGTATCAAGACTGACATCCACACGGCGGTAAAGGTCGTTCTCAACGCCGAGCCAAATATCGACAACACTTCAAAGTACTTTCGCGCTGCGATTTACTTCTCTGGCATAGCGTTGTTGTTGCGCTTTTGCTACAAGCGAAAGCACCTCGCGGTTCGGTGCATCCTTCGAAACGCCAGTCGGTCTTTGCAGAGACCGCGACACTCCGTAGATGTAGAATTGCAGGTGTGGAATGGCACGGAGGACGACAGGCCAGACTTCGCTTTGGGGGAGTGCCTCGTCCAAGGCAAATTTGTCGGATGTTTGATCACTCTTACTATCTGCTAGACAATCGTCGGGTGCTCCAAAGCGAGCTGAATCCCAGCCTTCCACGGCTGTTCAGCCCGATATGAAGGGTGTAATACGTAATGGAGAGCCACTTCATGCAGATCCAATCAAGTTCACACCCATCACTTCGATTTACTTTGATCGACTTGATAAACAATTCGCGACCGATTCGAGTTTCCGGACGAGCCGGATATCCAGTTGGACGAACAGAGGCCCGCACGACGCCCGCCATATTCACCCGTTCGCCAAAGATCTGCGAAGACATGTTTGTCTGCCGTTCCGCAGACTCGGGAGAGGTGGGGCGAAATTGCAGGCTCAACACAGAGGGGTATTGCGACCAAGCTGGACACCGCTTATCATCTTCGGTCGGGAATACTTCTCCTAACAGCGCTGTGTATTCCTTTTCGAAACCAAAGTAAAACGGGAAAGCTGGAACAGTCTGCAAAGGCTGAGGGTTTCAGCCGGAAACAGCAAATGTATCCCAACCTTAGATGCCTCCTTGGACAAAACCCCTGCCACGCATCCCAGTAGGGAAAAGGATCATGGCGTCAAAGGGATGCTATTCCGCACTCGCTTCAGATCTAGCTCTTCTCGGCCAATGCTGTACGCATCTCGATGTCTTATAGGCCTTTTCTCCCACCTAAAGCTCAGTTGCTTCATCTCCAGCCTTCGCTTTCGTGTTACATTCCTCCTCTCACAGTCCCTTTCCTGCCACCGTTCTCACCCCAGCTCAAATTACTTGTCTATCACGCTCCATACAGCTGCTTCTACAACGCAAGAAAAATCAACCGTGTACGACCTCCCAAGCCCAAGCATCGTTGAATACCTGACTCCCACTAGAGACCTTTCGATAGTCGAGCATCGGTCAGGAGGCGGCTTAAAGAAGACAGTGTAGCGCAGTCAATTATACGGAACAGCGAATCCCGAACAACATCCGATGCCGTCCGAAAGAGACCCAGATGAGGACAAGCCTCGACTGGATGTAAGTTAATTCGTATAGGAGACTCGCTTGAATGCAGACCTAGAACTCATCTTCCATCTACCACCCCCACCCCCCCACCCCCTTCCCCCCGGGTTTCCGGACGATCGCAGCCCTTGCAACAGTATGTGCTTTCCACCTCAGGAAGACATAAGTGACTGACGCGAGCACTGCGATTTACCATTCAATCTCGTCCGTGCGACTCCCCACTTCTTCACAGAGCATTCATGTTTGCCATGTATCTTTTCCACTGGTTCGCTATCGGCGCAGCAGGTAAGCGTCTTCATTCTCCTGGTGTCATGTTGTCGCGAGTCTGAGTCGTATATCCATCGACAGTAATGATAATCGTTGCAGAAGCGTTCATCGTAAGCTCGAAGTTCATGCGGCTCGTGCGTAAGCTGTACTCACTGTGCCGTCGCTCTCTTCACAGATGAACAATTCCTTGAAGAGGTTCACGGAGCAGTACGGAGCGGGAGAAGCTCGTAAGTCGACCATACCCTGAACACTGAGCGTCTCAAGAACTGAAAATGCGGGTCCCGCAGCTGCTCGAGGATATCAAAACGATGAGGACTGGAACCCGACCTGCGGCTACGTCCAGAACACAAACGTTCCGAAACACTTGGGCTCCATCATATGGGCTACTGGATGGCAGCTATTTCTTAGTGAGTCTATTTCCAAATGCACAGCCGCACAACAAGTGTTCACTCAACATTTATCATGATAGTCATCGCCGCCTTGATCACAATCTTCGCCGATCTCGCTCTTGCGATCCCCAGTAACAACAACATTTTCTGGAGGATCATCAAGACCCTATGGCTGGACGGCATGACCTACGATAGGAATGTAGCCACCACGAACCCGTATCCGGGAGAAGGTGAGCAAGGGACACCGAAACCGATTCCATTCTTTCTGGCCGCCCTCGCCTTTTTCAAGGTCTTTGTCACTTTTGGCTACCTCTCGCAAAGCTTCTATGGCGTCGACTCGGGACAGAATGAATGGGGAGAGAAGAAAGGTCCCAACACTCAGTTGTTTTGTCTTTGGGCTGGTAAGTACGATACAATGCCAGAAGGCTAGTGATAAGTCATGTATGTTGTTGATCGGGCCTGAACCGTCCCACAGGCTTTATCCTCGCTGGAAGCGCTCTTACCGGGATTATTTCTGGAGCAGTAGGTCTTTATTGCGACCTTCAGATGTTCACCGTACACTAATAGTGGAAACACTCCACCTACTCCAGTTCTTGTTCCTTGCAAAGTCGCCGCGAGTACTGTCTTCCGAGCGATATTCCTACGGCTTGCGCAGACCGCCAAACCAATACCCAGGGAGAAGTGTGCTCCCTTGGTTAAACCGAAGAGGGCAGTATCCCTGATCCTGAGTACGCCAAACCTCCTCGAAGAGAACGCGCATTCCAGACGTCTGGAAACCAATGAATTAGCACAGCGCATCCCGACATAACCATGTTTCAGACGAAGGCTTCCAGTCGTTGTATTACCCTTTCTACTACCCCAGTACCATGCTTTGATACCTTTGACCCCCGTCGTATGCACATGACCGCCTTTGAAATGGTTGGCCGTCAAGTACCTTCTGCCCATTCGCAAGCCCTCCTTTTGAACACTTATGCCCTTGGAGAATGGTGGCGAAACCCCTTCAACGGAAGTTGCGCGTCGCGTTTACAGACGCGTCGCGTTGCTGAAAGGCTCTCGATCGTTTGATATTCATGATTGCCGATCTTCCCCTTTCATGTGAATCTGGGCTGAAATCTGCTGGTTGGTGGTTGCGACATACGAAGCTATATATCTAATTACTCGCAGATACCGAGGCTGCGTTCCCCCAACTCTCGAACGACCTCTCCCCGCATCCGCTCCAGAATACCCTGGGTGAAAGACTGCCACCTCATACCTTACAATCCGGGCACTTGCCACGGCGAACGGACAATCTGCGTGATGACTTCATCAACCGAAGTCCAGGCCGTGGATACCCTCGAAATGCAGGCTCAGCATAGCTCAAGCGTCAACGAAATTCAAGGGGAAGCAAAGAGGCAGCAGATCAATGCGGAGAACAACGGAGAGATGGTAGGGGTCCCGTCTGCGATACCGTCTGCTATTCCTGCAGAAACTGCAGCACCGATTGATCCAGACGAACAGGCGTCTCAGCTCCGCCTCAAATTCTTGCTAGAGAAGTCATCCATCTATGCTAAACTCGTGGGAGACCGGATGGAGAGACAGCGGCAAACAAAGGCGAAACAGGAGGAACGTGCTGTCACTCGGAAGGGCAACAAGGAAGTCCGAGCTGTAGGAGAGGAACCAAATGCGAAGAAGACAAGGTCGACAAGAGCCACTGCCGCGAACACTGCGCCATCGGCTGCGGATCAATCGGAGGAGAAGCCCACTGTCAAGCGAAGGCGTACAACAAGAGGAAAAGCGGTTCCCGTAACCCCTGTCGAGGACAACCTAGAGGAGACGGAGGATCCGGCTAGCGATCATGCAGCACCGCCCACACCTCCCGCTCAAACCGAGGCGGAGAATGCATCCACTCAAACCGCCCAGATTTACATGGGCAAACAACCGGCGTTGATTACGGGTGCAACGTTGCGGGATTATCAGCTTGCAGGAGTACAGTGGATGGTCAGTCTATACGAGAATGGATTGAACGGCATTTTGGCCGATGAGATGGGTCTTGGAAAAGTTGGTAGAGCGCTACTTTGTTCCTGAGCAATACCTAACCTCCATTACCGCTGCGACAGACGATTCAAACGATCTCTTTTCTTGCCCATTTGATGGCTATGAACGCTCAAGGGCCGTATCTCATTGTTTGCCCTCTATCCGTTCTTGCAAACTGGGTGAACGAGTTTACAAAGTTCGCACCGGAAATACCTGTGAGCCGCGATTCTAAAGTTTTCCCTGAAAGAGACCTGTGCTGAAACCTTCCTTCACAGGTTTTGATGTATCACGGCACACCTCCCGAACGTGAAGTGATGAGGAGGGAGAAGATGGATCAGCGAAGTGTCCCGCAAGATCACAAACGCAAGAAAATCGATGGTTCCAATGCGAACATCCCTGCGTTCCCGGTGGTCAGTACATCCGCTTCTGGAATACGGATCTTAGCGTTATCTTATGCCTCTTGCGATATCTAGGTGGTCACTACTTACGAAATGGTCATCAAGGATCAAAGATATCTTGCCATGTACGACTGGAAGGTAGGCGTAGATAATTTAAAAGGACAGGCGCGAGACTCACCTTTTCGCTATTTTAGTACATCGTCGTCGATGAGGGCCATCGTCTAAAGAACCTGAATTCCAAGTAAGTCCTTCGGTTCAGGCGATCGCCTAAATGCGCCACGGTCCTTACGCGTCTGTTCTTAGGTTAATCCAAGAATTGAAGACTTATCGAAGTGCCAATAGGCTACTCTTGACTGGGACTCCCCTGCACGTGAGTATCGGTGAAGTGACATTACAGGCTTTAACCTAACTCCCGAAATAATCTTGGCACATGCAGAATAACTTGACAGAGCTCTGGTCGCTGCTCAATTTCATTCTACCCGAAGTCTTTGACGACTTGGCAACGTTCCAGCAATGGTAGGTCTTTTGTGGGTCCACGCTGCCATCTCTGCTTCAATGCTCACTGCGTGTTCTCATCCAGGTTCGATTTCGACAATCTGCGCGAGAACGGTGACACCAGCGGCCTAGGCAAAACCGATATCGTTACGACCCTCCACGAAATTCTCAAACCTTTCCTCTTGAGGCGACTTAAAATCGATGTGGAGCCCAACATGCCACCAAAGAAAGAGTACCTGCTCAAAGCTCCATTGACGCAGCAACAAGCAGAAATCTACAAAGCCATCGTCAATCACGAGATCCGTGATTATTTGATCGAGAAAATGTCTGGTATGGCTTCGCATGAGCCGTCGCCGGCTCCGTCAAACGACACGGCAGACTTTACCGACACCGGAAATGACACCGCAGATACAGAAGGCACTCGCAGGTCGAGTCGGCGACTTGCGAAGCAAACTAGACTGAACTACCACATTGACAACGACGATGAACGATTCGCCCAACGTATAGAGGCTGGACTTCCCGTCAAAACGCGAGAAATCGATGTTCCCATCAAGAGCATGGAAGAAACGGGCAGGGAGTGGGCCGTCCGTCATGCCACCAAGAAGGTCAACAATATGCGATTGCAGAATATGATCATGCAGCTCCGGAAGGTTTCGAGTCATCCTTTCCTTTTCGACTGGCCAAGAGATATGTCAACGGGAGAATATGTCATCAACGACGATTTGGTCAACGCAAGCGGAAAGATGCTTCTGCTGAATCGACTCCTGGATGCCCTGTTTGAACGCGGGCACAAAGTTCTCATATTCTCGCAGTTTACTACCATGCTCGATGTTATTGAAGACTGGGCCACCGAGTTCAAGAAATGGCGCGTCTACCGAATTGACGGGTCGACGAAACAGCCGGACCGACTTTCCCAAATGAATGATTTCAACAACGGTGGCGACTCTCCAGATGCGGTCAAGCTCTTCTTGCTAAGTACGCGAGCCGGTGGCCTTGGCGTCAATCTCGTCGCTGCCGATACCGTCATCTTCTTTGACCAAGATTGGAACCCGCAAGCAGATCTTCAAGCGGCTGACCGAGCCCATCGTATTGGTCAGACAAAGCCGGTATTAGTCTTCCGTTTGGTCACAGCACACACGGTAGAGAGCAGGATTCTAGCAAAAGCGAGCAATAAACGAAAGCTGGAAGCTCTCGTCATTTCTCGTGGAAAATTCGGGGCTGTAGACAAGAACGGCAAAATCTTGCTCGGCCGAGAAAAGAAACAAGCAAAGACGGAAGACTGGGCGAAAGAGCTGTTGGCTCTCGACAGCGAAGAAATCAGCTTTGTTACGAAGGATGACCGTGTCATCAGGTATGTACTTCAGCGGCAGTCGGCGGCGTGATAGCCATTTGCTGAGACTACAACCCACAGCGACGAAGACCTTGACATGCTGCTCGACCGATCCCCTGAAGCGTATGCTCGAGAACAGGGATGGACGGCGGGTCTCGGAGCAAAAGGCTCAACGGAAGAGCATGCAAAAGACAGAATCATCAAGGGAGACAAGACGGCGTTCGAGGTATGTAGTGCAGTGCAAATTCTTAAGGGGAAAGAGACGTGCTGATCATCTTGCTATGCAGGTTTTTGTCCCGGACACCGAAGAAGACGCAAACAACGAGTTGGCCAACATGTTTGCAGAAGAGGGCACATCATCTTGAGACGGCCTTTGCACTGACCTTAATAGTTTTCTAGTAGTTGTTTCTGTCGAAAGCATGAGAAGGTCAAATATTGTATCACTACATTCTTGTAGTACCGCAGATTGCACGATGCCGTTAGTCACATCAACTGTTTGTCTGAACATACAAAGGGCCGAGCTTGCTTTGCCTGGACTTGTGTATTACAACACGTATCGAACGACCACCACTCATTGCTAATCCTTCTTCAGGCGTCTCACAGGAAGCCATTTGATAGGATGTGAGTTGTATAGAGGCCACGGCGGAACGGCGAGCTAGACAAGGAAAGTGATTAATCGGAAGGCAAGGACGGGCACCGAGATGACTAGAATACGCACCAGCAGCACAACGAGAAACCCAACCCCAAAGAGAAGCATGGAATACTTGACTGAACCAAGGCTTAGGCCGATAATGTAGGCTATTACCTATAGTAGGAACATCACTGATGAGCGCTGAGCATGAGCACAGTATATGAAAATCCTCACCGCTGAGATGATCAAGCCATACCTCGCTACCCTTTCACTCATCTTTTGCCCTTCAAAGTCCTGAATCATGACATGGTTGGTGATGTTGATCCAACGCCTGCAATGAGCAACTCACGATGGTGCCCTCGATCGCATCCTGTAGAGGTTGCAGAATCCCATCCATCTTCCTTGTACTGAGATCGGTTTCAGTCAAACTCCCGAATGCGGTGGGTGCGAGCGAAAATGCAAGCCTCCGAGACTACGCCTAGTATATAAGCGTTTGAAAGCCCGTACGTTATTGTTGTTGTTGGTGGTGGTGGTGGTGGTGGTGGTGGAAATGAGATGATCAGGACGAGCGGGTCCTTCACCATCACCCTTTGCCTATGGTATAGCTCTCTAGGTAGGGAAGGTGGAGGTATGTGCTCGTCAAATGTTCGGATTCAGCTGATCAGGTGATCGATTGCCTGCGTAGTGAGTGCCTATTACGCGTACAAGCCTGCAGTAATCAGTAATACGAGCATTTATGCAGTCAAGCTGCAGCCTTGTCACCCATAAGGCGATACCGACCCCCCTGGCACTGTAGACCATTCAAAGAGGACGATGAGCTTGCGGCGAGGATTCACAGCGGAGGATGAAGATACTTTCGATGTCCCCGTACAACGTATGTCTCCATGTCGCCGTCCTTGGCTCCTCGTACAGCTGGGTTCAACCTTCATATCGCGCAGGTTTAGCTCTAGATGAGGACGGTATTTCACGGCTTACTGACTATCAAGTTTGCCATCGACTGATGAGATTTGCTTTACATCACGCAGAACAGGAGGAATTGTTACAAAACCTGTCCCGGCGGAATGAGGAGGAAACCGGATGGAATACATTCGCTCTCGACTGCTTGATTGTGATAAGCTTCTTGTTGTCAGTAAATATGACTGGCAGCGTCAGGCGTGCTTACGACGCTCTCATCTTCACAGATATTTGGCTCGCCTGCTCTTGAGCTTTAACGGTATCATCAAGCTATCCCTGCCGTTCGGTCGCCTAGCCCTGCTCTTCCTCGCCCTTCTTCATCCCGTCCTCATCTCAACGACGAATCTCAATCTCGCGATGTCACGCATAGGAGGGAACAGTCGCAGATGGTCGGATCTTCGAGACGTCGTACATGTGCGGCTCCTGTTGATACCGTCTTTTGCGCCCATGACGGCCAGTTTCCTACAAGGTCAACGGCCGCACGAGATACTTTTCTGGGGCTTTCCGTTCCTGCTTTTGCTCCTGGTTATTGTACAGAAAGAGGAGGAGCAAGCGACTCAACTCCGATTGGAACGACTTAGGGGTCTGACGTATCGATTGAAGGGCGCGTGATGGATCTTTACAGAGAGGAGCGCAAGTCTGCGTATGCTTGTAGAATAACCGTGAAACCTTATTGATACAGTGAAGACAGGTCGCCATCTACAATATGCTTGCCCTCCAGTGTAATTGGAGACCCTACCTGATACAATATGTGTGAATCGATATACAATTGAGTGCTAATATGCGTTATTCGCCCGGAAATGCCTGCCCTTATCGCGCTTGACTCGGCATGTGACTATAATATACCGTTTGCATTTGCTGATGCGGCTGCGTGTCCTGATATACGGGTGTCATCGATGGCTGCCATCCCGAAAGGACCATCTGCGGTTGTCCTATGCTTAACATGGGCTGATTTGGATATGAAGACGACACCATGTTGCGGGGTTGAGATTCTTGAGGATGCATTGGGTACATCCACTGGTTGTCCGAGACCTGCAGGGTATGGTTGCTATTGCCGGTCGTTTGCATTGGCATAGAAGGCTGTTGATACTGATCCATCGCGCTACTGGGAGGGCCGGACGATGACCGTACCATATCCACTGGGTCAGGACAAGCGGGAGCTAAAAGTTCCATCTTAACAGATGGCACCTGCATGTACTGTGTCGACAAGCCAGAGGGAACGAAACCATGCGCGAATCCCTGAATAGGCAGAGAGCTCGCTATCGCCATGTTGTCGGTCGAGGCATAATTGTGATTGAAAGAACGCGCGTTTTGTGCATTCGGTGTACCCAGGGACTCTGCGGCAGAAGACGTTGTAAGCTGAAGCGATGTGCCGAGTTGTCCAAAGTATGGTGTTCCGGCGCCACTAGTCCCGTAAGGTACCGATCCGGGAGATTCTTGCGAGGTCATCGTATGCGTGGGGGATGACTGCATCTTTTGCGGGTACATTTCGCCTTGTGCCCCAGCGGAATTCAACACAATGACATTGGACATTGTGGGACTATTCGTGACGGTTTCAGAGACAGGTGTCATCGGCACGTACGTGGCCTGTCCATTATGGTAAGAGGGAGTTCGGCGCATCATCGCTGGTCTCGTGGGGTGGCCAGGCAAGACCAGCTGAATGGCTGGTTGAGGGAAATTGGCTTGGTCCGGACTTTCATAGGGCTGATAGCGCGAATGAGACCGCATCCGGGAGGACATTTTATCCTTTCCTGTGCCTTCGGAAAGTTGTCTGGACATGGAAGCTTCGCCAGCGAAGTGTGCAGTATGTGGCCGCTGCTGAGTGTTCGGGAGCGGTACCTGCCATCCCACAGGCGCAGTATTTACCAATGGCTTTGCCTGCTCCTGCTCGAGATAGTTGTCGTAGAAATTTCCTACGTTTTCAGGAGACATTGGTGTAATAATGCTTCCGTGTGAGGTTCCTGTGCTAGGCCGGCTGCTGTGTTCGAGAGCGACTTCTTGTGGAACAAGAGCAAACGCATAGCCTCGAGGCGAGACATTGTATACTGTTTGTTGCCGCATAGGTGCAGTCGCAGGAGGAACCGGCATCATAGGAGGGGTCGGAAAGGTATCTTGATGGGTTTGATTGCTGACCTGTCCCGGAATATTGCTGGGCTCGCCCCTATGCAACAGACAAGCGAGGTAAGTTTAAAGAGCGATCGCTGAAGCCGAGATGACTTACGCATATTGCAGCTTGCCATCAGCTGAGAGCGAGGTCTGTATTGGCAGCCTGAACGAATCAGACCGCAAATACTCGTCACCTATCTCCAATTCCGCCAAAAGTGGAATGTCCCTTGGTCGATACAGTCGGTCCTCGTGTACATCGACTGGATTATAATAAGACACCAAATGTTGATGATACCCATTGACCAGCACGGATATCGTCTGAGCTCAAGAGCTGATCAGTACCCTTTCCCATGTGCGAACCCGCTAAACGACTGACTCTCTTCACGAGTCCATTCGGACGCCAAAAATTCTTCGCAGCCTGTCCTCCTTTCTTGCCGTTTCGGCCTTCGAAAGGTTGTGACTGAGACTCGCTCGCACTGCGAGGCCGATTCGAGTCGACGGGAAACTCCAGTCCACTGACACTGGCCGCGGACAGATGGGGTCGATTCCTCGTGGTTCCCGGCAGGGGATTGCGCGGGTAGGGACGGGAAGTCTGCGGCAGGCCAGACGTCTCATTCGCAGGCATTGTTGCAGCATTCGCAGAAGCCGAGGCTTCCGCTTTGTCAACGATTTCTCGATATGTCTTTGCGGAGAGGAGGAGGGGGGAGGGGGGTTAGCTCTACGCAGGACACGACATTGACGTAAACGTACCAGATAGTTGCCGTATATACGACTCGGACTCCAGCTCATACCATCCGTCCAACGCTTGATGTTGCTTTCGTGTTCATCAAAAACGAACACTGCACCACTTTTAATCATGGCAGCCTTTTCCCTGTCCGTCAACCTCCTCGTCACTCTCGGGATGATCCCTCGCTTTGCCGCTTCGAAGAGGATGAGCGCATCGTGCGTGTTCTCACAGTAACCTCGGAAGGGCGGTTCGACGGTGCCGAACTGAGCAAAAGGTTCATACTTTGATGGTTTGGCTGCCAGTCGCGGCAATGGAGCGCTGTGGGGCATCACGAGTTGATTTCCCTGCATGTCGACGTACTCGACGCGATCTCCAAGATACGTGTAGGTATTTGGCTGGGCGTACTGAGGCTGCGAACGAAAGTCATGCATCACTTGCTGCTGTTGTATAGAAGGACTTTGAGAGGTTGGAGACGCATGTGGATCTTGCTTGACGACCACATGAGCCGAAAGTGGTATTGATCGGGTCATGTCTACTGACGCGTTTCCTTGCTGGAAAGGGATATAAGGTGAGATCGTTGGACACCGTTGATGCACCTCACTGGCTCCGCGGAGTGATGGGCATAGAGGAACCTACTCAAAACCCGTGTGTTAACCTGCCAATCTCCTGACCGAACCTCTCGGCCAACCAGAATAATCCTACTCGGATCCCTTGACGTCGATGTTTCAAACCGCGCGGCGTTTAAGCCCGAAGACAATGCAAGGAAGATGCTGCTGTGCGTTCGTTGATAAAGACAATGCGTACGACGTGTCGGCTTGGGACCGGGAATAATGGAAAGGACGGTTGTCGGAATTTAGGAATATAGCGCAGCAAGTATTCCGCTAGATCCTCTAATGAGCCGAGACCGTAGGATATGCGAAGGCGAATAGGAGCGATTGACTGGAGCGGGCGTTTCCCACGTTTCGCAATACGCTTGATGGCTGCCCACACCTAGCAATCTTGAGGATATCAAGCTATCATCGTCAAGATGTTGTCTGGCAAGGCAGAGCGGATACTTTGCAGGCTTGGCCACGCAGAGACTTCCGGTTTGTTGCTGAAGCAGACCTGAGTGAAAACGAGTAGTTGCCACGGATGCGGACCTTCAGGGTGCTTGGTGATTTTCTGTGCAATAGAGTTGGTACTGCCGTCGGTCGAGCCAACAGCCGGTTGACCTGGATCCTGGAAGGAAGTAAGGTAGGCGAACTGGCTAGGAACAAAGGCAAAGATTGACCGCCGGGGATGATATGCTGAGAATTCAATGCCACCCAGAGACGCAAGCAGGAATCTCCTCAAGGTGAGCCAAATCGTCAACAAACAATGGGACGACATACAAAAGCAATCCGAAGCAGAGAGATCGTTGCGTGGTTTACGCGAATTTTAAGCGCTTCCACATGTACAGGGACTACCTCTCGGCTTCTTTGCAGCAGGCAAAGATGCGGCGACAAGGTACATGAGCAGGACGCATCGTACAGCTTTAGGGAGATCTCGGTGAGGACCGCTATCACTCAGAGGATGTTCGGCCTGGGACTCGACGGGAAGAAACGCCAGAGACCCTCGGTTTGGTCAGTTCTGGGCACATGATGACCTGATGGAGGCAGCGTTTTGCCAGAAACGCGCAGCGGGGCCTATTTTGGCTTGCTTTTGTTTTTGAAAACCGACGGGAAGGGGCTCTTTTGGCGGACTAGCACCTTCTTTGATGACAGGGATTGCTTCTCGGTCGAAGCGTCCGTCCGCCCCCCAGCTGCCTCCGGGCTCTCTCCGGTCGGTCGAAACTTCGCAACGCCTTTGGAGCTGCCTTTGGCTTGTCGAGAGAAATCTCGCTCATCTGTCAATCGGTTGACCTGCCGGATTTCGCGGCGCCCAGAACAACTTCAGGAAGATGACAGGACATCGGTAGGACATCCAGGAGTCCCCCAGTTGCCAGTTGTAAATTGCGAGCAAGTACTCCAGCAGTGCTCCAGTAGCCAGTGTGCCAGTAGTACTCCAGCCAGTGGACCCAGACAGACGCTGCATATGGAGCTATCGAGCTTGAGGAAGCAATCAGACAACCTGTCAAATAGGGAGGACATGGAGAGCCGTCCGATTGCTTTCTCACAGCGTCATACATGCATGGCGACTCCTGACGCAGGTGGTTAGCTAGGGAGCTCAGCTGCTGCTCAGCTGGTGGCTCGCCTACTGATTAGTTCCACTACTACAACAGCTTACCTCGCGCAACTGTCACTACTGTAGCTGTTCGCTAATCGGTCATCATGCGCTAGCTATGTTAGCGCGAGCGTGGCTATAGGCAAGATTGATATATGGCAAATTGCATAAACTGGTAATCAGCTTGCGCACCGCAGCTATCTACACGGAACTGACGTACTATTTGAACCCGTTGAACGAAGTCCTGGTCCAATGAGAGAGGTGAGAGCATTCTCTTCCTCTACGGGACTGGCCAGGAACGGCGGGGACTGTGGAGCTGGTTCATACAACGTGGCCGGGCGTCTGTGGCCACTGTTGCTAGGGTGCTGGCTACCGTCCTGGCAGACGGATTCAATGCTTCAGATCTCAGACCTATACCCTCATGGCCTCATGTCGACTGGGCAACTGCGCGGTCAGTGCGCATGTTAGGAGCGGCCCTTACACAATACTAGCTGACAGGCATCTAAGACCATAGGACCCGTCACTAAGGAGCTTGCCAAGGCCTTGCCAGTGAACGACACACGGCCGGAGATATGCATATCGGTGCAGCTATTGATATTGACCAGTTCGGGAAACCTGTGCTTGCAAACAGGAGCTACTTTAGGCAGCTTGGCACAACTGATCCAAGCCGCTGTGCAGGCATTGAAAAAGAGCGGTGAAGTGCTACTTGACTACTTACAGCTCTACGTCTGTGCAATCAAATTCACGCGATACGAACTCTTTCTTGCAGCTGTTCCAGCTAGTTAACTATGCTGTCTGCAGGCGAAACCATCTTGAAACAGACCTTTCCGGTGCTTTGATCCACTTCCTAGCTGCCTGCGCTCTTCCTGCGCTCTTCCTGCACTCTTCCTGCGCGGCATGAACAACTGCGCGCCAGCTTGCTTGGGGGCTTCAACTCGCAAAGCTCTCAGTTGACTTGACAGCCGGCGCTGACTCGTCTTTGATACTGGTACTGTGGAGCTTACTGTATTGTCAATTGAGTTGAAAATGCTCGGCTCCGGCATGAATACCTGCGCGCTCCGGTGCTTACTCTCCGCAACAACCCAGCTTTCAGACCGTTCACGGATTGTCCGCTGGAGGAAACTTTGCGGTCGCAGTTGCAGAAGCTGTCGCAGCTTCAGAGGCCTACATCACCATCGGGGAGCTTACCATAGTTTGCGATCCTGCGAATGAAAGAGCTGGAGTGCGGGAACGCAACGAAGGATAACCTGTATGACCACTCCATCTATCTCGCTTGTCGATTTTTTACAGCTTTCTCTACGCACTCCCGAAACAGTCAACTACCAAATCTGCTCATTCCCCAAAACTCGGTTTTTCCGAGAAGTTATCAGTGAAAGGTTCTGCATTTGTCGATCAAGTGGTCGAGTTTGTCGATCAAGTGGACGTCTGCTTGAGTCGCCAGCCCGCGCAGCCCGCAAATCTGGCACATGATCGGGCGGGCTCTATAGAGTAAGACTGCTTGGCGCGGCAGCCCACCTTAACTATCTGGAGTTCTGGACGATGGGACGGGGCGTCGGAAGTGTGGATAGAGCCAGCTTCGAAGGCCCGTTCGCCTCTGCAATTGCCTGCCCTGCCGCAACCAGGTGCTTACGTTGACCAGCCCGCGGCTTCCTCATGAGCGCATCTTGGACCACAAGATCTACAATAATCACAGCGACTGCAGCAACCGTCCCCTCAGCATACGTATATACCTTGATGGACGAGCCATATCAGTATGAAGAGCTCTCTGAATTCATGGTTGCTTGTCGGGCACAATTGTCGATCGGTCCGAAGAGATCTTCACTGAACCCCACACCAGAAGAGCTACCAGAAGTCTAGAACGTACCGAGCTGTAGCGGTTGCGATTTTCCGGCCTCTTCTCCAGTTGAAATGATTGCTATTGCGTAACCACTGCGTTCTTCCCGAGTAGCCGCCCGAGCGGTCTAGTAAGCTTGCCAATAGGGAAGCCCACAGACAGAAACAGCTGTCTAAATCGGTCGATATCCTGGAGGTGCCGGCATGCAACAAGCAGTGTATCAGATGGCGCAAGAATTCTGTGTGCGACGCGAACTCCGCGGCTTCGATGCGATCTGGTCAGCTTCGATTCGATTCCTACGACGCTTAGATCCGGAGATGTTACGTCAGATCCGCGCCGACTACGGCCTCGAGCTGTGTCGAGGGAAGCTGCCAGAATGGACTTGAGGAAGGAAAAGAAGAGTTTTGTTACGAGACTCGAAGAACACTGTTCGGTGGGCAATCGGTTTCACGGCGGTCTATAAGTTGAGCAGCTTGTTTATGGCGACGCTGCTAGTCTCCTCAATAGCCATCTCTAGCACCGGTATCGATACTTCTTGATGAATCGCCGCCTATTTTGACCTGAAGTGCTCATCGCGAGTCGTAAAGCAGCAGGACAGTGGAGATGCGGCAGCAACTACCGCTTACGCCGAACTTACCGAAGAAGAACGGTGTTTGGTCTGGCAACCACTCAAGGGTACGAGTGCTCTATCGATCGATAACATCGCGGTCCTACATGTCGACATCATCGGGATCCGTCTCACCTCTGAGATCGAGTCTTCGCTTCTTACTCGGCCCGCCACTCTGTCCATCCGCCACAAACTGACTCTTGGTCTTTTGCCTCAACTTTTCGACTTCCTGTGCGGCGAGGTCGCCCTCGGTCTCCGCCCATTCGAGTACGAGATGTCGACCGAGCAAGTGCGTATGCTTGAGCGCGTTCATCGCCGCTTCGGCCTCATGGCGCGTCGTAAAGTCGAGAAACGCGAAACCACGTCCTGTCGAGTTGTGCTTTTTGGGAAGACGGCATGATTTCAAGGTGCCGAATGCGCTGTGTGGCTAGGAATCAACTAGGGTTATCGAATATCAGAAACGGGGCAACGCACCTGAACAAATCACGAATGTCATTTTTGCTCGCTTCGAAAGGTATGTTCTTGACAATCATCTTGGTCGACTTGCTCTTTGCCTTGCCCGTGACGGCATCTGCTTTGCTCTCCTTGCCTTCATCACCGGCGTCTCGCATGGCGTACTTGAATTCCAAGTCGTGTCCATCCAACTTGTACCCCTTCAATCCCTGCATCGCCTTGGCCGCTGCGTCCCTCGTGGCAAAGCCCACGAAGCCGAAACCCATACTGAGACGCGGGCCCGTCGGATTCTTCGAGTCGGGTTTTGTAGACACGCGTGCAAACGAATACGCCGGAAGGGAAGAAAAAACGGATTGCAAACGTTCGGTGGTGGTCGTAAACGACAGATTCTTGACAAACAGTGTCGATCCCGCTTCCGCCGGCGTATCGTCGTTACCTTGTTGCGTGACAGCCTCGACCCTTTGACGGACGTCATCAGCCTCGTTTGCAGGTTGAACATCTTGCCTGGTGTTCGGCGCCGCTGCCGCCGCGCGCTCGTCATCGATCAGACCCTCTGGCGCCTTTTCAAGATAAACGACGGCGTTTCCCAACCGACGATAGTTGACGGCCTTGAACGCACGCGAAGCATCGTCCTCGTTCTCATATTCCACGACCGCAAGCGTACCGGTGGGAGGCATAAGCAGACGCCTGATCGGTCCATGGGGTTCAAACAAGCCCGTCAGGAGGGTGACGTCGGTTCCATATGGAATATTCTTGACGAGCAACATGGTACGCGACCGTGGTGTCCTCTTCGGCTTTCCCTCGGCATCCGACGTCTCCGTCAACCGATCAAGGACGACCCCATGATCCTCAAAGTATGCTTTGGTCTCTGCAATGACTGATGTTTCCGCCAATGCTAGCTTGACGGCTGATCCAACGCCGGCGAGTTTCCCATCGTCGTCCTGCGTGGAGCGCAGTGTGTCGTCGGCGTTGAGAATGTCGGCTTTCGAGATACCCATCCGAGCGGCGACGGAGGATGCTACCGCGTCACTCTGCACAAGAGTGGAATTAGTCCCAGATCCCGCATCCCAAGCAACGACAGCAACGACTCACGTTCATATACAGCGTTGCCCAGTTCAATCCCTTACCACTCTGGTCCTTTCGCTTCTTATCAATATCGGCCTTGACGTTACGCTCCGTATCCTTGCCCATCACCCTCCCGCTAATCACGGCCTCTGCCTCTGCCTCGGCAGCAGCAGTGACACCATGTTTCGGTCTCCCCGGAAGAATATGCACCAATCGACCCATGAGCGTCCGCCCATCCATTGCCCTCCACGCATCAACGGCGGCCTGTGGCTCCTTGAACTGGATAAATGCCGTCCCAAGTGGCTGCTTTGTCCCCTGCGACATGGGGAGATGCACTTCCTCGAGCGCACCATGAACGCTGAATGCCGTTGATATTTCTTGTTGGGTTGTCAAAAAGGACAAGTTGCGCACGAATAGACGACCGGTGAGGAGGATTTGGTCTTCCTCGGACGAAAGGTGGGAGACCGGCTGTTTCTGAGCTTCCGTAGAAAGCTCATCGGTGGTGGTGGCGATTGCCACGGGCACTGTCTCGGCGACTTTCCCCGCCGCTTGCGCCTGTCTCTTCTTCAACCACTCTGCATCATCCATCTCCTCCGCCATTTCCTCGATGATCGCCGCGACTCCACTCTCATTGACGGCTACCGCATCCGCCGCCGTCGCCACCGGAACGAGCTGGCTCGGATCCATCACGTCCTTGTTCTTCATGACATCCATAAACTCTTGCAGACGTTCGTCTTTGGCTGTCGGTGTCGGTGGTTCTTGAGCGGGAGGCGGGGTAGGTGCGATGGGTTGGGCCCGAGAGGCGTGTTTGGGTCCGAGTGCCTGGTAGATGGGTTGGGAATTAGTATTGGTAGGACACGTCGGGGTGAGGGAAAGGGCAGGACGTCGCTAGTCCACTTTCGGACAGAGCTCTGGACGTAGCGCTTTACTATTAGCAGCTCGTTTCGAGAGAACACCAGGGGCATTCCAGCAAAAACGATAAAGCTGCCCATCCGCGCCACTCGAGACGTTACTACGATGCAGCTACCCCGATTCCCCTCTCCTCTCCTGATTGACTCACCTCATCCCTCACCTCCTCCACTTTGACCCTACTCCCCGCCACAAAAGCCCCATCCCACCACTCCCTCGCCCTCCGAGCATCCTCGCCGCTCTTGTACCCTACAAATGCAAACCTCCGTTTCGCGACGACCTTCACGTCGGTGATGGTGCATGAGGTGAGCTGTTCCGGGGTTTCTAGTTGTGCGCGGAGGGAGGAAGGGGTTGTTGTTGTGGGGAGGTTGCGGATGATGAGACGGGATGACCTGTGGGTTGGTGGGTGGGGTGTCAGCTGTGGTGGGAGTATACCCTGGGGGAAGCTTACATGGTGGCGTTGCGGATGAACGGATAGTCGCCACCCTTCACTCTACCGACTTTCCTCCTAATCAAGGGAAGACGTCGGACAGAGAGGAGGTTTCACACGTGACTGAAAATTATGCTTCCGCTGAGGGATCTGTATCCGCCCGTGTTTCTGTTACATGCAGGATGCAAGTATATTTGGGACTTGCAGTTCTGAGGGTTATTACGGTAAATCCAGCACGTCCCCAACTTATCAAGAACAATCCCTCCAAACATGGTCAAGTCACGCGTCATCTCCAAGAAACAGCAAAAGAAACAACGTCCTATGCCCAAGGCTGCCCCGCAAGAGGAAACCGTCAAGATGGTCATGCGTAAAGCACACGAGATGATCGCGCAACAGGAATGGGCAACGGCCGTGCAAATCCTCGAGGGGATCTTGAGTCGGGGAGAGGAGAGGGAGGCGAGGGAGCTGATTGGGGTCGTCGAGTGCGAACAGGGAGAGGTGGAGAAGGGCCGAGCGGTAAGTGTCGAGTGAAAGCGAAGGCTGGTGGGACGTTCTTTCCTGCAGAGGGGAGAGCTGAGGTTTTTTGCGTAAAGACCGCAAGACAGCTACGCGGCATCGCCAGCAGTGATGTCGACCGTCACGTCGATCTGACAAGACTTGACGAACCACAAACTCAGACCCCGCTTTATCAACCCGTTCACCCGTTCACCAACAACCACTGACCTCACCCTCTTATCGGCACAGCACCTCCTCCACCTCCTCTCCCTCCACCCCATCTACCCCTTCGCAACACCTCACCTCTACCTCGCCCAAACAGCGCCATCACCACAAGACGCACTCGCGTCGTACGAAGCGGCATTGACGATCCTCCATGACCAGCTGGAGAGGCTGCACCCCGGGGAAGCTGTGCAACAAGGGGATGTGGAGGAGGCGACGGTGGAGGAGGTCAAGAAGGAGTGTGTGATGGTGTTCGTGGCCATGGTGGAAATCTGGATGAGTGATCTCTGGTGCGTAGCAGGAAAGTGGTTTAGGTAAAAATGCGCGCGGCGTCCTTCGGCTCATCCCTCCTGAGTTAGCTTTGAACCGGACGCTCCCGCACAATGTAACGCCCTCATCAGGCGTGCCCTCCACTTGTCGCCCCACGACCCCGACGCCCTTCTCACGCTCGCCTCGATCCGGATGTCAGAGTCCTTGCCAGCCGAGGCGCGGGGGATTGTGGTTTCCGTGGCGGATCGGGTGGCGCGTGTTGCTGAGCGGTTAGAGGCGAGGGAGGGTGAGGGCGAGGTGGTGGGGGAAGATGGTGAACTGGAAGGGGATTTGGAGTTGCCGCCGATACAGACGAGGGGGTTGTTGTGTCGCTTATTGCTGGAGCATGAAGAGTATACAAAGGCACTCCGGATGGTGGAGACGATTCGCGGGGAAGACGATGAGGATGTCGAGGGGTGTTATCTGGAGGGATGGGGATGGTATTGCCGTGGCAAGGCACTCGATGAGGAGGACGAGTCATCTGGAAAAGGGGATAAAGATGATCAAGCCGTGACGATGGAGGAATGTTATGTCGAGGCATTGGGTGCGCTGCTCGAGTGTCAGTCAGTACGTCGCGGTTGCGTCTGTACCGAGTCAAACATGGCTGACCCTCTTCTTCTGCAGCTCCACGCGCAGCAGGAACACCCGGACGAGGGGATCCTCACACACACCCACGAGCTTGTCGCGGAACTCGAGGGCAAGGGAGTGCGTGTGGATGTCGAGGACGAGGACGAGCCGGGGCCCGAGGATGTGGAAATGCAGTAGGGTTGTATTCGCTATTAGCGCGCGCGGATACAAATCATGCCCAGCCACCTGGCTTGGATGTTGGAATACAGACAGGCAGAGGGTAATAATGCCCATGATCGCCCCGTTCCAATCAGGCAGATCACCACCAGTCCACCGTCCGTTGACACCATGGGCCTCTCCCTCTCCCGTCTATACTCGTCCCTGGGCGCGCTCGCTTTATGGGGAAAGGAAAAAGAAGTACGGATCTTGATGGTCGGGTTGGATAGTGCCGGAAAGGTGAGTCTTGCAAAGGGTGGAGAGCACGAGTTGGTGTGGTCGGGAGCCCGACGTTGGTCCGTGCGCTCGTATTTCGGTTGCAAGGAGGAACCGAGGCACTTGTGGGCGCTTGGCTCGGAATGTGAGGAAAGAGGCGCGAGAGTGATGGGGATGGATAAACCATAAAGACAAAAGGAGAACCCGTGCGACGGCGTTCCGACGTCGTTGGCTCGTAGTCACAGAGTCGACACGAAGCCTCCAGGGAATGAGTCGAGGAAGGGGGCGTAGCGGTCGGTCTAGGCATTCAGGGGGAACGGATCAACCGATCCCGGGATGGCCGTCGATCTAGGACGCGAGGGAAATTCCGGAGAGCAGCGACGTTGCCTGGTATTGGAACGGGCTACCAGGACAAGCGATGCCAACGAGGGAAACTCCGAGCAACGTTTGTCAAAGCAGGGACATTGGATCCGATATCGTGCGTGCGCACGATTGTGACAAGACCTGGCAAGGCGAGGAACATAATGGGCATCTACAGCGATGACTGTAGACCGCGTAGCCGTTTCCTGCGAATCAAACTCGGGAAAAGATTGTGCCGTCGCCGTCTGCTCAAGGTTCAGCTCAATCACCGCAGCGGGCCACTCGTCCTAGGAAAGCCAATCCCGTGAATCACCGACTCCTGCTGAAAGATACTGACGCTATCCTCCTCCCATTGTGCAGACGACAATTCTCTACCGCCTACAGGTCAGTACTCGTCCCTTCGCGCACCGTACACGGCATGCCAACGCTTAGACCTTTGTTTCTCTCCGATGGCAATAGATAGGGGAGGTAGTGTCGACGATACCGAGTACGTTTCCTTTTCCGCGGAAAAATCGCGCCGGCAACCTTGCACGCTGATACCTTTCATCTCGCTTATTCGGATTTCGTTTCCGTGGTGCTTCAGCGATCGGGTTCAATGTGGAAACAGTGTCTTACAAGAACATCAACTTTCAAGTATGGGATCTGGGAGGTGTGTACTTACATTCCGCTTTCTGGGGCACTGGCTTGGCGTTACTGACACGACTATGCGTCGGGTTTGCAGGTCAATCGAGTATCCGGTGAGTAAACGATTCGCGGAATCATGCGGGGCAAACGCTTGAGCTGTCGACTGATCAGCCCCTTCCGCGTAGGCCGTATTGGAGGTGTTACTACGCAAACACGCAGGTACGGTTGTATGTGTCGAGTTCTGGCGGAAAACATTGTTTGATTCGGATCTTGCACTTCGTACAGGCAATCATCTACGTCATTGACTCGTCCGATGTGGCAAGGCTACCAACGTCAAGATCGGAGCTGTTGACGATGCTGAGCGAAGATGAACTGAAGCACGTCCCAGTCCTGGTATTCGCTAACAAACAGGCAAGTCTCTTCCAACGTATGACTCCCCTCCTTTTCCACTCGCACTAATACTAGCCGCCCGGTACGATAGGATGTTCAAGGCGCTCTGTCACCCGCCGAGATTTCCGACAAGCTTGGTCTGGCAGGAGGGGAAAAGGGAAGAGAATGGTCCGTCCGCGGCAGTTGTGCGATCAAGGGAGAGGGACTTGAGGAAGGCCTGGATTGGCTTGTCAACACGATATCCAAGTGATCGTTCCTTTACGTGACGGAAGAGCACTGCCGTCCACTATCACTGCGTTCGGGTGTAGCACAGACCGGTCGCTAATTGGCACCGTCTCAGCATCGTGTCATCTCGGGTGGAACAGGAGAAAACTATCCAGAGTGATGGGCTAGAACAGTGAGGAAAAGTGGTCTCTCAGTGGCGATGTTGACGGTGTCGCCTGGATTATGGGGATAAGACGCCTTGTATCAATAAAACAAAACATTACTACCACAATAATAGCTCTAATGGATATAAACTCGCGAGATTAAAATGTGGACGCTTGCCCATTCTTCCGACAACAAACGTCAGAAGGCATTCTTCGGTCAACCATTTGTGGTTTTAGGTCACCGGGATTGCGAATGCCCTCGGAGACGATTACACTCCCGCTAAAGGCGATGGTGAACGGATGATACTGTGTCTCCGTACAACAACTCCGGAACGTACGCAGAACCTCTGGACTCCCGGTTGTCCTCAGTGTGCATTATGCTATTCGAAGCTGGTTTAAGGCTTAAACACGGTCCTGCTGCTCATACAACTCTATACTGAATGACTTTCCACTTTTACTTGCTTACAGCATGATCCCAGATTGCCTTGAGCAGTTTCGTGGAATTCTTGGGATATCTCTTAAACTCGTGTTCACGATCAACATACGTAACTCCGAATCTGGGAGTGTAGCCGAACATCCTATGGACAAGGCGTAATGCAATTACGATTAGCATCACGCCGCCGTGCAGAGTCAAGGGAATTTTGCACGCACCATTCCAAGTTGTCCAGCAAACTCCAACCCATGTAGCCACTGATTATGATTCCGTCATCCCGCACAGCTTCAATCAGCTGTTGGATGTACCCGTCATAGTACATCTGCCGCTGGGTATCGTTGATCACTTCTTCGAGGGTCATCTCCGCTTCACCGTCCGTTGCGAAGCCATTCTCGGTGATAACTATTGGGATTCCAGTAGGCTTGCAGTAAGTGCTCCAGCAATATCGCAGTAGCTCGCGGAATCCCCAGGGGACGTCGAGCGGGTGATCATTGAACCCTCGATTGCCGATAGGTTTGCCGTCCTTGCCGATAGCAGTGAGCTCGACGTTTCCAGCAAAGAAGAAGTTGACTTTATCTTGAACCGTGGAATCACTGTCGTATACCTTGTTGGCGTCTAACTTTTTGCCCGTGGCGTATTTGGAGCCGTAGTGATTCAAGCCAAAGCTGTGGGCGTATCTCTAGTCAGGATTCTGCTCTCCGTAAGGACGAAGGGAGACCTACAAGTCTGATGATCCCTTGATGACCTTCCACTCTTCCGTCGAAAAGTCGGGAAAGGCATCTCCGAATCGCTCTTGCATGATAGGATTGACCTGGCCAAGGTCTATGTATCCGTTAAAGCAATAGGATGTAAGTGACTCGTTTGTCCCTTGTCATTCTTGAATGCTCACAGACGGGATCGGCAAACTGGCAGGCAGCTCTTCGTCAGCAAAATTCTTAAGTAAGTTGAGATAGGCAGCAAATTTGACCTACCCATCCCAGGACAGAAGAGACCGACTGCTCGGCGCATGCTTTTGCCTCTGGAGAGTCGTCGATGGGCGCGGCCCAGTCGCAGTTCTACATCACCGTGGTGACAAACATCAGGAATCATGAGGTAACGACTTTGGCTTGTGACTCCAAAGCAGCTTACCAGGGTGATACCGATTTGTCCTCCTTGCTTGGGCTGGAATTCGCGTCGGTAAAGATCGACCGTGTATCCATGTGCCAGTAGGAGGTTCCTGGCGTGACTGTTCGTGCGGACTCACATCAATGCTTTCATTTAGCTACCGTGAGACTCTCGAAGCTTACGTGAACGGACTCGTGCGAGGGTCCCATTTGGAAACGAGTCCGAAAGACGACAGAGCAGTGGCTACCAAAGGCTGTGAAGTTATACGTGAGATAAGTTTAACAGGGGCAGGTGGCGTTCCATACCTCATTTAGAGTAATCCAGTTCTTCACCCGGTCACCGAAGCGTTCAAATAGCAATTGGGAATACGACACAAAATCTTCAACGATTCGGTGAGGATCCTCGGCCGTGAATCCGTTGTATCGTTTTTGAAGCTCGAGGGGAAGGTCCCAGTGGTAGATGGTCACCCAGGGAGTGATACCAGCGTCGAGAAGGGCATCAATCTGGAGAACAATTCGCTAAGCGCCAGGGCAGCTTTGACGGGGACAATGGAAGCACTCACCAGTTTGTTATAATAGGCGATTCCTTGTTCATTGACTGGGTCGTCCTTGCCTCCTAAAGGCCTCACTCGGGACCAACTTATGGAGAACCTGTACGCATTGGCTCCATATCCAGTTAGAAGTCGAATATCGTCCTTCCATCGGTTATACGAATCGACCGCTTCGTTTCCATTCTCTTTATCCTTCAGAAACTCGTCCCAAATAGACGGCCCACGTCCATCTTGCTGGTATCCTCCCTCGATCTGGTATGACGCTGAAGCGTAACCGTACTGAAAGTCCGCTGGGAGGACGTTCTTGTATGAAGGGTCGTTGACAGTGGTGCTGCTGATCATGTTTGAAGGCTGTGAGGATTGATACGATCCGCAGGAAAGCGGGGAGAGTGTGATGAAGCTAGTAGGTGCTGATCAGAGCATATCGAGAAACGGACATGTAGGGGAGCGCACACGGCGGTTGCTGGCATTTTGCTTTATAGACAAAGCAAGCTGAAGGCAGCAACGGCGATCCCCTTCAAGCAAGCTATCGTCTTGCGTCACGAACGCGGGGCGGGCTGCGGTGGTGGGGTAGAATTTCCCCGAGAATAACCCCGCACCGCTCGTATAGCGTTCGTATCCAGCTTCGTGAGTGCTTCGTGTACATGTGTCCAGGTAATGTTTTGACTTGTAGGTAGCAGGACAATTCAAGGTTCGATCCTTTACGGCTTTTTAGTGAAGAACCGTTCTTACTGCAGCGTCTGCCTTCTGCTGGAATGATATACGAGTATGGTTGATGCTATTGTCTCGATGCTGACGTCACTTGGAAAATACTGTGCGCGATGTGCATGTGGAGAGGTGGCTAGCCTAGGACTGCTGGCATCCGTCGATCTTTCTTGGCTCGTCCAACCAGCTGACCAACCTCTCCTGCCGTTCGGTGCAAGTTTGCTATGTCGTCTGCTTTGCTCGTTCCCTCGGACCACATCCGCACGAAACGACAAGACCGCCTTTGACGTCTCGGTATATCGATTCGGTTATCCAGCTGTTTGGCCTTTACTCGGTCCACGGCTACGGGAAGCAACAAAGCAAGCAACAAGACAGGCACGCACAACAGGTTAAACGCTGGTGTCGAAAGAGTCAGGAGCGTTCCGGTGGCTGCTCCGGCGGCGTCCTTTCATGATCTCGTCGTGACGGTGGAGCAACATGAATCACCAACCGGTCTGTTATGACGACCACTACGGGCCACCAGACACCTTCGGTTAAACTTGTTTTGTTTTTGGACAAATTCCGTTCCGGTTTGCTGTGTTCGGCGAGTTGGTGAGTTAGCAGCTGTATATATATAGCTCTTCGTCAAAGACTATACCTCTCGCGCAGCAACACCTCCGCCGCCCCGTCGTTCTTCTTCACGAAACGTTCCTCCCAGTTACTGCAACCGGCACCACCTGATCGGCTAACCCTCTTCAAGCGCCTTCGACATGCACAACTTCAAGCTAGGATTCCTTACCCTCGCCATCATCACCGTGTCATCGTTGACGACAATTGCGGCCTTACCGATGCTCGCAACGTCCGAAGTCGGGAGTTCGGCTCCTATAATGGTGGAGGTCGAGTCAACTTTGGACGATGGGGATCATACGTGGCTTAGCTACACGGAGAAGATGGCGACGGGCGTTCTCGGAAAAATTCCAGGTCGCGAGGGTAAGTCGCCCTTATCCTATGGCTGTTTGCATAAGCTGATCGGTCTACACGGCCTCTGCCATCTTGGTTCATCACAGCGCTCCGTCGATAAATGATTCCCACCCCTTCCCCGAACGGCGCCTACATTTATGAATTCTTCGGCTGCTTCGGTCAGGGATGTGCGTATATGACCGCTGTCGGTACCAAACCACCACTGACTACGTCTCGCTCTGTCACAGTCTGCAATACGACTTGCACTGCTTCTCCGATCACCGAATTGAAAGCGGCGGAAGCGCTGTGCTCCCAGACGAATGCTACGTACCAAAGGAATGTGATGATCTTTGGTAAGTAGCAATTCATCTCTAGACACGCTCACTCTATCGCAACTGGTCGCTGACTCGTTCATCCTATCATGTTCGGTTATAGATGACCACACAGAATGCCTGAATAGTGCGAACGTTCCTCTGCCATGCGGCTCGACTGGAGCATATCCCTTCTATCACTACGTTCGAGTGACGTGAGCCGAGGCCTTTCCCAACATTCTTTACGACATTCCACGACCCGCGCCCGAATACGACCAAACTCATAATTGCACGAACCTCATATAATGACAACTGTTATCAGACCGATGTTGACCAATGCATGACACTGCTCGCCCAAGCGAGGGTCGGCAACAAGGTTGAGCTGGTGAAGAAAAGTAGCAGCCGAAGGAGACAGAAAGGATTCAATGCTTCAATGAAACCTGTCACTCGCCTTCCTGAAGCCTGATGCATGATCTGTCAGACCTTAGCACAACACACATAACATTCGTGCTCCGACGTCAGGCTACAATTCTGTGTGGGATGGTGTGGTGTCCAGGATCGTTGTAAACTGGTCCCCATGATCTCGAGTGCCGAACGGCGGGGAGATGGGACGCGAGCAGCAGCTGGTCTGCAATATCAGCTATCACTATATCTCATGTGATGGTTGTCTATCATTATCAATTCATAATGCAGCCTGAAGACACCCAATGACGTCGATCGCTCGAGTCGCAAAAACTAGTCATGACTTGGGTGGGATCTTGGTTGTTTCGGGGATTACGCGATCCGCGCCGTGTCTCAATAAATTGATGGAGCTGTGATGGGCCGCGTTATTCGACAAGGTGTTCTCGAAAGAGCTGTCAAAGGGTGGCGTTGTTGGGAGCTTGCGATGTCCCCCTGCGAATGACATTCCATCAACGGACAGCGATGTAAATGCTCCTCCGGCAACGTTAAGCCCCAAGCTTCGAGAGCCGGTTAACCTGCTGCTTCCCGGATTTGGGAAACTGGACCTGGCTGAAGAAGCATTAAATTCGCATGGAATACGATCGAAGCGGCAGTACAGACCACCGACAGAGCCACCGACAGTAGTCTACAGACTGCCCGCAGGCTGCGCAGCTACGGGTGCTCTCATATTTTGGAAATGCCCCTCTTCGAAGTACACTAAGCTGGCTCCCAATCAGCTAGAACAACAAGATTCGCATATATGTCCCGGTTTGTTTGACTGGGAAGGCGTGGGCTGAAGGTCGCTGCTTTATCTATTGCCGTCGAAGTAGCTCCACACACGACGATACGACTCGCCGGATCAACGGATTGCGAAGCTATATCTTTATAGTTCAAGAGGGCAAGGCAATTGTAAAGGCATCCTCAACGCCGTCAACAGCAAAGTCTCCCGCAGCATATACGCTTCAATTCCTCTAGATACCGGGAACAAGGTTGTCGCTCACGCAGCTTGACGGACGGCACGACCGACAGTGTCTGCAAATTCCGTCGAACGCTGTCACCCGCCTGGTCAGGCTTCTCAGTCTCTCGTCTCTCTTCAAAAGTATCATTCAACTCCAACAAGCCCGCACACAGTTATCGTCGCACCTTGAACTTCGCGGCTTTCGTGCAGGGTAGCCGGTCAATTACCGAAAAAACGCACAGCTTACTGCCAAGCTCAGAAGGTTCTGAGGCCCCGAGGATTTGAAACCTTGCCCACAGGGTGTGGGAGCTGCTTGTGAAAAGAGGAAGCGACTTCCGGTTCTTCAGGAGACCTTCAGGGGAAAGTGGTAAGTCACCTGCTAGAGATACTCCGCATTGTGCCTGTTTCAGTTTCGGAATGTTATCGTGCTTGCCGCTTGGGATCGAACTCTTTCTTTGCACTGTAAACTATTGTGGACCGCCTTGGCCCGCACATCGACTGCAAAGAGCGTGGAGTGTGTTTTAACAGCATGAATCAAGTCATTGCTGACGATGTGTTGGTTCCCGCAGATCGCCCTCAACGTTGTTAAAAGTGTTAGCTGTTTGCTGACAATCACAGTAAACGACGAGCTTCCGATCGACCTTCCCGACGGCTGTCACTGCGATGCCGTCCGTTAA
The DNA here is from genome assembly GCA_015708705.1 of Naganishia vishniacii ANT03-052. Classification (NCBI taxonomy): domain Eukaryota; kingdom Fungi; phylum Basidiomycota; class Tremellomycetes; order Filobasidiales; family Filobasidiaceae; genus Naganishia; species Naganishia vishniacii. The sequence continues at coordinate 372,578 of MU158398.1, forward strand.
TGCTTTCAGCGCATCGCCAAGCGCGGACACTGAATTGCATACTTCGTCGTCGTTCAGCGATTCAAGCCATCTGTCAGCGGTCTCTCCCCACTTGGGCCCCAGTCTCTCACTGCCTGGAAGTCCCGACACTAGCCAGACCACTGCGCCCAGCATACGGAGCGTCAAACGCAAGCCCGTTCCGGTATACGTCCACAACGATTCTTTGCTGAACGGCCAATCTCATCAAAATGGCCATAGCAAGGGGGCGTACAGGCTCTCTGCGGATAGACCTCTTGGGGAGGAGGAGGTGTTGCGAAGTCCTGTCAGAGCAACTTTCGATCACGCGCCTGAAGATCGCATTTCAGAGTATAGCACTCCCTCGCTATCCGCTTTCGTGCAAAGCTCGCCACATGTCGTGCGATCCTCCTCGACACGGAGCAGCCGATCGCTTCCCGGTTACCAAGTTCGGTCGGGTGCCTCGCCGCCACATCTAGGATCTCTCGTTCGTGTGAACGATCTCGCTGTGGAATCGTTTGTCGAATCTTCTTTGCGCAGCCGCATTCGAGAGGAACATTCCGGCCCCGGGACAATGAGGCGACAATCTGAAGTCTCCGTGACATCCTCGATGTCCGGTAGCATTTCTGACTTTCTTCAGGGTGGCGTATTCATAACCCCGTCTGCTACACGAAGTGTCAACCCCGGTCGATCGCTATATAACCTGGACGGCCCAGAAGCGAATAACATGTCAACAGACCAGCTGTTCACAATCCCACCGAATGCGGGTCCAAACTCCCGTATTCGTCAACTGCGGGTGGCGAGATCGCAAAGTCTATCCAAAGCGGATGGCCCGACGGCGCAAGCCCCGGCCATGCTTCGCATTCCAACTGATCAATCATTGGACAAGCAATTGGCACCAGAAATCACGATAAAGCGAAAGGAACGATCAGATGACAGAGATGGGTCCATCGTTGCGGGACTGGCTGGACTCGGTATCCGTGGGACAGAACTCGCACCGAGCCCGCCAAGGACTGCCACCGAATCCCAGCTCTCGGTACATGAAGAGCGGGCGGAGAATTCTTCAGGTGGGATTCACCTTACGGAAAGTAGACTCAACCGCTCGGTGCCCTCACTGCCCCTCAATCGCACCCAAAGTAATCTTGCTGCACCTCCGATGCAGCGCGAAAAGGGGATATTCCGGAAAGGCTTGGCAAAGGTGGAGGACGAGTTTTCGGAAAGGGCGGTGCCGACACCGATAAGACTGTGGGAAGCGAGTCAATGTAACCTAATCGACGAAACGGGCAAGAAACGACGGTTCGGCGATTTCTGGGACACGTATACAGCTCCCGAGGACGGCGCGCCAGATAATGAGAGTATCAAGGGAAAACACAGTCGCAGGGGCACATGGGCAGTGGCGAGGGACCTTGTGGGCCGACATCCCCCATTCCAGAAACATCATTCGCAATCTGTCCCAAGTCTTCGCCGTTCGTTGGAAAGCCTACCTGGAGAAAGCTGCAATGGGAACGGATCCGTCCAAAATGGCAAGCACCCAAAGCAGACCCCAAGAATCGGTGGCGAAGAATACATCGTCAAAGGGCGGAAGACGGTCGTATTCTGTATCAGAAACTTTTGGTGTGGTCAATGTGCGTAGCAAGGTCAGTCTTCACCTGCTTGATACTGACCTCTGAAGGAGCAGGCCAAGACTATACGCTTGCGTCTTTAGGCCTACTGGATGCTGAAGCGATCCACCGGGCTGGACTCAACGTTATCGTGTAAGCATACCCTATGACACCCGGTGCTTTTCCTTATTCCTTCCTCGGTTCATATCCGACAGGGTTTCTAATGGTTCATGGAGAATTATCAAGCGTTATCGAGGTCAGTATCAGCGTAGTGCGCCTTCGCCTTCATCTCCCGCTCATTCCGATCTTGACCGTGTAGAGCTCTTCCGATGCCCGTTTCCTATATACGTGGATCCCACAAATAGAATGTACCGCTTGATGGGAATGACCAAGCTCAGCAACGACTTTGGACCGTCAAAAGGACGGGCGGCATACCATCAGTACGGCATTCCTCGACAGGTAGTCACCGCCATCGGGGTGAGTCGCATCGTCTCTTTCCAACAGCCTTTTCTTTTGCCGAATGTTGAAAAGCGCTTGTTTATGGGGTTTGCAGAAAGGCTTGTTCCAGCTGCCTTTGGCGAATCCGGGAAAGTTGACTCAGCTCGGTGGCGAGTTTGTTGTCGGTCCAGGTCTGAAATGCGAGTTTGCCCATCGAATGACGAACACAAGCAGTACGTCGTACCCCTTCTCCCTTATATGGTCGCATATTCTAATGCAGAGTGTCCGGCAGATCACATGGAAGCCTTTGATGTTCTCCGTTTCTCTGGGGTCGGGTCCTGCATGATCTCGGAGGTAGAGCAAGCCAAAGTCGTGCAGGATGAGTTGAAGGCAATGGAGACGCTGCAGCAGGAGGAGGCACTATGGCGAAGCTCTCGGTCACAAGAGTTGGATAGGATCAAGAGACGTAAAGATGCTCGGAGGGGAGTAGTCGGGGGCGATGAGGCCCGTGGCGGAATCGATGACATGTCAGGATTGGGCGGACAGGAAGAAGAAGGCACAGATCTTCTAGACGAGGAAGACGAGGAGCTAGACCCAGAAGAAAGGCGGAGGAGGTTTGACGAATATAGACGACGAACGGGGCTGACTGTCGAGTCTGAGGAGGACTTTGACGGGTTCGTAATGAGGGATCCTCAGCTCGCCAGAAAGAGGCTGAGTACGCCCATGGAGCACGAAGAAGAGGGTGACATGGCCGGGTTTGCCGTAGGCAACAGGTAGATTCCATATCGGAATGCGACGTAGTATATCCATGGATTATCCGTTTCTGGCTGTCCAGAAGCCCTTGCCATAACTGATGAGAACCTCCTCGCCCTTTCGCAATCCCTCGCTCAGCGTCCATACCTCCATCTTTGCCCATCCTGTCGCATGGTCCCATACTTGCCGAAACTCGACATTAGGCTTGCCCGCGATCCCTCGGTAATCGTTGATCATTCTCGCAGCATTGCCGTACTTGTCGGCGTCGATGCCAATATCGACGAGCGTAGATACGCTTTCCAGCATCCCCGAATCCGGTGTGGACATGCAGCGTATCAGCGAGAGATCATAGTCGCTCTTCTCGTGGGGGTCGACCCATCCCGATGAGGTCTGATCACCTGGCGGAGTCCGTGAATGGATCTCCCCTATGTATTCGATCACCTTTGTCCTCGGCTTGACCGCACGAACCACAAATAACCCATTCTGTCCCCGCGCCGGGTGCTTGAAGTCGGTGATTTGCTTGATCCGAACGGTATCCTTGGGATGGTTGTAGACCGGCAACGGAGGGAGACTACGTAGCGTGCTGGTAGCGGTCGCGCGAGTGTTGATGTAGAAGAGTTGGGAAAGCGGGAACGAGCGTGAGACCAGGGAGCGCGGGGTGTATATCACTTCGGGAGGCCAGAGGGGAGGAGTTGTGTCTGGCATTGGCTTTGGGACCGAGCACCCGGGGATCCCCCAAGGGAGTGATGCTGAAACGACGGCAACTATCGAAGGGAATCCATAAAGCTTCGTTGAGTTTCCAAATTTCCACATTTTAGCGACAAACTGTTTTATCCCTTTTCACGGCCTTAATTGGCCATGCCCCGCTTATACTGAAGACTGGATATGACGAGTCATCTTACCCTCTTCTTGCTGTTTCTTCTACATTCTCGTGAATATCCTCATCGTCCACGACGTCGAAATGAACTCGTATCCCCATGAAGTAAGCTCATCCCCCCTTGTAGGAGAATTTGGAGCTAACCCACCTGGCCAGTTCCTCTCCCATCCGCTACCGCTCATGCTGGTAGCGGGAATCTCTGATCATTCAGGCGCAAAATCTTCGAGAACCCGGAATGACAGTATTGTCAGCGAGAATGGACAAGCGGAGGGGATTATTGCTGCGGCAATAGTAACTCAAAGCTCCGGGGGAGATCCGACAAGTCCTGCAGGACGCCCGGCAGCGAACGAGCGATCAGCGTCTTCCCCTCTCACGACGCAAGAGAATCCGTCTTCTCCCTTGCCTAACCCTGTCCTACCTCCAGAGACCGCCACCGATGATCCTTTTCACAGATTGGAAGCCAACTTGCGCATGGCTTTTGCTGCCTTCTCCGAGAAACCCAGTATCTGGAAGGAAGGGTACCGGTTAAACGAACCGTCTGTAGGGGACCGGGGATCGGCGGCGGGGAGTCGAAGGGCGAGCAGAGAGGAAAAGGGTTCTGGATTGGAGAAGGGGAGATTGTTTCGGATGTTGGTGGTGGACAAGGTATGGCACCAGCCCTCATGTTCCTCGGCAGTCTGACAGATACTCATACCGGATCTGCCATAGAATATTCGAATACCGCCACGTAAATCACGTCCTCCAACAATACCTCCCCAGTCTGCCTCATCCTCCAATTCATCACTCTACCCCTCTATTACAACGCCAACTGTCGTTCACTCGCCCCTCTCTCCCCTCACATCAACGTCCCCAACCTATCCAGATGGGATCATGAACCCTTCCTGGATCAGGAAACACGAAGATCACGTGCCGTGCGTCATTGTACTGTTCCTCCGCTTACCGGCAGCCAGTATGGCGCAAGGTCCGACCGGGGGCGCAGAGCGGCCGCAGCCTCAGATGGAGATGGATGAGGCCCTAGCGGTGGAGATTGGAGAACGGAGAAAGAAATGGGTGGACAGGGTGCCCGGAGTCAAGGTGACCGTGGTCCTCATGGCTAGCAAGGAGATGCTCGGTGAGCGTCTAGACTTGCATCTAGAGATTTTGGTAACTGACCAAAAGCTTAAATGTCCTTAGATGACCCTGGGCTTGATACCAGGTTGAGCGCGATCAGACGGCAAAGCGGATTGGACACCAAGTCAAGCTTGTACGTGCTCACTCCTGTGGCTGCGGATGACTTGAACGATTTCGTGCAGAGGTGAGTTGCCCGTTATTGCCTGCGTCACGCGGGTCGTCCTCATCGCCCACAAAACAGCCTGCAACAAGCAGTGTACCCGCATGCAATGGACCTCTACGCCTCGCGCTACCGCTCAAATAGAAAGAAACGTGCAAAGTTGCCAGCGAATCCGCAAGCTGTGCCGTATCCCGCTACTGCCCCTCCTGGCGTTCGGCCACTGAACACACAGGGTTGGGCAGCCAGGTATGATTGGAAGGCTGGGTGGTGGGCCGAGGGAAGGGGAGACATCGATCTTGCGAGGAGGTGAGTTACGCACATATGTGAAGGTGGGCCGATGCTGATACATCCTGCAGACATTACGAGGACGCATGGCAGGCTTTGTGCTATCTCTTCGGAGTGAAAGATGCATTGCTGCCGCGTACGAAAAGATGGCTCGAGGCCAAGGTTCTGGCGGATTGCATTGTCGTTAAGGTAAGGCGGTCTTTCTCCGGGCCAGTAACATGCCCCGAGCGCTAAGGGCCATTTGAGAGGGCAGATCTGCCGCTTAGCATTCTATCGAAACGATCCATCTGCCGCATTGGGCTTCTTTCATCAGCACTTGAACAAGTTTGGCGAGCTTTCCGTAGCTTGGGGGATCGGCAAGGATAGCTTTGAATTCTGGAGTTGGATCGGTCGGCAGTAAGTTGGCGTTGTCGGGCTTGGCACCACTATTACACCTTACACACCATGGGAAATCACAGGTACCGAATGTTTGCAGAGTTGCTAGAGTCGGCGATCGCACACGGCTTGACAATACATGCTCCCTTGCCCGCCTACACTGTCCCGTCCACGCTCGCAGCTGGCGGAAACAGCGCCGACGAAGTTCTCGTTAGCGCTGTTAAACCGCTCTTGGTTTTGCAGAACCCGGGATACTACTATTACACTGCTGGTAATTGCGCAGTGCAGCGAAAAGTCATGTTCGAGCAGGCGATGGAGAATGAGGTGGGCGGCTATGGCTGGATGGCCCGTTGCAGAACCCGATAGCTGATTCCCATAATCATTTAGCAACCAAAGACATCCAGCTCATCCGCCGCAGCGTTGGCCAATGAGAAAAAGGTAGATCACACAGGGGTTATTATCGAGGTATGTTCGCTGTCTCGATACCTCGAATTGGGTGCCCTCGTATTTCTAACTTCAAACCCAGCTATACACCAAAGCATACGACTTGCTTCAAGCCGGGCCTGGCAAGAACAGACTGGCACTTTATATTGCTTTCCGTCTAGCCGAGACCTATAGTGAAGGAGGTCAATATGAGCCAGCAATGAGGTAAATCCCGGTTGATCGGATTTTCGCAACCGCCAACTTATTCGATCCATTAATCACAGCTTTTTGCGCAAGATCGCCTATGTATATGAAGAGGAACGATGGAACCCCATAGTATGGTCTATACGATCTTTGTGGTATGAATGCGCCCAACGCACAGGCACTGCCGACGATGCCGCCCGACTTCTTTTGGAGATGATGGCCCCTTGTGAGTGTCGCCAAGCGTCTCTCCGTACATTCGCCATTCGAGACTTACTCAATGGTGGGCGTATGACGGCAGATGGCAGTGCACGCTCAGAGGATCCTCGGCAGTACCAGGATGATCTGGATGTTCTGCTGAATGTAAGCGCAATGATTATGGTCGGCGCGGTAGGCTACTGATGATACACTCCGAGAAGACTACCGCACCTAGCTCATCTGATCCAATCATGCTAATACAACGTAGCGACAATGCTCTAGGTATGGATACGTGCTTTTCGAACACTTGGATTGCTTCTGATTCTCCTTACAAAGTGCGGATTCAAGCTGGGTTTTTGAAACATCAAGCTATTGTCAATACGGCAATTCCATTCCTCTTGGAGCTGTATGCACCAGAAGGTGTGCAGTTCGAGAGTCTAACATTTAATGCCCTACACCTCGTGTTTTCGAATGGAAAGACGTGCCACTTGACCCACGTGGAATGCCAAGATGATGGCTCTCGTGTTACGGACCTTGGGCCCGTCACGGATAACGCTCAAGATAGAACCGCGGATCTTCACTTCAAGCCGGGCGATGTCAAGCTACTCCGTGGAACAGTAGAATCAAGGGACCCTGGATCCCTGGAAGTGAGTCTATCTCTCTGAATGCCATCTTTGCTCCGCTAATCTCGCATGGAAAGTTGCGCGAGGCGGTTTTGGTCCTCGCCCGAAATTCATGGGTCATTCATCTCGGCAACAAGCCCGAGAATGCCGTCGATCCGGCCTACTTGGAGGGCATTGACGAGGAAATCTATTCTTCTATAACGTACGTATACCAGAACCATAGCCCTTGCATAGCCGTTGATTTGCGTGAAACAGCATCAAGGCGAGACCCTTGAAGCTGCATATACAACTTCAACATCAAACCGACGCCTTTTCGACAGAGACCGTCAAGGTCAATCTTCAGGTCACCAGCTCCGAGGCCCAAGTCGTCAACCTTTCCTACGAGGTAGAGGCTATCCAAGCAAAGAGTATGCGAATAGTATACGTCTCCTTCGCCCCAAGCTAATCCTAGCACTGTCTCTAGTAATACATACGGATGACACGCGCAATAATCACCATGACCGATCCCCTCGCCGCCACTTCGCAGAAGTTGCCCCTGCTGAAACTGTCAACTGTCAATTCAGCCTCCAATACTCTGATGCAGGGCCATATCAGCTTCAAATTACCTTCTTTGCCGATTTACCGGAAGATCCAGCCGATAGAGTGAATCCCACGTGCACCAAGACATCTAGCATTTCGATTTCGATACCTTTTAAAGCGGATAATCGCCTACGTTATGAGCCTTCGGCAACCCCACCCGTGTCGATGCTTTCCCCGGAACGCATGAAAGCCGATTTCTTCGAGAAAATTTGCGAGGCTACTTTTTATACCATGATATACCAAAAAACCAATCTCGACCTGACTATACACAACATCGAGTACAAGCATACGGTAAGCATTGAATGCGTGCTGTTCGTCCATCCCTATCGAAAGCTAATCTGCGTTTGCACGTCAGGATACAGCCAACTCCAAGCTCAGTTACACTTCCCTAGATATATGCACTTTTCCTGATGGTGAGCCAAGACCCGCGTCTCTGTGTGCGCTTCAGCTTAGCGAACCATCCTCTTCAGACTGGGAAGCTGAGATGCAATATGGCATCCTCAATCGATACGACGTCGCCATGCAGGCAAAGAGTACAGCGCAAGCGGAAAGTCGAGAAGAGTCACCTGCAGGGTACCTGGACATTTCCTGGTCACGCAAAGAGTGAGTCTTTCGTCGATCCGGCTCTTTCTAATGTTGATTTTGACGCCATCGAATCAGTGCCAAAGCGGCAGCGATAGATCACCTTTTGTGTCCCTTGCCATCAATTAGGCACACGCCAACGGACCACGTACAAGCAGTCATACGTTCGCCCGGTTCGGTGACCCAGCACTCTTCCTTCGAATGGTATCTTGAAATTACCAATCTTCATTCCACCAGACCGGCAAACGGTTTGTCCATCCAGACCGAAATCACCGAAGGATTCTCGTGGACTGGCAGTCGACACGTCTCAGTACCGATGCTGATGCCATTCCAGCAATTCAAATATACCTTCTCCGCCATTCCCATGACGTCGCCAGGCGTACATCCCTTACCTCGGATACGACTTCTGCAAGCAGACACGGAGATACCGCGGGAAGTGCCAATACAAGCTCTTAGTGATCTTAACGGCGAAGGCGCAGTGGAGGTCTTGGTCATGCCTTTATAACATCCAGTGCATTGTGCTATTTCGTGACGACACCCAGTACCAGGTCATGCAAAAAGGTTGACACCTCACACGATGTCATACAACAAACAGTTGGTACGAACCAACATCTATAGGAGGTCACACGCACTGCTACTCCTCGTCCTCCTGTGGCCCGTACGCAGGCTCCTCCTCGATCGCAAGGTCTTCGAGCAGCTCGTGCAACGCGATATCCGGGAAGTCTTCCTCTTCATCCTCCATCTCGTCACCATCTTCCGCTGGCTGTTCTTCCGTAATTTCCTCCACATCCTCCTCGATGTCCATGTCAGTCGCCATACGGACCGTCTTTTGCTTCTTGCCGCCCAGACCCGAACCGGCCGTCATGCTGACATCCGTGGAAGGCTTTTCAGCCTTGTATAAGTTGACGGCGGATCGAAGTTCCGGGTCTTCCTCCAAGTCACGCAAGAACAATTCGTAGTCCTTTTCAACCTTCTGAGAATCGACGCCCCCCCTTCGGCCAAGAGCTCCTCGACCAACCCCACCGGTTGAATGCGCCATATCGTCGGCTTCGACAGCGATCGACTTGAGCTTCCAGTTTCTGGGCTTGGACTTCTTTCGCCTGTTGGGGTACGTCTTCTTGACTAAAACGACGTCAGGCGTCCGTGAGTTGTCGAGCGATTCGAAGGCGTCATTGTTGTAGTTGGCCTTTGCAACGTGGAAACCAAGCACAGTGTCACCTGGCTGCAAGATGGCTCCAAGATGTGTTCGGGTGTGATAGATACCATCACCACCGCCCATACCTTCTTCATCTCCCGTAGTACCCCCGGTACCAGACGATCTGACGACCTGCGCATCGGCGAGAACGAATTTACCCTTGACGGGTCCAGATGGCTCGATATCGAGTACGATGAACTCTACCAGGTCGTGAACGGTCGCCAGAGAATCGAACGGTTGACGCCAATAGACCTGCGCGGTGACATCGGTATGCTGCAGTGTCGAAGGGTCCATAAGATGAATAGAGTTACCGACACGAGAGCAGAACGTCAAGGGACTGCGGGCAAGGGTCGAGTTAGGCTGGGAAAGTCAAGCGATACGGTGTTACTGCTTACCTGATGTTGCCCCACTGTCTGGCGAGCTTCGGAGGAATGACCACGAGATCGTCTTTACATATCGGTACAATCTCGATCGAGTACGTAAACTTGTAATTAGCAGTATTATTATGCGTATCTGACGAGATGAGCTGTTCCGATGCCTTGATTCTATATTGTGAAGGTTTAGTTTCCGACTTGTAGCAGCAAATACACCACAACTTACCTGATAGGCACTACACCGTTCAAGAATTCGGTCATCTTGATCGCGCTTGAACGATCTGCGTAGAAAAAGTCCAAACCATCCTTCTTCTCTTGGATAGAGAGACAGTCTCTGCAGAAGGAAGATGAATTAAATTTATCCCGCGAATAGAGTCCAACATGCCATCTAAACTTACTTGTGAGCGTTGTGCTTCAAGATCAACTGTTCGAGGAACAAGAACGTCCTCTTGTGGTTGACCTTTTGTCGGACTTGCACACTAGCCTTCCACGTGTTCTTCGCTGCCAACCTCGCACAGTCTGGGCACTGTCCACCATGGACGACCAAAAGCAAGACAAAGGTCTGCTGTAGAACGGTATTGGTAAGGATTTCCTTTTGAATAGTGATTTCGACCTTGAGTCGTTTTGAATGGGGTTCGGTCCACAAGAACTTGGCGTTGATGAGCCGAACCTTGGAAAGGGGTTTAGCAATCTTTTTCAGACAAATACTGAGAAGGTCCTGGGATTCGAGGGCAGCGGGTTGCCAGTTGGCCGGAGGTGCGAACCACCGTTCACATCCACGACAGTTGTTCAAGTTGGTTTCCTTTGGGATGCCTTCTGTAATGTCGACCGAGTTTCGAAGACAGCCGATACACATGTTGGCACCGTTGGGTTCGATGACGATACCGCACTCTGCGCACAGAATGGCGGTTTGCGCAGCGTAGGCGTCGGGTACATAGTGCATAGCTGAAGCCATCGTGGCGAGTTGCTGTTTCGCTTGATGGATCCCTGATGCTGGACCCGAGGTTTTGACTGTGACGTTCAAGGTCTTCTGTCACCGAGGTTGACCGGAAGACGACGATGGAAGATCCTATTTACTACTTTGCTCTCACACAACGAGCGTCAAGGCCAAAAGTTCACAAAGGTTTGCTGAGCAAGATGCGGATCCAATTCACAAAAAGAGAGGCAAAACTTGAAGGGTGGCGAGTGACGGCCGCCGGTTTCCCATCTGCTTTCGGGCCCCGAATTGATTCGGGCTCTCCCGTTCGCTGTGATGTCGTCAGATACTGGTGACCAGTTGGTAACCTGAAAGCGATAGCATGATAGCATGCATACCATCGGTGTACTGCGTCCCTTACAACTGCTTCATACGGCTAGACGGTCCAGCATCCATCTGATCTCTTGAGGGTCCCCAGCGGAGCCGCGGTTGAACGCAAGCGTTCTCGAGATGCTTTCAAACATCCTGCATCCGGTTAGGAACTAGTGAAACTCGTTAACGGACTGCCTTCATTTGAACATGGGAAACGTCTCATCGTTAGCCAGGGCGTAAGTTTTACGTGAAGCTGCATCTGACGCTTTGTCTGAGTGATGAGTGAATCCTGCAATACCTACAGCTCTAGCGCTCTTGACTCTTATGTCGCGGAATTGGGCAACGACATCTCTTACGAAAAGAGGTGAGCTCCTCGCTACCTTGCGTCCGCTATCGAGTGCTGAACCGGTCCTTCGCAGCCTCTCCTCTTCCAGATTTTTAAAGACTATTCTCGTTCGGCATGTATACGGGATTCTCGTCGTCAAGCTTTTTATCAAGCCTGACCCCATGATGTCCCTGCGACTGATCCAACGACGGCTAAAGAGTAGGTGACACCCTGATATTACGGCATTTTCATCAGATGATTAACAAATCCTGGTTTATAGATCAGAGGGATGCACTGTCGAGCATATCACATACGCTGTCATATTCAACATTCGTCGAGACGGAGAAGGCAGGATACCTCATACGTCAATGGGCTGGAGCGAGTCTGTACGACAGGATCAGGTAAATGCAGTTCAGCGCGGCCGCATATACCGTTCTGACGATAATATGCAGTACTCGGCCATATCTGAACGAGCTCGAAAAGAGATGGATTGCATTTCAGGTTCTGACAGCAATGCGTGATGCAAGAGCAAGAGAAGTAAGCCTTTGCATTTCACCACTCTTAGACGGTTCCTGACGATGATTCCTCTAGGTCTCGCATGGTGATATCAAGTCCGAAAACATTCTTATTGATCCGTCACTCAACGTCCACATCACCGACTTTGCGTCCTCCTTCAAGCCCACTTACCTACCGCTGAATGACCCTTCCGACTTTTCCTACTTCTACGACTCGTCTGGACGACGGACGTGCTACATTGCGCCCGAAAGGTTCTACGCTGACGATAGCAAGATCGCGACGGAAAAGCGGTCTATCCAAGCCCAAGCCAGCTCGCAACATGATCTCGGTGGAACCTCGGGATCCGCCTCGTGGATCGGGAATGGAATCGGCAAGAGAGATGGCAAGATTACAGAGGAGATGGATATGTTTTCGATCGGTTGTTCATTGTTGGAGATGTGGACAGATGGAGCGAGCGTGTTTACCTTGAGCGAACTGTACAATTATCGCGAGGGTCAAACGGGGGCTGTGGAAACCCTTCTGAATAGTCTCGAAGACGTGAATGTCAAGGTAGGTTGCAATGCATGTGATGCGATACCTGTGCTGAACATTCCGTGATCAGGAAATGCTGGCGCTGATGCTTTCGCTCAATTCGGAAGACCGTCCGACTTGCGAAAAAGTCTTGGTCGATTACCGGAATACCATCTTCCCGGATTACTTTTACACCTTTCTGCAAGACTATGTCAATGACATGTACTACAAACCAGACGGCGCGGGAAGTGGAGCAGGAACTCAGGATCCAACGATGAGATTCGCTGGCAAGGCGGATCATATCGTAGAGGCGATTGCAGACGATTGGTCTGGAATTATAAGAGCGGTTATTCAGGAACAACAACTGTCAGTTGGAAGCAGCGATCCGGGTGAACTCCAAAGAAATGTCAAGGTGATTGACTATAGTGAGTGGTGGAGCTGCGGCTAGTTTCTTACCCAATTAACCGAGATTACACTTAAAGCTGGACCAAGCATACTGCTCCTGAACATCCTTACCGCCAACATGAGGAATTGTCTTCGCGCTTCGTCACGCGTCAAGTCGCTCGAGCCTCTTCTTCCAATCGCTGCACTCATACTAGATGAAGAAGTGATTGACCGAATTATCCCGTACGTGGTAGCCCTCCTGCGCGACGAGATGCCACAAGTCCGTGCGGCAGCTCTGGAGACTTTGGTTCAATTGGTGAGTTCTGGACGTGGAAACGTCAAGCTGGAGAACAAGACACTAATACCTCACCATTAGCTCGGCAAGGTTGAAGTCATAACGCCTGGCAATGCCGGGCTGGTCTCGGAATACATTCTTCCAAACCTTCGACATCTGGCGGAAGATGAAGACATCCATGTACGATCAACGTTTGCGCAGCAATTGCCTGCACTTTCTGTTATCGGTATGCACGTGATGGAGATGGCACAGAGTATGAATTGGTCAGAGAGCATCATTCCATCGCACTTTGATCTTAACGCAAATCTCGAGGTAAAGGGGACGGACACCGCTTGTAGAGTACTGCCCATGCTGAAGCTATCTCATTAGCCCGACTATGACACCAGCCTCGACGAGCTTCTGGATACACTTGCAGATCAAGCCGGTACGATCTTCGTCGACCCCAGGAGCGAAGTGCGTCGTGCGGCACTGGCAGACATCATTCAGCTCTGCCTCGTCTTTGGTCGAACGAAAACCAATGACGTACTGTTGATACGGATGGTTACCTATCTGAACGATCAGGATTGGAGGCTACGGTGCGCCTTCTTGGAAAGTATTGTTAACGTAGCAGCGTTCGTAGGCGCTACGAGTCTAGAGGAGTTTGTGCTCCCATTGATGGAGCAGGCGCTAGCAGGTAAGCAATCTGTCGTCAATTATTGCCTAATAACGATTGACTTGTGCCATAACCAGATCCAGAGGATTACGTTGTCTCCCGGGTCCTGATATCCTTATCGAGCTTGATTGAACTTGGCTTATTTGAAAAGGCGAGGATTCTGGAACTCTTTTCGAGGACGTACGGGTTCTTATGTCACCCCAACGTGTGGGTCCGTCAAGGTCAGTCGCTCCTCTAGACCGCGTTGAGATACTTTGTGAACGAACCATCGCCGTGATTGTATCGAAAACAGCCGCCGCCGGCTTCATTGCAATAGCAGCACACCACCTCGAGGAAAGCGACACTTGGTGCATCCTGTACCCTTTTCTCCGACCTTTGCTTATGGCAGATGTGCCAGCGATGGAGGCTTCTGCATTGCTCGATGTCGTCTCGGAGCCTGTGAGTCTATCGCCACTGCTATCTACGTGTTGTTTATCGCGATCAGCTTCGCAGCTTCCTGTCTCGGTGTTGGACACGGCTAAACAATGGTATATTGCCGAACCCAGGAGCACATTTTGGTCGTCCGTCTTGGTGCCCGGGAAGACGGGCCATCGATCAAAGGCATTTCGTATGGTTCCTCAAGGCGATATTAGTCTCCTGCCGGCAAATAACGACACGTAAGCTCGACCGATATTCCAATCGATGATTGCTAAAACCTTGGTTATAGTGATAAGCGATATCTGCAACTTCTGAGACAGAGGGGATTGCAAAGTAAATCCGACATTAAATTATCGGCTCTCAGAATGTACTTGGCCATCCAAGCAACCGTAACGCGAGAGTGAGTCATCCTTGGACCGGTATATACCGTCACTCCGGCTGATTTTATACAATCTCTTGCAGTCGCAAAGGGGTGGAACACAGTTTGGCGGAGCACTCTTCCATTCTGGGGGGACGCAGTCTCTCGCTTCAGGAAATGCAAGTCACTCCTGTGACCATATTCGTAAACGAAAAGGAACGCCCTGGCCGATCAGACACATCAGAGTCTCGCAGAGTGCAACGCAAGCCCTCGAACAGCAGCTCAAGACGCCCATCATTCGCAAACCGTCCCGTCCGACATCGGATGACAAGCCACGACTCGTCAGCCAGCGATGCAGAGCAAGTGACGGAACTGAGACGTCGCTTAGTTGCTCTTGACGCTTTGCGTATGTCCCAGCACGATATGAAGTCAGCGAGCACCTCGATAGATTCTGAAGGGCCAACAACACCTCGACCTCCAGAGTTGAAGCGAACGGAATCAGTCTCCTCCGCCCCCTCGACAAATATGCAAGACAAGTCGGTATCTGCAAAGACGGCTCGAAGTAAAGGCTCACTGGGTGTTGACAGCACCAAGGCAGCACCTGCTGTAGGCGCATCACCTGCAATCGCAACTGGCCAGATGGAGATAGCGGCCCATATGCGACTGATCGGACTCGAATCCAGAGGATCTGAGCCTGGTTCCCCAAGGCTGGAGGCAAAGCAAGAGTTGCCAACCGCTTCGGCCATCGATGGCAAGCCATATAGCACGACCTATGAAGGAAGGGATCCCGGTATCGTGTCATTGTTAGAGAGCGCATGGCAAGAAAGTGGAGCCACCCTTGATGAAGCTTTTACTGCTGAAATAGCTCCTGCGCCCGTCAGCAAACGACGAACGCCTCGATCTAGTGCTTCGCGTCTGAGCAGAGATTCGGGTCGAGAAGTCACTCTGATTGCACATCTGTCGGAACACCAGGACGCAATAGCCGGATTCATCGTTTCGCCCGAGCTGTCCTACTTTTCTGTCATCGACGCCTCGGGCAGAGTCTCGATATGGGAAACGAACCGACTGGAGCGCAGCGTCACCAGCAAGCCTCGACTTCGCCTCGATCTCACTAACAACGGCAAAGTTACCTCTGTCTGTGCAATCGATTCGACTCATTGTTTTGCCGTCGCGTTTACCAATGGCGTTGTCGAGATCGTCCGAACCCATGTGTCTACTACCGCAGGGTCTGCGAAACCTCTCAGATTGACGACACATCGTAGATACTGTATGATGATGACGGAAGGTTATGTGGTAGCCTTGGCATATACCACATTTGGCAAGTCCCGAAACATGCTTTCCTGTGCTCTAATAGCTGATACCATGCCATACAGGCGGCCGACCATGTTTGCTCCTTGCTACTTCCACCGGTTGTCTGCGGGTGGTTGACCTAACGACGCTGGAAACCAAGCAGGACATGCTTCAGCCTTCTGAAAGTGGTCGTATCACCGCCCTTCACGTGGAACCGAAACATAGCTGGGCAGTGACTGGCACGACCGAGGGCACGCTGACACTCTGGGATCTTCGATATGGTATTATCGTCCGGAGATGGTCAAGTCCGGGTCGTGTCTTGCTCATCCAGGGCTACCCAGGGAACGCCAGCGGCAAATGGATACTTGTATCCTGCGCTTCCAAGCACAGCGTCGGGGATCGTCCACCCGCATCACAGGAGCCACTCTTATACGTTTACGATGTCGCCACCGCCAATATCACGCAGATCTTGGCGGTCGCCTCCGGCGATGATGCCTCTATCTCCTCGCTGCGAAACGTTCCTGGCTCAGCGAAGATTGCAGGCGATAACGACGACCATGCTCCAGCGAAGCATATAGCCATGATCGCTGCCCGCCAAGAAGGCAATGACGACCGAGGGCACGACTTAGACCCCTTTTCGCAGGAAACCATCCAAAACGAAGACGACTTCCATTCAGATGTATTGACTGCGCTTGGCATAACCGTAATGAGTACAAACAGCCGTCTGGCAGACACCGCATTAGGCACGGTGCCCGAGATATCGCGAGCTACAGCGTCAAGGGATGAGTACGACCGCTCCACTTCCAGGCAGACAGCCCTGATTGTCACCGCCGGCGAAGACAGGATCGTCCGATTGTGGAATATGGGCGACGTGTCCGCTTCTATGGTCGTTAGCGGTTCGGGGAGAGACGCGGAAAAGGTCTACAGGCAGGTATTTTCGGCTTACTCCTCGATCCAGCGAGGCTAATCTTCTTACCTCAGGTCGATACAGGGAAGCCCATCTACTTCCGACATCCGACTCATCGTCGAACAGCCTGCGCAATACAGTTCTGTCCCGGCCCATTCGCTAGGCTCCAAACTGGCAAGAGCAATCGCGCAGGATCGGGAAGACGACCAGACAGCAGCACATCATACTCGACAACTCCTTCGACCGCATCTGACAGCGGTAACATCTATCGCCAGTTTCGAGACCCCTTTTTCTAATGCGCTGGTTTTTGTGACCGGCGATCGCTCCGGCGTAGTAAAGGCATGGAGAATAGGTTTAGAGGGGTAATAAATTACATCGTGCAGCGTATGGATCTTCCACTTCGGTTTATGATCAAACCGAAAGCATGCATCTGGATAAGAAAAGTTGGACATTCAGCCCCAGGGGCACCGCACGCAATCATCGTTTTCGGACATGACGGGCGACACCGATATTAACTTTGTGCATCCTCCTTCCCTTTAGGACGCACATCACTGCCGTTTCTTTTGAGGCGACTACAAATAGGCTTCTTCGGTTGACCTTGAGGTAGCCATTCCGTGATCGGATATCCTTAGCAAGCATGCTAGGATCGAGTCGCTTGACAACCTTCCGTTATTCGGGCGTCGTTTGACGAGCACTCCTTCATCTTACTCAGTCCTCCCTGTTCGGCTGGTCTCGCAACCCTGACTATCTGTTTGCGACGCCGATGCTGTTTCGATCTTGGACGAGACGTGCAGCTTGTATATGCCTTTGTCTGACAGCTCATAGCCTTTGGCGAAAGTATGAGGACTTGCATAACATGTAGCCTGATAGGCTCGTCATATAGGTACATGTAACAGATATCCCTGGGCGGACGATGTTCAAACCCATGCTTTCAGTTTCGCTTCGCCCTTTCCGATGTTAGCCGTTAATTCAGGCCGCGTACTCACGCCGCATTTATACTCGTCCACCCCTTCTCTTGGTTCCGCTTCTGAAACAGTCGTCGACGTTGTGGATGCCCTTCGATCTACAACTTAATCGCAACTTCAGCGTCCCGGAGGAGTCTCGTATTGCTTCAAGCGTCTCAATCTGTTTCGCCCGAGCTTTCGGGACTAGGTTCTTGGTCTGGCTATACCTAACAACTTTGAGCCGCGCCTTGACCTGTTTCTCAACTGACAGACAATCGCTTTAACTGCTGCACAGGGTCCAAGACCTGCCAGCTTCAAAACGCCGAGTGCGGTGATAATAACCGTCAGAGCCACCAGTCAAGCGACATTTATCGCCTAGTCGCCCTCACATGAATACAAGGTACAATCAGGGTATACTGAACTGTAAGAATCACGAAGAAAGGTACGCCACCGTCAGTCACACAGTGTGAGGCTAGAGAGCGCATTCCGCAGATACCTTTGCAGGACCCACAGAAGCGATCCATCTCCAAGACTTTCGAGCCGATGAAGTTAACCTGCAGAATAGAGGAAGGATGTAGAGTATATTCATGGCTGTGACTGTGGCACGCGCTTCACACCTCTTCAACCGACGCCACAAACGGTACGAAGCCGCCGCCGATTTGAACCATCCAGTTTCCCTTGCTCAAGCGCACGCTCGCTGTCAACCAAATGGTGTTGTGTAAGTCAATGATGCTGTTGTGTATGGATCGATAGCAGAGCGGGAGGTACCCCATGATGTGTCGATCTCGATTCCATGTTCAATTTCAAGTTAGCGACATATGCTGAATATGTGCACTTCTTGAGGAACAACTTGCAGTGATCGGCGACACCATCTCATCAGAAAAGGCAGACCTTGTAATCCTCCGATAATAACGTTCGAATCAGCAGAAATACCTATCCAACTCCTCAACTCCTGAGTCCTGACATCCTCTGCGATGAGAATCGCCGCCCGCGAAAGGCGGTTTAGTAACGGCGCCACCAGCTCAGAGGTTTTCAACTAGGAGACTGCATTATCCAGAGTTGCTGAGGAAGAGCTTCTTCAGATCTGCTTGCCAATGGGACAACGTGCACCGAAAGCCCGGCTTTGGCGGTTTCGGGGTCATGGTATCAGATAGCTGTGTTCCATACCTTAATTCCAGGAAGATATACGATTCAAACTCCCTCACGGAGACATGATCAGTCGTTGATTCCCTTCGCTTTCGAGGCGATGACGGGGAATGAAGGAGCAGAATACGGGGAACGCGTGCGACCAAGTAAAAGTTGGACGTCCGGATTTTCTTATAACATTAATGTCCTCAGCCCCCCTTAGCTCAAAGTGGACGTGCACCATCCAATGTCAGTCTGTAATACTCGATAGCTTTCCAGGTGGCAGAGGACGTCAGAAGATCCGGCCTGATCGAGTCTTGTCCTGTGACTATCGTGCGCGTTGACTCGCACTCGACTCATCCCCTCGGGCCGCCCGATCACGGATTCGGAGTTGTCCTGCGTCTCCAAACGCAAGGCAAACCACCGGGGACCGCACGTCATGTTGTTCAACAGCTGGCTCAACCAGGTCCGCCAAACATGCCCTGGAAGCCGCAAAAATATAGGTGTGGCCTTCCCGATTGAAGAAGATCGCTGAGGGAGTTACGGGGAAGTGCAGTCACTACCAGAGGTCGCAAAAAGTGGTATACTCCTACTGGGTTTCGATCCCAGGACCTTATGCGTACCCTAAAATCCATCAGGATTCGTGTTAAGCATACGTTCTTCCACTGAACTATAAGAGCAGGTGATGATGAGTTTCCCTAAAGTCATCCATAATAGGCTCTTTGGGCTTTTATCTACTCCTGTTTGTCCTCTGGCCTGTTCTCGTAGTCGTTGACTGGTCTATGAAGCTGTCTGTGATAGCGCAGAACGCCCAAACAGCTGCCTAAAGGATACACGTAAAACTTACGAGGCGGTCTGCACCGAACAATTTCGTTGAAAGAAGGTGTGCTCTCGATTGCCTCTACCTGAACACGTCTGTTTCATATTCGAAACGTTGGAGGAAACACAATCATACTTGCCTTCCGCACAGATAGATAGCAGGTTCCATTGCCATGTCTGGCTAAACACGAATCGCACACGTCATGCTGCCCCGCTTCCTCAAGACATTCCTACTGGCATCGCTTCTCATCATCCTCCCAACCCTGGTCATCCTGTACCAAAAGCACTCGAGCGGAACGGAATGGAACGAATGGTCCTTGAACTCCGATACGTGGAGCTCATGGAGCCCGGCACAGAAAGTGTCAGGCGCTGGGGCTGATCGGGAAGGATCGACGCTTTATCTCGAGGAACACTGGGACGCTGGTGGAGCAATCCCAAAGTATGCGTCACCAAAAACCGTCGATGCCGACCGGGAGACGAATTCGAAGAACGGCGGGACTGTTTATCGGATAGACAACACTCTCATCACTGCAGACGAGCTACAGGCATTCCTGAGCTGGAGGGACAGCACAGAGGGGTCAGATGAAGGCAACCCACACAAGCCAGAGGACGGGTCGAATTCAGCGTCATCTCTCTGGTCAAACGATGCGACAGTGCATGGAGGTGTTATCATGCCAAAGCTAGGGAATGCAACGGCAAAGTAAGTGTATTGGGATTCACCATATGTCAAGGTTCTTAATTTCCTCCCAATTCTCAGGGCGGAACTCGGAAGGGCAGCATGGAAGCTTCTGCACCTCGTTACACTGCGGTTTCCCGAAGTAGGTTGCAGCGTTGACTCACGGAAGACCTCGGCTGATGGCAGATCTGGTTCTTCTCAGGAACCATCAGCAGACGAGCGTGCGGCTCTCAAGTCGTATTTTCATCTCTTCAGGTAGGCTCTTCCACCCCGCCCAGTGATCCACCCACCGACATCCCGACCTGTCTTTGACATCCATTTCTCATACAGCCGGCTCTATCCCTGCGGCGAATGCGCTGCAGAGTTTCAATCGCTCCTTAAAGAATATCCACCACAGGCAAGTCGTATTTCCCTCGGACACTCTCCCACACAATTGCTGAAAAACCAACACATCAGACATCTTCACGGAAGAGCGCATCCCTATGGCTGTGCTCTGTTCACAACCTGGTGAATGCCCGACTCGGAAAGCCTGAATTCGACTGCTTGACGCTAGATTCGACGTATGACTGCGGCTGCGCAGATGACGATGTCGGTAGCGATATTGCTCCGGCGACCGTTCACTAATCCAGGCCCCGGGGGGCGACAATACCTGGTGGACCGCCGAATCCGCTGTATTCTTCGTTTCAGACTGGACATCGCTCTTGGCGCATATATTATCATGCAACAACTGTATGGTTATGGTGCGAAGCTAATCGATACAAATAGGATCAAGCGTAATGAGCGTGACTTTCGAACGTAAATGCAGCAGACTAGCGATACATCCTGAGAACCTGGCAAAGACAGACGAGATGGCGATCTGATGCCGCCCGGAAACGAAAAAGATAGGGCTACATATGCGATGGACTTTATGCGGGAATTCAATGCTATTACGAGGTGTCCATGTCGTGATCAAGGTCTCGTGGCGGTCCAGTAAGGGAACCTGATGTGACGGCAGAGTCGATTTGATTAGGCGACTTTACCGCCTTTGAGTCAGCCGGAGTCAGGGGTCGAGGTAACGAAGCCGATGGCGTGCCCGAGGTCGAGGTGGCCATCATGTTGGGCATCAAACGGCTCTCATCCGAGCCGCCATTGTCGCGTGACCGACGCTTGCTGCCAACAGACTTGAGAGAAGGCCGCTTGGTCAAACTTGAACCGCCGGGCTGAATGTCTGGCGCACGGCGTTTGCTCTGACTTTCCTCGTCGGTGGTCGTGGCACCAGAGTGATTGGGCGGCCGCGACGCAAGGTTGGTAGACGAGCCGCTGGCGCTCAGTTCCTGCTCGATTTCCCTTTCTTCATCCAGCATGTCTAAGTAACCGATAATGATGGCTGCGGAGCGTGGGAAAAGAGTCAGTAAAGCAACGTGACGAGCTCGTGCCTTTAGCCTACCTCTATAAACAAACAAGTACTGTCGCAGACTCTGGCACAGACTCATGCGCTGGACACGCATACTGCTTAAGGTGCTCTTGACGGGTTGATTCATCTCCAAGACGGGGCTCGGCTCAAGTACTTCCTTGCGGCGAGCCGTAATCTTGGGAATACTCTCGATTTCGTCCAAGAGGTTGCTGTAAACAGGATTGAATGAGCTACCGAGTTACCATAACGCTGCCACGAAAAACCTACTATTCTCGAAGCCCCTGCGCGGCATCCCCCTTGTCGTTTTCCTCTTCGGATATTCTTTGCATTTGAAGAGACATGGGGGGTTCCACGTTACGTCCATGATCCACGTCCATCTGCTCGGCAACATTGGCTGTAGGCGGACTGAATGTGAATGACTGCATTGCCGGGAAGGGAATAAATGGCGAGGGGCCGACTCCAGCTTCTGCCAAAGGTGGCGAGAACGATGGTGCACCGATAGACGAAGCAGAATTATCGCTCGAACCGAGCGAGCCACGACGATCTTGGATTTGTGCCTTGACTTGTTCGGGAGAAAGGACGAATTGCTCGAACTGTCGAGACTGACGACGCTTGCCGAGCCCGAGCGACGCGCCACGGATCTTGCGATGTCGAGCATGGTGCTCGCGTCGCAAGGCGTCCAGCATTGCATCCACCACTATGTAACTTCCTGTTCGGCCGACACCAGCAGAGCCTAGAAAAGGAGACAAGTCAGCGTGCAAACCAACTTGACAAATGCGCTCGTCTCTCTCTCACAGTGAACTAATACCGGAGGCCTGTGACCATGATCGTCTGCGTCAGCCGCCATCTCCTCAGAAGCTTGATCAACCTCCTTGACGAGTTTCAACAAAGTATGCGGGTCCTCTGGCACGTCAAAGTCGGGCCATGCGACGCACTGAATTTGCGTAATCTTTCGCGGTGGCAAATCCGGGTGTTCGTGGTGGGACAAGAGAAACACGCGATGGATATTGGGTGTACCCGTGACAGGTTTATCCGTCCCGACGTGGAAGTCAAAGCCCGAGACCGCCTTTTCGGGCGCGTCCTCGCCACCGGTCGTTGAGAGGAGCTGCAAATGGAGGGGACCATACGCCCCGTCGGTCCAATACGAGCCACACTTGATAGATCCTCCTTCGAACTGCTTTGTCAGCCTGTCATTGAGCCCGTCAGCGACCGGGAGAAATCGAGGCATAATGCAGAAGAGAGCTCACATGACAATCACATCCACGTGCTGCTCCCAGACAAGCGTCCAGAAATCCCGAAACGTGGCATCCAACGGTCCCTGAGTCGCGATATATCGTTTTGTCGTCACTGGGGGCTGTATAAAGTTGGCATTGATGTAATCGGACCCGTCATCGTAACACTTTGCGTCCAGCCGAACCCGCGAGAAATCATACGGCCAAATGTTCTTGTATCTGTTCCGGGAGAAGCGGATAAGCAACGTAGCAAGGCAGCGATACCCTGCGCACGTCGACCCACCTATTCTTAGCTCCTCGCTCGACACCGGCCGTAATGGAGAACGGAAAGTAATCCTTCACTGCATCCGATACTTGGTCCACGTCGGAGCTCTTGACCTGCACCATACCACTTTGCGTCCTCTGCACCCTCATCACTTTCCGATCCGCCAATGCCGTCTGCGGCCCGGAATCATCCCCTTGCTCCGCATGCGGCACGGACTTTCTACGCTCCACTCCTCTCCGTTGTCGAAACGCCTTGCCGCCGCGGCTAGCCTCCTCGACATGCTTCAATCCCCTGGAATGCCACTCCATGATGCTCTGCAGCCGTCTATGTTCATCCCGCTCCACGTTTTCAAACTCGTGCGCCAAGTATTCCGCCGTTTCGTCCTGTGGTTTCTCAACGAGTTCACGTAAGAACGCGGGAAGTTCCGCCGCACGCGCAGCAACGGGTGCGGGAAGATTGAGATGAATGCGTTCCGTAATCCCGCCGTGGGAAAGCTCGAGGTTCTGTCGAATGTTGTCAAAGAATGGATTGGCAGGTTGCAACGTGTCCCCTTCGGCGGACTGTGTATCTAGGGAACCTGCCGAATCGGACGTCTGCCGTCGGGCGGTGACGTTTGAGGCGCTCGTGTGCAGCGGCGCATCGCCTTGACGCTTCGCAGTTGAATGTGGGTCGTTCATTCTGTTTCCAAAACCAGTCCCACGCAGGTCGAGCCGTAAGGGGCCCGTCGAAGATGGCATCACGATGCTCTGTGGCGCTCCCGCTCGTTTCCGCGCCATACCACGGGTAGAACCTGCCAGCGCGATACAAGGATTCAGCAAGACGCACGAACAAGGACGGCACGGACAGGTATACATACCCTGTTGGAAAGCAACACGACTGAGCCCGCCAAACATTTTACTTGTCTTCCCTGCCCCTGGCGAACACGTATCGCCCAGGGCCGAGGGCGCCTCCTCTGCCGCCCTTTGGCCATTCACCATCTTGTCCCCACCTTCCGCGGCGCGCGACATGTCGTCCGTTTCACCATCACTCTCATCATCCGTTCCAGCGTCGACATCCACCTCCTGAATGCCCTTGCACGCCGACATCCCTCCTCTCAGAAACCAAACTTTACCCTTCCACCCTTCCCCGCCCGCGACCCTAAACTTGCTCGCCAAGCCCGCAATCACGCCCCCTTGCACCGCCGCCACTGAATCTTGATCCAGAATCACCACATCCGTACATTCCCTCCACTGAGCGACCCTCTTCCCCACCTTGTCGGGCAACATCTCCTGCAACTTGTCCAACGTGAACGCCTGACGCTTGAGCAACGTCGACGGAAGCGGCAAGGAAATCGCCCGAGCAACGTGTGAGGATGCGTAGGCGGATGGTTGGCGTAGGTCAAGGATGAGGAGAACGTGTGATGGATCGTGCATCCGTTTCCCAAACTCCAAGGGGGAAATAGGCTCGGGCCCAAACGCCGACGCCGCCGCCGCCGCGCCTGGTGATGTGACTGCGGACGACATCTTGCGCACGCCGACACCTGGGGGAAGCTTGAGCTGAATTCCACTCGCTACCGGACCTGAAGGTGGTGAACGCTGCTGTTGCTGCTGCTCCGCATTCACGCTCTGAGACAACCCACTCGGCCCCGATCGTGATCCTCTCCGCCGGGCAGCCAATGCCGCTGCCAAGGAATCGCCGTTGGGAAACTCGGACGAAGGAGGAGGAGAAGGGTATTTCGTAGTGCTGGTGGGGAATGGCGATCCAACAGGAAGGGAGAAGAACGGATCCGATCCGGGAGCGGGCCCACCATTGCCGGGAAGTACTCCATTCCCTCCTCCTCCGATGTTTAATTGCGCAAAAGGTCCCCCCAAGTGCGGTGAATGACTCCGTGGCGCCGAAGAGTTAAATCCCGGAAACCCTCCCGCACTCGCCTCGGTCCCCACACCCGCGGCGAAAAACGGTGAAATCATATCCCCTCCCGGCCTTTCGACACTCGGGGTCATTGCACCCCCTGTCTGTGCCAAATGCTGCCACGGAGACATGGGCGGAGGCGCGAGTTTCGTGGTGGTGGTGGTTGTCGGTGCATCGCTTCCACTCGCTTCTTCTGGCTGTGATGCCGAACCTCCCGTAGTATCCAAGCTATCCCGACTCCCAGCCTCCTCCATCTCCACTTCGATTCGCCCTTGCTCCCTCGGATCGTGCAAGGGCGTATCGGGGATCAGGACACACGGCCTGTGCTCTGTAAAGGATGAACCATGCGGGGGAATGACGGGTCCGGATGGATGGTGGCGTCTCTGTTGTTTGGGTGTTTTCTGTGGATTCGGGAGCGGTGCCATGATAGCATTGGTGGTGAATAACAAGGAACGGAAGGAAAGGAAAGGAAAGGAAAAAGGAAAGAAAGAGTCTGACCGCCACTCTGCTTAACTATGACAAGGTGTGCCCACGCCCAAATTAAGAGGAACCGTGTCGGGCGCACCGGGAATGACGTCGGTCGAGGCAGCCACGCGAGAGTGGGCAAACAACGGTAGTAGCGTAGTAGAGATCAGAGTTGTCATAGGAGATTGTAGAGTAGAGTGGTATCTGGTCGCTAGGTAGACCTGGTATTGTGCACTCATTTGTTTTATTTATACAGTCATGCCGCAACATGACAAGGATCAGGGGAGTTTCTATTAATCATACAAGTTCTCTCTCTCTCTCTCTCTCTTGATATACGCCGCGCTAGTTCTTCTTCTCGCCACCCTCGGATCCTTCCGGCGCAGCTTCAGACGCCCCTCCAGACTCTTGCTGTCGCTTTTCATACACCTTTTGGAACAAGCCCAACGACGCCTGCTGCAGCGCGTGAATCTTTTCCCGGATCTCATCCGCAGTGACCGATGCATCACCGGCTTGACCCTTGGTCGCGACTTCACGCAAATCACCCACGAGCTTGGCGACCTTTTCCTTCTCATCCGCGTCCAGCTGCTTTGCGAATTCCTCCATGGCCTTTTCCGTCTCGGCACACGTCGATTCAGCCTTGTTGGATTCCTCGATCAACGCTCGTCGCGCCTTGTCGGCTTCGGCAAACTGCTCGGCGTCGGCTACCATCTTTTCGATTTCAGAGTCCGAGAGACCAGAGCTCGAGGTAATGGTCATTGACTGATCCTTGTTGGTCGCTCGGTCCTTGGCGGTGACGTTGACGATTCCATCAGAGTCAATGTCAAACGTAATTTCGATCTGAGGTACACCTCGGGGCACAGGAGGCAAGCCGGTGAGCTGGAAGTCACCCAACAGCTTGTTGTCCCGAACGAGTTCTCGTTCACCCTGGTACACCTTTACCTGAATGGCCGTTTGTCCATCCGCGGCGGTCGAGAAAATTTGCGACTTTTTCGTCGGGATAGTCGTGTTCCTGTTGATGAGTCGGGTAAAGACACCACCCAAGGTCTCGATACCGAGGGACAGAGGCGTAACATCGAGCAACAAGATATCGGTCACGTTGCCGGATAAAACACCAGCCTGGATCGAGGCACCGATGGCGACGGCCTCGTCGGGGTTGACACCCTTGGACGGGTCTCGACCGAACAATGACTTGACAGTGTCAATCACTCGGGGCATTCGGCTCATACCACCGACCAAGATGACGTCGTCAATGTCGGAAGGCTTGACACCGGCATCAGCGAGAGCCTTTTTGCAAGGTTCAATGGTTCGGTCGACCAAGGGCTTGACAAGAGATTCCAACTTGGCTCGAGACATGGAGATGTTGATGTGCTTGGGTCCATCGGCGGTGGCGGTGATGTACGGCAACGAAATATCGGTCTGCGCGGTCGATGACAATTCAATCTTGGCTCGTTCGGCAGCTTCTCGAATTCGCTGGATAGCCATTCGGTCCTTGGTCAACTCGATGCCTTCGGCCTTTTTGAATTCAGCCAACAAGTGGTTGACAATCGCAATGTCGAAGTCTTCACCACCCAAGTGAGTGTCACCGTTGGTTGACTTGACTTCGAATACACCCTTTTGCATTTCCAAGATGGAAACATCGAAAGTACCACCTCCCAAATCGTAGACGGCGATGACGGCCGATTCGTTCTTGTCCAAACCGTAAGCCAAGGCAGCGGCCGTAGGTTCGTTGATGACTCGCAAGACGTCCAAACCAGCAATAGCACCAGCGTCCTTGGTAGCTTGACGCTGAGAGTCGTTAAAGTAGGCAGGGACGGTGATGACCGCGTGCTTGACGGGCTTGCCCAAGTAGGCAGCGGCGGTTTCCTTCATCTTGTCAACAACGAAAGCACCGATTTGAGCGGGAGAGTAGTCCTTGCCCTGAGCTTGTACCCAGGCGTCGCCATTCTTGTGGGCAACAATCTTGTACGGGACCTGGTGAATGTCCTTTTGCACTTCGGCGTCCTTGAACTTTCGTCCGATCAATCTGGCGGAGGTCAGGAATGAGTAAGGGTCGAAACAAGGATGGTCGTAGGACTTACCGCTTGGTGGCAAAGAGGGTGTTTTCCGGGTTGACGACGGCTTGTCGCTTGGCGGGCTGACCGACCAATCGCTCGCCATCCTTGGTAAACGCCACGACGGAAGGCGTTGTTCGACCACCTTCAGAGTTTTCAATGACTCGAGGGGTTTGTCCCTCCATAATGGAGACACAAGAGTTGGTGGTACCTAGATGACATGTATCAGCGCAATGAAGAACCAGCCAGCGGTATCAAGAATGCTCACCCAAATCGATACCGATGACGGGTCCGCTGACCTTAGAGTTCATTGACCTCGACAAGACAGTAGATTGCCTTAGCGGCGACGCCATGGGGCGGGCGACGCGCAGAGAGGATCGGGAAAAGGCAGACAACATGATGGCTGATCTGTAAGAGTGTGTATACCGGACGATCGTCGGTTTTTTTTTGGAAAGAGGCGAAAACTGATATCGCAGATCTTGGCAAGATGCGTCAAGCAAGGACTTGTTCTTATTCGGTTTGAATGCTTCCCAAACGCAAGGTCGCCACCAAGGACGACGGAAGATGCATGATCGCCGCCGAACGGGATAGGACTGGACTGGACGTCGTCTGAGCCGTTGCAGCTGCGATCGAAACACCGTCTGCCCCGATTTTTTCGACGGTGCGCTTACGTTTTCCGCGTAAGCAGCCGGGACAGATTGCGAAGAAACAAAAAGGCGCGAAGTACCCGGTTGCGCTTGGGCCTTTGTGCGTTCTCGCAACTTCGAGACGTCCAGTCTACCGCGAGGTTGTGGCAAATAGGGTATCAAGGGTTAGTGATGATCCGCTCATATATGTGCCCTTAGTCATTACTCGCGGTAGACCTCCAACTCGTCCGTTGACTTGGCGAGTTCAGCAGAGGAGATCTCAGCGTATCTACTTCCAGGTTGTATGTCTTTCCCGCGGAAACAGTCGCATCCTGTTTGATTCGTTTGCATGCTATACAACCGATCCACAAAGACTCGGGTCGTGTGTGTGGATGATCCACCCCCTGGATACGCGACCCTTCCTCATGAATTCGCGGTGTGATCACGGATCAAAGACCATTTCGCCTACTCTTCCCTCCTTCTCTTCTCCGGAGGCATGTCCAAGATCCGCTGACTGACTGGAGGGGCTCGCTGAGGCTGATTGGCCGATGAAACCAACGAAGGGAGCTGTGCTTGAGCTGGTGTGCACGTCTGCCCCGGAGTTACAGCTGGAGCCGATGTCGTTGGCGCTACTCCCCCGCTGTTTGCACTGTTCGAATTGGCTTGTAGCTGAGTTTGAGTTTGGCTGTACGCATATGCCTCTTCCAACTCTTCTTGCCGCTTCCGCTTCTTCTCTTCTTCCTTCTTCTCCTTCATTCTCGCTGTGCGTCGTTTCATTCCGAGCTCGCTCTTGCTGATGGCTTCCTCCCGAGGCACAATGTCGATCAAAAAGTCAAACATGTCGCTGAAGCCGATAGCACTCGCGACATCCGACTTTTGGAGCGTCCGTCGCTTATGGGACTCTGCGACAAGCCAAGCTCTGCATGTGAGTTCGGCGATAAAGACTGGCAAACGGGGATCAGTGTTACCCCAAGTGGCACCCCGGTACTGCAACTTACTCTCGCATGCTTTTGATAGCAAGACAGGGACTAGAATAAGTTCGGTATTAATCAGCCTGCAGTTTCCTCGCGAGGTTCTTCGATTACCGGGTACCTTCTGCTGATATCATCTATTATGCAGATTCGTGAGTGCGCCGCTCCCCTTTCAATCAAGACATCGACTGACCTTGACATCCGGATCACTCTTCATAACCTTTTTGATCCGCGCCAGGGGTAACCCAAAAGTCTTGAATTCCTCATGCTCCTCATGCTGCTCCTGTCCGTCATTTGTCGTCGATCCGCTCGCTACGGTGCCCCTTTCTGCTAAATCCATCTGATGTGTCCAGAAGCTGATCAATAGCTGATCGAGTGACCTATCCTTGGCTCCCGTGATTGACGAAAGCGATGCGGGCTGGTATCCGTGATGGTGAGGATGATGATGGTTATGCGAATGCAGTCCGGTAGACGAAGTCGATGGCTGCGTTAATGCTTGCTTGGGCCGCGGTGCGCTGCCTGCCACCGCGACTGCTGACGGGTGAACGGTACTGGGCTTTCCAGTAGATGTTGAGGGCCCAGCTGTGTTTTCCAGAGGTATCACCGTGTCTAGTTCTTCATCTGCCGTGGGCTCTATCATCCCGTCCATAAACAGCGTCGGGTCCTCTTCCTCCAGCAGAGCCATCTCCCGTTCTAGCACATCGTCGTCGGGGTACATCGCGGTCGTCCCCTTGTGCTCGCCCGAGTCGACGCCGGTCGAGCCGTTCCCAAGAGCGTGACCAGGATAACTGATGGCTAGGCCAGACGCTTGTTGCCACGGCTGCGGTAGCGATGTGTGTTGACCATAGTTGTAAAGTGTGTTGGAGAACGGATGCGCTAGCGGGTTAGAGGAGAGACCACTGTCTTCCTCTCCGTCAGATGATCGATCACCGGCTTCTCCGTCCAAGATATACTGCATTAGAGTGCGCTCGCCGCCGTCGCCGATGTAGAGTTTGCGGAAGACACGCTGATAGCGGATGGGTGCGTTATGAGCGGTCGTCGTAAGATAGGAACGAGTCGGAGATGCAAAGATTGGTATGTTACCTGCGTGCGTTTTCGGGACGGGGGTACAGTCGAGTATGAGACCGTGCAAACTTACGCTGCGGCGACACCTTGGGCGTCCGTGTAGAAGATGGAAGCGTTGGTCAGGCGGATATGCCTGCTTACTAACAGCGGTTCGTGTCGTGGAGTATCAGAGGTCGAGATGTCGTAAACCAGTAGTGCGGGGTAATGATTTCAAAAGTGGCTCGGAACAGCAGACAGCTCTCGCATATCCCCATTCAGAATATTATTATCTTATCGATTACAGCAGTCGAGACATGCAGTCCCGCCGCGCTAAGAGTTGGCAAGTCAGCACGTGACGACGACGGGTTGAGGGAGTTTTTGTCGCCCATACTGTCCCTTTCCAACCAGTACTCGGCCACCAGCCACTTCACCTTCGGGCTACGTAGTCCTGGGTGCAAATGACTTGCAGATGCTGTCAGAGTTCCTGCTTCGGCTTGAATTTATGGACTTTACACGAGAACGTAAAACTTCCAAGATCGTCGGAGGCTTGAGCGTGGCTTGAGCGAATTGAGACATCGGCTACAGAGGTATGGCCGAGCTCGTGAAGCTGGTGTTTGACCAACCTTTGGCATGGCAGTTTGGGGAAGTTTCTCAAATCAGATGGATATCCCTTTGGCCGCACTCGAGTACACATGTATGCATGGTGGCAACTGTCGTGGCGTACGTCCTCTTTCAAGAAAGCGTGCTCGAGGGCGTCTTTTCGGGGAGCTCGAATGACCAGTTCTGCCATCAGTCCTGCCGACGTGGGTGTCCACAAAGGGGATCCTCAACCGTTATAGAGGCAAAGTCATTTATAGGAGTAATGTGCGATGACAAATGACATCAGTGGAGGATATTGTATGCTTAGCAATGCATGCAAGCAAGCTCACGGTCATAGCAATATTACCGGATTAAAGTTATTTCAGGGAATTCAGGGATATTTTTGGCTGGTTATAGGCGTCTGTTTTGGCCGGCTTGGCTTTAGCCGATCATAACCCCTAACCCGGCGATCTGGAATTTGAAACACGGAGGAAAAGATCGATGCAATGGTTGACAGCTTGACAGCTTGGTGGACATGGCTGGTGTGTACATTCCTGTTATATTTTTACTGGATCATGCAAGGTTGAATTGGCTTTGAAACGCCTCGAGAGCTGTCAAGAAATATTACTGTCATGTTAGACCGGCATAAATGCATGCAAATACCGAATGTGCGGCTATCGCGTTATCGGTCACTTTACGCAATAACAGGCTATGCCCGGATGCCTTGGAACTCGGGCGACCTAAAAGAGGGAGCCTGAAAGGCGCAAAAGACACGTTCTCGAAAATCCCGCCTTGTTCAGCCCACGCCGCAAAGCCAAAGCGCGCCAGAAACGGACGCCAGGGTGACAGGCAACAACAGCCGAATTCGAAGCAGGACATCCCTTCCCCAAACCCTATTGTCACCCTTTCCTTACATTTCCGCCTCGTCAGATCCATACCTCCTCCGTCTCCTTGCGTTGACAGCGCACCCTCAGAAGACGCAGCCCTGAGCATCACATCACTCAGCTCAATCCACAGTCACGCTCGCTCGCCAACACGGTATCGATCATTCCAACGCGCGCAAGAAGGAAGCCTGACAAGGATTCGGTGAGGACTTTGGAACTTGACCAAATTCGAGCTCTCGACTCGGGTCTGTCTGCCGCTGCACAGGCATCTGGACTCTGCTAGCGAACGATACTCTAGCCTTGTGGAGGGTCGGCTCTGTTTCCGAACTCACGGCCTGGATCGTCCCTCGAGCGTCAGATACACGCGCAATCACGACTTTTCAAGGAGACCTCTGCGAGGCCGCTCGTTACGCCGACGACTACCAACCGTACAAATTCCTCCACAGGACAAACGAGATCCGCCATTACCTCTCCAACTGCCTTTGGATAAATCATTGACGGTCGAGACGCCCCTGGACTCGAAGACTATATCGTGAATCGACCACAATCTTCGACTATAGCCAGTTGAAAAGCGGCTCATCGTTCGTGGTATCATCTGATAAGACGCATTCGTGACCAACCTCTTTAAACAACTACTCTTACACTCGCTCCTTGTCCGGCAACTCCCTTGTAATCGAGCCAGAATGGGAGCCTGCACTTCATCACCAGCAAAGGAGGACGCGAGACCTCTCCAAACCGTGAACAGAATCGACCCGCCATCAGGAAAGAACGCTACGAGACCACTTCAGAACGCAGCAGCACCATCTCCAGTAAAAGCCGCCGGACCATCGAGTAGCCAAACGCAGAATGCCCACCCTGCTGGTGCCGCGGGCATGTCTACACCACTGCCCGAAGCTGGCGACGCGTCACCCGCCGGGGACGGTGCAACAGACCTCGCAGCGTTCTTGAATGACGGACCAGTATCACCCACTCAGGCAGAAATGGTGGCTGGTGCTGGAAATGGAAATGCGCAGCCAAAGAATCAGAAGAATCGAAGTTATGCTATTGACAAGCAGATTGAAGAGGACAGCAGAAAGTTTAAAAAGGAATGCAAGATCTTGTTGCTAGGTAAGTCGGGACGGCGTATAGTCGGACGTTTGACAACTGGCTGATCCCTGTCCTTCGGTCAGGTTCCGGCGAATCGGGGAAATCTACCATCGTAAAACAAATGAAAATCATTCACCAAAACGGTTATTCGAGAGACGAGCTGTTGGGATTCAAGCCAGTCATGTAAGTATACCTTGCGATCCCTTCGACTTCGTGGTGCTAATGTCCAATCCTACTGGCAGAAATAAAAACTTGCTCGATTCCGCTCAAGCCTTGATTTTGGCCTGCAGGAAGATTGGGGTAGATCCCGAGGACCCAACAAACAGGGTCAGTACGGATTGACACAACAAAGCCCCTGATATTGACGCTATTCATCGCTATAGGTGAATGCAGATGCTATTCTCGAATATCGTCTCGACGGAGAGCCGAACAACGGATTCTCGGCAGAGGTGGCGATGGCGATCGAAAGTCTGTGGCACGATCCCATCATCCCGAGTATCATGGACAGATCAAGCGAGTTTTACCTGATGGATTCGGCGACCTAGTAAGCTGGTCTTCTAGATTTCGACAAGTCTTATTATTGACAGATCTACCTCTTTACAGCTTCTTCCAGCATGTTAGGAGAATCGTCGCACACGAATATGTCCCCGAGGAGGCCGACGTCCTCCGAGCTCGAACAAAGACCACCGGTATTTCGGAAACACGCTTCAATATGGGACAACTTAGCATCCACATGTTTGATGTTGGCGGTCAGCGGTCAGAGAGGAAAAAGTGGATCCACTGTTTCGAGGCAGTCACCTCGATCATCTTTTGCGTGGCCTTGAGCGAGTATGACCAGGTGCTATTAGAGGAAAGCGGACAGGTACGCTCCACCGGGCGTTGGGAACGAGCTGGAAAGCCGCTGATCAAAGCTCGAATTTTGTCTTTCCAGAATCGTATGCAGGAGTCCTTGATCCTTTTTGAATCCGTCATCAATTCTCGATGGTTCCTACGCACATCGGTAATCCTGTTTCTGAACAAGATCGATGTTTTCAAGATGAAACTCACAAAGACGCCCCTGGAGAGATACTTTCCGGAATATACGGGTAGGCCATAGCTTGTTTCGTCTTTCAAAGTTGGCTCCGCTGACTTTAATGAGAATTCCAGGTGGTCCCGATATCAACAAGGCGGCAAAGTATATCCTCTGGAGATTTACGCAGACAAACAGGGCAAGGCTCAGTATCTACCCTCATCTTACGCAAGCCACGGATACCTCAAACGTAAGGCAGCTCGATAGTGTCAACGTAATTTCCCATTGAGAAAGCGCGTCTTTTTGCAGATCCGACTTGTGTTTGCTGCAGTGAAGGAAACCATTCTTCAGGTCAGTGATTCCTTTACTCCTTCTCATCGCTGCGTCCAACCTGATCCCTTCACCATCTGCTTCATAGAATGCTCTCCGAGACAGTGGTATTCTATAGAGGGCAATAGCCTCCGCCATCTTCTTGTTGATCCTCTCGACGTTTGGAACGAGAAACGACCCGTCTTGGTTACGCGCTACCATCAGCGCCCCTTGCATACCACATCAATCACTACGTTCATCATTCCGGGCGCGCTTTACACAATGTACGATCAAGCGAATATCATTTCAAGCGGTCAATTCACCGATGTTTCCAAAACTCGCACAACTCTTTGGGTTATTCGTCCAGCCGCGGCGTTCTTCCCTTCTTATATCTTCCGGCAAGTTCTGACCAGCTTAGATGAGACTCGCTTTGTAGAAGGTGTACCACCCCGCCGTCCATGCTTTGTATTCTGTAGAGAAAATTGCGGCCTGGCCGCTTATGCCAATCACCGCATTATAATGCAATTATGCGGGCACTCGGTCTTCATTAATGGCAATCGAAGCAGACTGTTCCAACGTTTCATCTCCACGCAGCGTACATGCCTTGCATAACAGACCATAGCAAGTCTACGCCGCCTTCATGGGGGTCCCGGGCACCTCTGGTATGTCTTGTACAACTCGACGACTCGCATTGCTAAATCGACGTCTTCGGCTGCCAAACAGTCCGTCATCTTCCGAGTCGGTGTCCACCATGAAATCCGCCAAATCATCCGTCCCGTCGTCCTGGATGCTTGAGGGATGCTCTCGCAGACTTCCGCCGATGTTATTAGAGTGAAAAGTCGATAAAGACGGAACATGGGGCAAAGAAGTGGATGGAGCAGAGCGCGGGAAAAAGTCTCTCTGCCGCCCTCCCGGTATAGCTGGTGTTTCCGCGACAAAGGCGGCATCTTGCCCAAGCGTGCTGGAAGCGGGACTTCTGGGCGTCGGAACTTGCTGATGATAACCTGTGGCCCCATCTTGCATATGACGAGAGTACGCAGAGTGCTGGCGACCTATGATTTGGTTTGAGCGTGGCTTTGAGGGAGTTGCTAACGCCAGCGTCATCGAGCCCTGCGACTGTGTTGATAGCGATTGGCGAGACTGGGTTTCTCCACCGCTGATGGATCGTTGACCTATCGAAACCGCCGACTTCCCTGCCAACGCGGAATCTAAGGATGCAATAGGGGTAAGTGGCAGAACGCGCGCGATGTGGTCCGGTACTGGATGCTAACCTCCGGAAACCTTTCTCTCAGTGGGCAGTCTAGCTCCGACGGGGACGACCATTGTTTTGCGCTTGCCCATGACAATACTGACGGAACCATTCCCCGTGGCGGAGAGCAGTGAGCTGTTAGTCCGGGAGAAGCCGACTTGTCGATTTCGGAAGAGCTGAGACGACCCGGTTGATGATCTTGTCCGGGCAAGGGTGTTTTCGGAACCTGTATCACGCGACGCTCCTTTTCTGCTGGCCCGGGTGGCGCCCTCGTCGCCCCTGTCGGCCATATAGCTGGCAGACTCTGCAGACACTTTCTGATCCAGAAGCGTGGTGGAGGGGATGGAAGCGACGGAATGCGCACGAGAGAGAGAGCCAGTTTTCGTGGCTCCTATACCTCCACTATCAAAGGAGTGAACGGAGACGTCGTCTCGGACCACGTTCGTCCCTCGATCTCGAGAATCATCAGGCTTTGCGAGCGTCCGTGCTTCGCCAAAGATCTTGAGATGAAGCGATTCACAGAACGCAGGGTTGATGCGTAGGAAGCTGACATTGCCGACGAGTCAGCCGGATGAATCTTCAGCTTGATGAACTGCCCATGGCACACTTACTATCTCTCCACGATATTAACGCAAAAGCGCTGAATCCAGTCCCATTCCTCGACCGCTCTCTTGCTCGGCTTTGTATGATGCAAAGCCGCAGGCTCCCCTCGTCCAACTATCAGGAGAAGAGTCTCTGGTATATCCTCCTCATCCGTATCGCTATCAACGTCAAACGCTAGCCCTTCTCCACCACCGCCCGAGGATTGACTAGGACCGACAAAATCACTGCCCGCCCCGACTGCATGCCACAACGCGATCCGATCCGCCAGCATATCCAGCATGACTTCCGGGTGATACGACACGTCGTGCTCTTGCTGATGACTGGCAGGAGGAGGGCGAACGTTCTTGGTCTTGCGTCGGTCACGTCGCGCGTTCTTGGAAGAGACTCTGCCCATTTCCTCCGAAACCGAGTCTGCCCGTGGCTTCTTCTTCTTCTTTCTGTGACGGATATACAAGTCGGGATCTACGTCGATATCTTGTGCGACATCTTCACCCTGTTGATCCTCGGCACGCGGCGGGGCCGGATACAGGTGATTCCTTACCAGCAATAGGATGATCTGAAGGAGCACCCTGGAGGACCGGGGGAAGCATCCAGACAGTCAGCCATCTATCACCTCACCACGTCGATCCTCCTCTACCATGTCACATACTCTCTACGCTCAAATTGTTCCCGCAACAACCGCACCTGCCTCGCCAGCCGAACCGTCATCAATTCCCGTTTCTTCGCCGCCGCCGACTCCCGCCGAGCCCGCTGATGAATCTCGCTCGCACGGCTCCACAAAGACGCCTCCACCGACGCTGCCCCACGGTCGCTTGCTATCGTGTGATTGAGATGACCGTGTTGCCACTCTTCCTCTTTCTCTCCGGGTTTCATCACCGCATCCTCCTCCTCCTTGCACCATTGCTCCACCTCGGCATCCATGCCTCGCGATAGCGCGGTCATCTCGTCTTCCGCTTTAGCAGATCCGAACCGTAGCTTGATGGTTTCCGCGATGACGTCCCCCTCGAGAGCGGTGAGGCGATTCACAGCGGGATCTGGTGGAGGGAAACCGACACATCGGGAAGAGGAACAAAAGTTAGGGAAAACGCGCGGGACGGGATGTGCTTTTCGGAAAGAAGAAGGACCCGCGATACTTGCCATGGGAAGGAGACGACACGCCATAATATCGGGATACCTCGTGGGAGAGAAACAAGGCGACATCCTGCCGATGTTTACGTTCAAGTTGAGGAAGGGAGAGTAGTAGGATATCCAGAGGGGATTTCGGGGACGAGCTGTTGTCGTTGGCGTTTGTCGGTGCGGGTCGCTCGCGTCGGTGTTTGCGTTTATGGGTTGTCGACGACAAGGGAACCACCACCGCAGAGATCGTCTGGTGGTTCGGTACGAGCCCGAGTGCGATAGTTCAGCAACAAGGAGACGGAAGGGGTTCCCCAACCGACTTGCCTGTAGATCTCGGTGCGAAGTGTCTACTGCAGGGTTTCCCGGGGATTCCACGGTACTGATCCCCCGACCGGCCTGGGAAGAGTCGTCATTGATCTTTGCTGAGCCTTTCTGTCCACCAGATCCGGGCCACCTACTGCATCGGAACCATCTTCCTCGGGAACAGACGAGCTCTGCCGTATCCTCAGTAAATCTAGACACAGGTACTTGACAGGAGCGAGGAACTGCCGAGAGGGAAAGGGAAGAAAAGAAAGGAAAGAGGATGAGCAGGTCCACTTGGACGTTGCATCGCAACGGCTGTATGCGCACCTCGGGATGGTAGAGTGTCTCCCAATACCTCTTTTGCACGTAGTCGACGATTCGTTGTTGATTCTCGAGGTGAGGAACCGGGTGCACGATACTTGACGCCTCGGCCGGCGGACGGGGCCAGGGTAGGTCAATGGGACAGACCGAGTCGAGCTCATAGGGCAGCTCGGTGAGATGCATGAGCGACATGCTGGGTCGGTGCACGATGATGACCCGTCAAGCGATGGATCCCATCCATACTGTCGTTAGTCAACCGCCGCCGCCAGGATTCCCGCTCGTGTCTCATCCGGGCGGGATATGTCGGGGCGCACCTTTTCCTGGCGGCGGTCGCATGACGAGATAGATAGGGAGGGAGGGAAGGGGGGGGGGGTGGACTAGCCGACTGACAGGGATACTACCTCTCCACCTCCCCTGACATCCATCCCGCCACGGCAGCACGCACTACCAGTGGACGCTGATCGAGGCCCCGGAACAGCACACAGGCCTGTAAAAAAAAGCGCACCCCATTCCCCCCTGGCCGCAAAACACACGTTTATCAGCAAACGTTTCCCCTCGAACGTATACCCAAGACGACGTAGGTTCCAGCATTGTAGGCGCACCTCTTTCCCTCGTATCTCGATTCGATCACTATGCTGATAAACTCGAATTGTCTCAACGGCTCCTCGTGAAACACCTTGACGCCTCCCCCAGATTCCCTTTATCCTTTTCAAGTTGCCCTCATATCATTGCGCCAACGACACAAGTTCATGTTCCATGACCGATTAAAGCACGAAGGCGATGGCCCCGTGGCCGACAAAACTAACGGCAACCGCAACGTCGACACCAATCATCACACCCGCATCCCCCGGCCGGCCACTATCAACTCTTCCGAGCGTGTGGGTGATCGATATGGCAGCTCACGAGCTTTGCCTCGTTCGGAAACCCCGGATCCACGATACGACTCTCCTGTCACTGGTAGCTCCGACGACGACGACGACGACGACGGGAACCCTACGAGACACGTCATGACATTCCAGGATGTCCCTGGAAACGGGGAGGGCATTCCGAGGGGAAAGTCGGCGGTGGGAAATCACACGAGTCGGGTGGCGTTGGCAAGCGGAAAGGCGACGATAAGGGGGACAAGGAAGAAGAGTATCGTAATGGAGGATTCGGAAGAGGATGTGGATGCGAGTGATGCAGACACAGGATTCGTGCAGGGGAAGGAGCAACCGCAAAGTAGCCGGAACGACCTTGCCCCTCATCATGCCGGAAATCCAAACCCAAAGGACCGCTCATCGTCGGGTCTGCAGGAAACCCATCACGACTCGGCCACCGCGACGACGACGACGACGACGACGCCGGCCGTGGAATCCCCCCTCGACTATCCAACCTCCCCGCCCATCTCGGGTCGACTCCCACCTACGCGACCGCGAACACCTTCTGCCAAACGATACCCGCGCGATCGACAGCGCTCGGCGGCGACCCTTCAGCCCTCGACGACGACGACGACGGCGGCGAGCACGTCATCGCACCGAGTCCCCCTCGTGACCCATGCTGATATTCGCAAACAAGCGCGGGAAAGGGAACGACGCCACGTCCGTGACCGAGCGTACATGCGCTTCGTCCCCGGGCTCGGCTTGTCATCCGGTGCGACCTTGGCCATCCTCGATCAAGAAGGAGATGTCGATTACACCAATGAACACCGTCCGACGAGGCCGCGGAGTCGGTCATTGGCGGATTCGGAATCTCAAATCGCCTACTTGGGAGGACGGAGGAGCGGTCAAGAAGCCGGGTCCTCCAAGGCCGATAGGGAGGAAGCAGCGGCCGTGGCCGCCGCACAAACATTTCGGGATGCGCAGGATCGAGTGACGTCTCGTCCCGGGCCGAATGGAATGCCGGGCGGCAAGGCTTTTTTCGCTCTCCCCCACTTTTCCCTCGATACCAAGTTTTCCCTCGCTTCGTTACCAACAAAGACAGCGACAGGAAATCGTCATCACCACCACCACCACCATGACCTTTCACGTTTTGTGTCTCCGCTTGGGAGTGGCAGTCGGAGTGGTCGGGGCGATGCGAGCGGTGGTGAGAGCCCGGCAGTGGAAAAAGTCGAGTTCGATCTCGGGTTGGGCAAGGATCTGGATCATACCATTGCCGAGGCGATGAAGGTTGCACAGCAAGTCAGCAAGGTCAAGGCATCGGTCATCTCTTCATCGAAATTATCGGGTCAGGTGTCGGATTCAACGACCAGCAAGACTGTTTCCGCCGTCCAACTTCATTCGAGCAGTCTCGAGGGTGGAAGAAGACCTTCACTTTCCGGTAATTCGACGTGCGTGACAGAAACAGCAGTAGTGCAGGAGATGCCGGAATTGCCGCTACCCGCCGAAGCCGCCCGGGTGCTCAGTGAAGCTCGTCAGGCGGTCGTCAGACGGTCTGATCAGATGGTGAGCAAGTCAAAGACAGGTCGAAAGGCCAGTATGGGTATGGGCTTGTTCAAGGAGACAGCGGAAGTCGGTACCGCCAACATTGCCGAGAATCGCGGAGATGGGTACAAGCACAAGACACCTGTTATAGAAGAAGAGAATCCGTACGAAGAATCCAAGGCTGGAAGCACCGAGGACGACACGGGTGATCAGGTCGGGGAACCGATGATGGTGCCTCCGTTAGTCACCGAAAAGCCGGGCGACGAGCCGGCGGTCCAGTCCACCTTGCGGCCCAAATTACGCGGGATAGTCTCTTCAGCCAGCTCTGAGCTCTCACGTAGACCGACTTCGGGCGCCATGACGCCTACCCGTGAACGCGAGCGAAGTCGGATGCTCGCACTGCACCTTCCCGGCGCTTTGATCGGAAGCACTGACGGCCCGCAGGAAACCGGAGGTGTGGTGTCGTCTTCGCATCGAAAGACTGCGGCGTCCCCGGTCATCAGTCGGCATCCTTCTCGTGCCGCTTCCCCGATCATTCACACTTCAGATCACGATCATCAGGCATGGTCGTCCGACGCGTCGTGGGAAACAAGCAGCGGGGTTAGCTCTTCGGAGGAGTCGGAAGATTACGACGACGAAAACGAAGAGGAATACTTTGCCCGCGCGCCGCATCGAAATGGCAGGAATGGTGCTGTAGGAAGCCATGGGCAGCCTCCTTTTGCCTCCGAACAAGGGCCACAGGATGACCACCGTAAATCGAAAGGTGAGGATGGGGATTACGACATTGATCTTCCGTCAGAGACAGGTGCATGGCACCGTCATCAGTCGGGTGGGGAAATGACCATACCCCTGCAGCCTTTCAATAACAAAGTTGGCGGACATAGTGAGATTTACAAGTTTACCCGGAGAGCGGTCTGCAAGGTATGCACTTCTCGTCTAGATTACCGGATTTCAGTATGGTCGTTGATTGACCTATCCTCCCCCCTTCCTTACTGTAGCCGTTGGTTTCGCGTGAAAATCTATTCTACGAATCCGTCGAAAAATTGGCCCCAGCTCTGCTTGGCTATATCCCACGGTATCTGGGAGTCATGCTAGTCAACTACCGTCGTCAAAGTGTAACCAGCAACACGGACGTCGCGGAATCCGAGCAGGAACCGCGAAAACAAACTCGACCCGCTGTCTCCACGCCATCTGCGAAATCTCCTTCTTTGAAGGAGGTGTCGACGCCGGAAGCACCCGTCACCAGGCCAGGATTGAGAATTCCTGGTCGATCTCAATCTTTCACTTCCGCGCAGAGACATCACAACTCGCTGGAAAGCCAGGCGCACCACCATGAAGTGCCCGAAGTCGCTCTGATCAATAACAAGCACGTTGTTCCCGACTGGCTTTTCGCCAGAGGCGGACGGGTGACCAAGAAGGATTTGGATAAATACCGCAATTGGCAAACGAGCGAATGTCACGATACAGAGGACCACTCGAGGAGGACGAGCAGATCACTGGAGCGTAGACGCAGCCACAAGCGTGCACCCGACTCTGATTTTCCCTCCACCTTTTCGCCTCTGAGCGTGAGTCAGTTGACAGATACTGTAATGCAACCGCCTCCGGGATCACCCAGTAGCATTGCACTGCGGTCCTACTCGCCATCCTCTCCTGTTCGATCTTTCGGTTCGCTGCATCTTCATCATTCGACGTCTTCGCTCAGTCTGCACGGCAGATCAAATCTGCCGCCTAACACGAGCAACAACACGCAAAGGTGTCCCACACAGCAACTCTTTGAAGGAACTGGTTCCACAACCGTCCATACCAAGCTGAAAGATCACATATTCAGCACCATCTTGAAGCGAATGCAAAGAGGTACTTCGCGACCACAATCTCGACGAGGCCTGCGTGCCGGATCGCAGGAGCCCGAAGGCGAATCGACCGATCAAGATCAGGAGGATGAAATCGGCCCTTTGCCGCCAAGTCAGCGCTATCACGGAAGGCGAGGTCGTCTCAACCGTAAAATGCCGGGCAGCATGGATATGACTCGCACGCATGAATCTGCGGACGATGAAGAAGCTTTCCGACCGATCAAGCGGATAAACAGCGAAGTCATCATGAGCGAATTGACCAAGATGACACTGGAAAATTCCGTTAGTGGTACCGTTCCTTCGCCTTCTCGCGTGCGGGATGTCAGCACGGAGCGGGGACTGTTTTCGATGGATGAAAGCGGTTCGCATTGCGATGAAATCGACAGTGAGTTTTCTACCCAGTCGGCGGTGTGATTTTGCCTTGAAAAGTTAAAACTGAAATCACGTACTCCCAGCTCATACACACTCGACACCAGAGAGAAGTGACTCATCTACTCCGCCGGAACACGAAGAAGATGGTTCCACCCTTGATGACAATATCACCCGACAAGAGTACTTTATTTTTATGGAGGATCTCACGGGTCGGCTGAAGCACCCTTGCGTTCTCGACCTCAAAATGGGCACCAGGCAGTATGGCTGTGATGCTACACCATTGAAGAAGAAGAGCCAGAGAAAGAAGTGCGACAGAACAACCAGTAGGACGTTGGGGACGCGGGTTTGCGGAATGCAGGTCAGTGGTTTAGTCCAGTTGGGTGTTTTTGAAGCCCTTGGCTCATTCTGTCCGTATCAAGGTCTGGGATAATGTCAAGCAAGAGTTTGTCTCACAAAACAAGTATACCGGCAGAGAAATCAAGCAAGACGAGTTCCGCGACGTTCTCGCGTCTTACTTCTGGGATGGTAGACGCCTTTTAGCCGAACATATCCCCGCCGTCATCCACCGACTTCATCGCCTTGCCGCCATCATCGCTCAACTCCAAAGCTTTAGATTCTATGGCTGCAGTGTCTTGCTCATATATGACGGCGATCAAGAAACGCAAGATCGCTTCTTGGCCACAAAACGCTCGGGCATGCGACGAAATGTCGAAGAACAAAATGCTTACAATCTACGGCGAGAATCTCGTTCCAGAAAGGAACTGGGCGCTGGAAGGCGAAGCAGAAGTGCCGATGCACACAACGCTGACCGCCTCGCCGAAAACTTTGAATCCAGTATAAAGAAAGCGGAAGTCAAGATCCGTATCGTCGATTTTGCTCACCCGACAACAGGCCAGGACTTTTTGCCTCCTATACCAAATGAAGATACCTCTGACCTTGGCAAGGGTTACGACGGCAAGAATGACCCAATCACAGGCCTGCCGCACGCGAGGTTTCCTCCCAAGCATCCGGGCGAACCTGATCTCGGCTTCTTGTTCGGTCTTCG
Source organism: Naganishia vishniacii ANT03-052 (assembly GCA_015708705.1). Lineage (NCBI taxonomy): Eukaryota > Fungi > Basidiomycota > Tremellomycetes > Filobasidiales > Filobasidiaceae > Naganishia > Naganishia vishniacii. The sequence goes on from MU158398.1 coordinate 415,914, forward strand.
AAGTATTACGGACAGCTTGACCGAGATCTATCAAGAGGAAAGGGAGAAGAGGCTTCTCGAGGGGTCAGAGCATCTCCCGCCTCTTAACACGTGTCCTGACGAGAATATCTTCCGAGACGTGTTTGCGTCGTCTTTCGACGTCACTTATCTATCCACCTAACACCGTAGGATCTTGTTATACTCAAATCTGTATCAAATATCCATATTTGTATCAAATATCCAGGCTATGCAACGTGAAGGCTTCGCATGCATCTCTGGCGTACAAAGTCACTTAGTATGCATGTTCCTGTTACGGATAAGCGAGTGTCCTATTGTTCCATAGTGTGCATGCGTTTCCTGTTTTGATATCTATATATGAAAGTTCTGCGTCGCACGGCAGGTCCAGTCCCTGACCCTGTAGACAGATCATTTCGGCGTCATGTTCGTCACTTCGGCTTACTCTGGCGCAAGTGACGAAAAAGAGATCCGCTATCAGCGCACGTTCACTGCACAGATATCATCCCAACTGACCAGCGATCAAAGCCAAGATCATTCTATGTGTCGAGCACATCTATTTGTCAGCCTAGTGAGAGGGCTACGCGAATCTTCGTGCTTACCGGTAGAGGTAGTAGAAGAATGAAACTAGGTACAGACCAAGCTTGATGAAACTCTCCTTTTTGTGACCAGACAATGTACGGAATATCTCTGTTGCATCGTACATGTGGTTCTTGGTAATGATCCTAACAAGAAAGAATGATCGGTTGGTTGTGCAGTTCTTGCGAATGCCTCGAGGATGCTCACTTGTTGACGTTGTAACCGATTAATGGCGCGTTCAGCAAGAAGGCGATCCATTGCCCAGATAGTAGGAAGCACAGAGTCAAGAAAGCGTGCGCCAACATCTCGGGTAAAACGAACTGGAAGCAGTGTGATCAGCATTAACTGAACGGATTGCTTTATGCAGCAAGGTTGGCCTACTTGGTTTAGCTTGTTGCACAAATCAATAGGGTTGATGTAGTCGCACTCCAGATCCGAGAACATGATGATCTGAAGTAACCAGTCTGTAAGCGCTCACCAGGGTCGAACGACGCAAAGGCAGAATCTGCTCACGAAGAAAACCATTGAGAACAAGAGAGCCGCAGCCATAAACACGGCAAAGAGGAACAGCCATGCTGTGACATAGATAGCGTTTCCGAGCAACCAGTTGCAAAGTTGTCGACGATTGGGTTAGAGGTGCACGAAGAGGAGAAGAACGGAAACCAGAAGGTATCGTTGAAATCAGCGGAGGCTGCTGTGAAACGCCATGCACAACGTACCTTCGCCACCCATTTTGTAAATTGTTGTAGTCCTTCAAAAGTCTATGATTCAAGTGCCGTTGCCAGGTTGCTGATGCACCGCTATGCGACCAAGCCTTCAGGTGAATCCACTACGAAGGACCTGATGAGTATGACGTCGCATGCTCGTTGATCCGCCGCGTACGCTAAGCGCGGATTTCTGGCGGGACCGTATGCTCTGTCGACATAAAGAAAGCGCAAACGAGTTCAGCGGACTGGGTGCCGTGATGGACGATGGTCTTGTGCTCAGTGTGACCTTGATGAAAGGCAGCATTGCTGAAACGGCTTCAAACTAGAGCACCAACGTCTTGCAAGCATTCTTTCCTCAAAGCAGTGAGTAGAGTGAATCTCGTGGGTACGATGAAGCATGACCTCATGTGATTTGCACGTCTTCTGTCGTTATGACATTATGCTGCTTCTGCTATGGCGCATCCAGTATGTGGATGCTTGTGCACTATTCCGGTCCTTCTACGAGATATTACAACTCTAATGCTTGGATTGGTGTGATGTCATGAGATGATTGTTACTGTCCATATGTAGACCCGCTTGATTAATTATATGGCTACACGACGCTTTGCGTTGTTTTCTGCTTTTGTTGTTGTGGATTGCCAGAATCCAGTCATAATGCCCATGAACTGTAGGGGCGAGTAAAGGATGTGGTGATAGCCTATTGCGATTGGGATCCTGGGTAATGATCAGGAAGGTTCCTGCGCACACGCCGGCGGACGACGAGCTCTGCGACTCCCTGTGAAGGCAAGTCCACAGCAAGAAATGAGTTAGAACACGTATTTTCAGTCTCGCCGATTCAACACTTACGTAGACAAGGGCATCTACTAAGCCAGCGCTGAGCACAAACCAAAGAGAAACGATGGTCAAGGCTGCAATTGCCTTGTTTGTAATCATGTCGTAGAGTAATCGAATCAGGGAGAAGGCGAACACGAACATGTAGGCGAGCGGGAAATAGAGCATCAACAGCGAGGCTTGACGATTGAAGTATGTCGCCGCGCTTTCCTCGGCTTGGATGTTGGAGCCACTGGTTTGCATGCGATCATTATCCGGTGCTTGATTAGCCAGAAAGAAGTTACGGAGGGTGTGGCTGGCAGGTTCCTCCGCATCGGGTTCACCCGTATCCGACCACTTGTCTGACATGTGCTCTTCTACTTTGTTTTGATCACTGACGGTCTCGTATCTCGTGTCGGGGTTCAGCTCCAGAGGCGACGGCGGCGCGTTGATGTCTGGCAAATCCTGCGATTCCGGGGAAGACTCCTTCGCAAGCGTGGGCAAGATAATTTCTTCCGAGTGGCGTTGCTTTATCGAGTTTGGTCTCCTTGCTTCACTGTCATGGGAGGCCGTCCGGGCGCGCTCAGACCCAACTAAGGTTGACCCAGTGTGAATCCGGTCGTTTCTCGTGGTATCGTCCGAAGGTATCTTCCAAGACGACGGAACCAGGTGGGGAGGCTTCTCGCCGCGAGGGTCCGGTGCGGTAGGCGGAATTTCCATCGCTTCGAGGTCAAGTCCCACAGTGTTGATGTGTAGTAGTTCCCAAGGAGGAACGTCGTCACGAATCTGTTGATCATTCTGTGGGAGAAACCATGGGATTCCCACTTTGTCCCAGAACCCGGGCCTTTGTGAACGACGATGTCCCATCTCCTTCTCCTTCTTGACAGCCAGCGCGACATCTTCTGTAGCTTTGGCGGATTCCGAAATGGAAATCGTGTCTGGTCGCCTCAGGAAAGTATAGAGTCGAGAATAGAGGACAATTACGACGGCGAATACGAACGCCCTGCAAAAGACCAAACTCGGCGGTTAATGTCGACGTCGGCAATCAAACGATCGAGGCACGAACCGAGGGATGAATTGTACGAGTCCGCGCTCGTAGGGCTTGTGCCCCGGGGCGTAGTAACACAACGAACCTCCGGTCGATGGCGAGAAGCCATACGCAATGTACCATCCTGACATAGGAACAGGGTCAATTTCATGCGAACTTAGTAAGCTCTGTTCGTATCCTAGACGTACCTATAGAATGCGCGATACTGAACACCCATACCAACACAGGGGGTATGTACCAAAACTCATGCAGAAGATATGTAAAGCGGCTCATAGGGAATTTCTGGAACAAGGTTTCGAGTCAAGTGAACGTGCACAATGGAGGGCAAAGGGTGATACTTACCAGAAGGGCATAGGTAGCGACAGCAATCGTCAAAGTCCAGAGATGCTGAGTGAAAAGCACCGTTGTCAAAATGAAGCCTACAGCGTTCTATGATCATGAAGGCACAAATCCAAGTCGGCAACATGAGCGGATCTCCTATGGGTCTTATCTGGACTCACGCATGATGCTGTTCCGTTGTTTAAAGGACGACCACCGAGGTAGACTGCCGTTGGTACCAAGCCAACGAACCTGGTAAGAATTGATGTCTGGTTATTTCCGAGCGAGTTTGGAAGCAAATCCATGACTTACCCGAGGCACAGGTCACTAAAGACCATCCCTGCGAGCAGCTTGGTCCGGAGCTTGGAGATTCCTTGACGCCACAAGGCGAAGAAGAGAAAGGCAGATGAACATATGGTGAGAGCCTCGATGACTATTGCTCCGATTGAAGATATCATGGCCGTCTTCCCGTAGTACACCATCGTGCTGGCTTGTCCGAGAGGACTCGCCGCTAGAGCATTCTGTCTGGCTATCAGGTCGAGCATCGTGACGGTCGTTCGCTACGCCTCTGCCTTCGCTAGGGTTATCGTAGCCAGGATACCGTATACTGTGTAAAGCGCTGTTTGATTTCCGAAACGAAGGTCGATTCCCATCGGACTGCGAGCTGTCAAAGCGCAGGTAAAATCTGTATCGTCTGCCGCGGTTCTCCTTCTTTGTCGGGATGTCTTCAGAGCTCGTTTCAGAGTTTTTTGTAGCGCTGGTGTCGGAAAAGAGGGAGGGTGACTGATGGAGGCAAGAAACCGATCTTACGACTGATGGATGGTGGTGAATATCAAATTCTTGGGAACTGAATGAGTGGTCTTGCCAGCGTGCAGGCTATTGTAATTGCTCAGTTTGGAGACGCAGTGGTTGCAAGACTTAAGACGTAGAGATCCACCGGAGCAGCTACCGGAGCACGCGACACACACCAAATCCTTCATGCAGATTCATAAGTTCATAGCCCGGCTGCTTGCCAAAAAGTCTGGAACTAAAAAAAGCTAGACAATCGCACGGGCCTTCCGCGAGCTCTTCCGGGTTGCTATCTTGGGTACCGAAAAAGAGGCGGGCAAAGCCTTTGCAGCTCGCTGTCTTGCCGCTCGTATTGGGACTGGAGAACTCTGCAGAGAGCGATTTGAATTGCGCCAAATGCACCGATCTGACTCCGTCATTCCAAGCCTGTCGTCCATTTATTATTTGTTCCAAAGCTTTCCAGAGATTGAGAGGATGTCAGGTTGCAGGTGGTGCACGCAGTGGCTCGGAGGACATAAAAGATTCGCAGCCTCGTGGTAGACTCCAGCCTACCACACTATAATCATGAACTACGACCAGATCCAGGACTTCCACAAGGTAGTCACAAATAGTGACTCATGTCACCATTACTTCCAGGGAACACCGCTCGTACGTAATCACCAGGAACAAGCTTCGCGCTTTGGCCAGAGATCAGAGATCCAAAAGCTTGAGAAGTGATCGATGAATCGAGACAAGGATCTCAGTGCGCCACACCGGCAGGGATCGATAGGATCATCCGGCCGGCCGGCCACATGCAGACTATGCCAGCTAAATAGCTAGGTAAATATAGTACTTTGGTGCTGCTACGCGTGACTTGTCATACGTCATATTCAAATGAGGTTGACTAGGTTGACTGGCTCAGCCTGGGTAGCTGCACGGGGGGTAACATCAGTCACTGGCCACCGCATATCCCAGGTCGCTCGGTGAGTTAGCAGCTGTGTTAGCTGGGTGCTGAATAGACCAGTCACCAGTGGCCTATAGGGGAAGTGAGTAAAAGTAGTTCACTTCAATCACTTGAGCAAGGTCGAGTTTACACAGCTTCTGGAAACACGGGCATGTCCGGCCTCCAGGGCGCCGTTACTGTAAAGGAAACTTTCTAGCGCATGTACTTTTCTTATGGCCATAAAGGTGGCAAAGCAGTTGGCAAAACTGTCTGATGCGCTGTCTGATGTCTGCAGGGGATACTACGCAGTCACTAGGCATGCTAGGCAGCTTGCATGGCAATCGGTGAACAGCAAGTCGGACTGCCAGTGTAGCTGGCTGTCAGGATCTCGTCAACTCGCCATCTAGATTTCCGGACGAAAGCCTCCAGCATTTGTTCTGTTGTCTCCAGCTACTTGCGCAGTGAAGGCTGCGGTGGCCTATTGCGCGATCTCCCTCTTATCCTATTCATAGGACTTGCTTGACTTCGCAGAGTCAGTCATCACCCATGGGAGCCTCCTTGATATCTTCTACGAAGTGAGTGGTGCTACCGAGAGTTGTAGCGAGCCGGAAAATGCTCCATCATATTCGCAGTACAGGCGATACCCCGGCTCGTGGCAGAAGTTTGGTCGATCCGGCGTTATTCTCGCTCGACACAGGATACCATGTCCAGCTCCATGTTGTCAGGGCATCGCTGCAGAAGAGTCAACGATGATATCTCAACTGAGGTTATCGAGAGAATGCAAGCCATGGCACGTCCTCGAGGTTTCGATGAACAGGTAGTGACAGCATCGAGCGTAGATCATTCTTGTCGTCTTGCATATATGATGGAAGATGCCGTTGCATGATCGCCCAGACAGCTATTGCGATTATCGAATATCCCGATCATTCCCGCCAGACAGCTTTATAGAGCTGACATATCCTATTCGATATATCTCAGCAATGATAGGCACCGAACTGCCCGTCAACGTCTTGTGTGATCGGACGCAAGGTACACCTCCTGCAGGATTGGTCCTGCTCAAACGTCAACCATCTATGCCGACATCTTCATCTCGATCTTGCCCATAGGCTTGTACCCGACCACTTCAAAGTCCTCGTATCGAAACCCATCAATGTCTGCGATCTGCTCTTTGCTGCGTTTCCACTGCAGTGTTGGGAAATCCCGAGGCTGTCGTTCGAGCTGGACTTGAAGAGGCTCAACATGATCACGGTACACGTGAGCGTCGCCCATCTGGAGGATGAATTCGTGCGGTTCCGTATCGGTCATGAGGGCGATCATGTGCGTGAGCAGCGAGTAGGACGCAATGTTAAATGGCACGCCAAGTCCCAAGTCGCAGGAGCGTTGAAACATCAAACAAGACAAGAGCGCCTTTGGCGTGGGGTTCGCTTCTGTAGGTGGCGGCGGAAGGGTGACGTAAAACTGGCAGAACATGTGGCAAGGTGGAAGAGCCATCGATTTCAGGTCTGACAGAGAGCAGATCAGTACAAGGCGCGAGGGGCATGCAGCAGACTTTTGGCACGTACCTCTCGGGTTCCACGCGCTCATGATTATCCTTCTGTCCGTTGGATTATTCTTGATCTTGTCGATGACTTCTGCAAGCTGATCGACGCCTTGGCCCGCGTAGTCGTCCTCGCACGTCTTGTACTCGGCTCCGAAATGCCGCCATTGAAATCCATAGACGGGTCCCAGATCGCCCTCCCTCCGGTGTCCGAGGCCGATCTTGTCTAGGTATTCTCTGGATCCATTGCCCTCCCAGATATGGATGTCCTTCTCGGCGAGCAATTTCCCGTCCGTCGAGCCGCGAACGAACCAGAGCAATTCTTCTATCACCCCACGAAGGAAGACTCGTTTCGTGGTAAGAAGCGGTAGCGCGCCGTTGGCGAGCGAGAATCGAAGGGCCGGAGGAGCGAACATGGCTATTGTGCCCGTGCCGGTCCTGTCAGGGCGAGTCTGCCCATTTTCGACAATGCGACGGATAAGATTAAGGTATTGGTACTCTTCGTGCATTGGTGTGGGTCTTGATATGGAATCATCACCAGTCGGCTGAGCTTGATTCTGAATGGCCATTGTTGGTTGAGCGATAGATACAGGGTGGGACTAGGCGGACAGAGAGATGAGAGTCGGAAATGGAAAGAGTTGTTGAAGAGGTCTGTTGTGTGAAGAGAGTCTGAGAGAGCTAGGAGACGATGAAAGTTTGGTGAAATGTCGTCTTAATCGAGGATGCACATACGTGCCCCTGAAGACTTCCCTTGCCTGAAGCCTGAAGACGGTTAAGGACCGACGCGACGCGTTTCTTTCCTGTCTCAACCTGATGTGCCTCTGCTTTATGAACTCCGCTGGAGAATACAACTCATAAAAACGCTCATTGTCCCCCTCGCCCCGTCCCACTCTGGCCAAACGCGAAATGTATGCGAATGTCAGACAAGCGTGTTGGACTCTTTTCTAGCAAGGGAGAGCAATCGAGATATCATTCAACACGCTGTTCAGGTCAGCATTATCGGTAGGTACATCATACACCCCCAGGTTTATCATCAAGATTGCTTCGTTGTCACAGCGGAGATCAGCAGGATAAACCACGGAATACAGGACACTAATCAAGATGTCGTTGAAGGTTCCCAAAAATGGCCAGATGCAGCTGTTCAAGGAGGGCTACAAGGTACGAAAGGCTGGCTTGAGATCTGATCTGCCGAGAATGCTTATACTATTTTGAGGATAGACCATGTCGGGTCTAGAAGAGGCCGTCCTTCGGAACATTGAGGCCGTGAGCGAGCTGAGCGAAAAAGTCAGGACATCATTCGGACCTAACGGTAAGACGATGCGATGCAATTCTGGGCATTCATCCCGCATTTGGATTCCAACCTTGCGTTGCGTTCACAGGCCGGAATAAACTCATTATCAACCACTTGGGCAAGTTATTCGTAACATCAGATGCCGCGACGATCATTAGGGAGATTGAAGTGGTACACCCTGCTGCCAAGCTCCTTGTCATGGCGAGTGAAGCACAGGAGCAAGAGGTATGGACTTTCTCGCTTCGTGATTGCCAATCTTGCTAAACTCTCTTTGATATGGCTTCGAATAGATGGGTGATGCGACCAACCTCGTGCTTATCCTGGCAGGCGAATTGCTAAAGCGAGCAGAGCATCTGTTGGTTATGGGCCTGCATCCCAGTGAGGTCGTGATCGGATATGAAATGGCTGTCGAGAAGGGTCGCAAGGAACTAGAAGGTATGTCCTTTTTCCCGAAGATCGCTGCGTAACAACATATTGACAGAGTCTCGTTCCAGCCATTGTGCAAAAGAATCTGGATAACACAATCCTACCCACACAGTCGGAACTAGCAGCCTCTGTCTCCCCATCGCTCGCCTCCAAGCAGCCGGGTGCCGAAAAGTTTCTTTCAGAGCTGGTGGCGGAAGCGGCGTTGGCGGTCATGCCAACAGTGCCCAAGGACTTTAGTGTCGATAGCATAAGAGTCGTCAAGGTATTGGGTGGGGGCTTGGATCACAGCAGAGTTGTTAGGGGCATGGTCTTTGGACGAGAACCCGAAGGTAAGCTGTTTCTCGCCGCGCCTCAGGTCCGGCATTGCTAAGCCATTCCTCGGCTAGGTATTGTGAAGAAGGCTACCAAGGCCAAGGTCGCAGTATTCTCGTGTGGAATGGACATCGGACAAACAGAGACAAAGGGAACGGTGCTCTTGAAGAATGCCAATGAACTGCTGGATTTCTCGAGGGGTGAGGAGAAGCAGCTGGAAGGTGTAAGTTCTGATCGACGCTCAGCACACTCCAAATTCACTGATCCGAAGCCGTAATTCCGTCTACAGTACATTAGGGAGATTGCGGACTCTGGTGTTCGAGTAGTGATTGCTGGATCTGGTGTCGGAGATCTCGCCCTTCATTATCTGAACAGGATGAACATCGCCGTTGTCAAAGTTCTCTCCAAATTCGATCTTCGACGTCTGTGCAAAGTCGTCGGCGCCACACCTTTGGCTCGTTTGGGTGCGCCTACACCTGAAGAAGCAGGTCATGTGGATGTTCTCGAGACAATCGAGATTGGTGGAGACCGTGTGACCGTCTTCCGACAGGAATCCGGTGAACGAACGAGAACGGCCACCATCGTCCTTCGAGGTGCTACCACAAACCACTTGGACGACCTCGAGCGTTCGTTGGATGATGGCATCAACACTGTCCGAATCTTGTTGCGTGATGGCCGACTTGTTCCCGGAGCGGGTGCGAGCGAGATCGAGTTGGCAAGGCGAGTGGCCGAGTTTGGCGAAAAGACACCGGGTTTGGCACAACATGCTATCAGGAAGTGGGCTGAGGCTATGGAGGTCATTCCCAAGACTCTTGCAGAAAACGCAGGTTTGAGCGCTGAGGATGTTGTCAGCGCACTTTACAAGGCCCACGGGGAAGGTCAGGTTGACGCTGGTGTCGACATCGACGTAAGTTGGCTCTTTTCCGGGACTCGAGCCATTTACTGAAGTCTTTCTCCCTCACAGGGCGAACACAACGGAGTCATTGCAACCACCAAGGCCTCGATATTGGACTCGTACGCGGCTAAAGACTGGGCTCTTAAGTTGGCGTGAGTGACTGTGTTCAGCCCTTACCTTGAATTGCCTTCTGACCTGGCGATTGTCACCTTTCAATAGAACTGGCGCTGCTGTCTCTGTTCTGAGAGTAGATAGTATCATTATTTCGAAGCAGGCTGGTCTCGCTCCACCAGTAAGTCTATTCCCTTAACTACGTTGCTAGCCCATTTTCATGGTTGCTTGACATTACCCTAACAGAAGCAGAACCAGAACTGGGATGAAGATTAGTTGTACTGCTGCAAGTCGTCGATATAGAGTGCTTATTTGGATCCATCACGATTCCAAGAATTCCAGTAGCTTCTACCCTGAGTATCCTTACGAGCGGTCACCAAGCCATGACTGTGCGTGAACACTTTGCAGCTGTTGTTGCCTTTTCCGAATCGTGCGATATGACTGCGTTTGTGTGCAATACAACATGCGATGCCGAATGATGTCAGCTTATTGAATGCGAATCATTCTCTTCCCGCTGTCAATACCACCCATTTCTAGCCCATACCCATCATTCTCATACGCTCGGGGTTGATCGCAGGAGGACGGCCATTCACACTGCCCGGAGGAGCGGGTGTGAATCCCTGCGGTGGCATTCCCGGTGGCGGCATTCCCTGAGGCGGCATTCCCTGTGATAACATTCCTGGTGGTGGCATGCCCATTCCAGGACCCGGTGCGGGAGGGAAGCCACCTGGTGGTCCACCAAACGACTGAGGCGGACCCTGTCCTCCTGGCATAAACGGTGGCGGTCTCGCAAAGTTTCCAGGTGGCATGCCCATCCCCTGCATTGGTGGGCGGAACCCTCCTAATAGCAGACCAATGTCAGAGGTTGGGCTTTTAGCTTGGAAAATGCAGAGGGCAACTCACCCATTGGAGGCATAAACGGTCCAGCATTGCGCATTACAGAACCTCCCATCGGGCCCGGCCCACCACCTTCGTACTGCCTCGTGATCTGGTCAATGATACTCTGCGCTTCGTTGTGGCCAAGACCTGGACAGGGAGATACATCAGCATCAACAATAAGAAAACTACCAAAAAGTAGGGAACTCACTGGAGTAGTAGTCTATCATGTTCTGGATGTGGTTACGACCAGTATTATGTGCTTTCCGCACAGATTGCGAGTCATGTGTACTATTGGATATCCGCAATCAGCGGTGCGCACTTGCTGTATCAAAAGGGGAATTCAACTTACAGGAAGACATCGCAGTAATCACAGTAATATTTCCCCATATTCACGCTTGCCGAAGAGGTTTTCGGTGGTTCAGCTGATCCGTCTGTGCGTAGGATCCACCTGATACAGACTTTCTCAGGGAGTGGTACGGACTAATGTCTTGGGGAACTGCAGGTAACTGGCTTGACGTTGAACAGTTCAGTGGATAGAGCTAAACGTGGTTGTGATCGAGATGAAACGGACATTGTTGAACGTCAAGTCCGCCATTCCTGGAATCCTAAGAGATTCAAACACAAACCCAGGTTGTGAAACACAAGGACACCCAGCTGGACACCCCCAGTCGTTCGTCACATCGTCCGTCGCTGGGCCGATCTACTGCCATTCCACTACGCAGGGCCGGTTCAGTTTGCCTTGGGAGCGGCCATCAACAAGGCCGCTGTGATACCGCGATCTCCTGCCTCATCTCGAAACACTGATAGAATCCGGATACAACTAAAAGATATAGTACAAACGCACAACCTAGCGCACAGCATCGCAACAGAGTGATCAGGCATACTAGAACCACGACAAGGGTCAGCCGAATAGTTCCGTACCATAACTAGATATAATACTCACCCTGTTGAATGTTCTTGTGAAAAAGTCGTTCTTTTCCGCACGTAGCCCTCTGCCGTCGCCATATATGCTCTTGACGGCATCACTGACACCGCCAGCTTTGCGCTTGGCTTCTAGCGCTGCAAGCTCTTGCTGTACTTTGGAAGACATTTGGATATTGTGATGAACGGGAGCCGGTTTGTTCCTTTTTGCTGATTGTCGTTCTTCCTCCAGTGCTGGAGAGCCGTCACCGTCCACAGTCATAGCTTCCGTCTTGCGCTTCTTATCTTTCGCGTCTTTCTTCTTGCTACTCGCCTTCTTCTCCGCGCGTTTGACTAAGAGGTTTGCCAACATGATTTCTTGAGCTTCCTTTTTCGGGTTCAAAGGGAGCCACCATTCGCTGCCCGTCCCGTTGTTTCCAAACCCTCCGACGGGACAGAATGGCTTGCTACAGTTCGGACAAGCGATCTGTTTTGCGATGCTAGGGTTTGTTTCTGCCTTGTGCGGATCTTCAGTTGGTCGCGAATTTGACTCGGATTGAACTACAGCGCGAATTCCGCCCTCGGAAAAGACGCAGCCGCAGGTTCTGATGCATCCAAAGGGAAGAGCTCCAGTAGGCTCCTTCATCGTTAAAGGGCAGATGAAAGGCGATCGCTGGGGCAGATTCGAAGAATCCGTGGCTCTTCCATTTGATGATTGACGTGGCGGCGAGGGGGACAGAGCAGGATTAGGCGTAAGGTTCAAGTTGATCAGGTCCTGAACGGAAGGAGTTGCGAAAGGTCGACGAGAGCGTAAGCGGCGTGCGGAATGACACGTTTGCAATCCGAATACAGTACATACCTTTACACCCTTGACATAGCCACAGATCTGATCTCCGTCCCCATAAGTCGACCGGTCAAGGAGGTACTCTATGATGGCATCCTTGTTATACAGTTTTCCCAAGGGATCAGCGACTACCGGAATAGTCAGAGGACGCTAGAAAGTCGAAAGAAGAGCGCCAATCATAAGCAATGTCATCGCCCCATGAGCGAATGCATGACTTACCTTGCTCAGCGCACAAAACAGCCAGAGCGCTCGCGAAAGAGCCTTTTCATCCTGCTTTTCCTCTTTGACCTTGTTCTTCACGAGGTCGATCCGATAAGGGATACTATGCAATTCGTGCTTCAGTGACTATCACTAGCAAAGATGCGCTCGAGAGTGGCGGTACTCACCTTCCTCCATCGTTACCCATTGTGAGGTACTATTCAGATAATGGCTGTAGGCCAAACGAGACTTGTGTCGATCCCTTTGATGCGACAGCCGAACGATCCGAGAGGCGACAGGACTTGAAGATACGATTCGTGACGGTAAGGCAGACTGAAGGTGTTTCACAGCAACAGCAATATCTTCAGAACAGGCCACACAATATCGATCGAGGCGAAGCCAGCGAGGATGCTTCCGCAGCTGCGCGTGTTACCGTTACGTACCTCATCCCTGTTCCCTGGCCTGACCGAGGGACCTCATACGCAGCAAGTAGAAGTCTGCGTCTGTCAAACGTGCAGTTGCGAACAACAAAAGCTCTTGCATGTGGTGTAGATCTACTTCTTCGCCATGCCACAGTCTTCAAGGCCCGATAATCCGTTCGACGACTTGCTCGCGTCTCCGCCCTTGGAGTCCTCGAATCAACTGGCAGCGCATGCAAGCGGTCACGGAATGAGGGATCCTTTTGCGGACTCTCCTTCAAGTCACAAGAAGCCAAGCAAGAATGCGTATAATATGGACGCCTTTTTCGACGAGTGTGTAGTTTTTCTTACTGAAAGCTGAATGCAACAAGACGTTGATGACATCTTCCCATATGCCCGCAGTGACGACGATTCCTTCCCGGTTTATGAAGCTCCTTTCCAGCCAGTGACAATGGGTCAATCCTCGGAAACACTCGGAAGGCTACCACTCGCATCCAATGCTGCTCCGCCCGCAGGTTACACACTCAAAAGCACATCCCCAGCAGAAGGAAGTCGCAGAGGGAATACCGAGAATGAAGGTTATGCCTATGGCGGTTACGGAGCTGGAGGCAGAGGGTACGGTAACGCATTTGACAATGTAGATAATGGCTACGAATCGTCTGCGTACGCCAAACCTGGGTACTCTGAGGATTCGAGCAAGAAACAGCCATCGCATGGCAAGGGATTCGACGAACAGGACGAATTTGAAAACGTAGATGCATTGGATTGGGACTTTACTGCTCCGGCTCCGCAGTCTGGACAAGGCACAGGGGGAAGTAGGTTCAGTATGGGTAGCCGCATGCAGGGCGTCGGCAAGAAGTCGATCAAGGATCGATTCAAGTCATTCGACCCGACGCTTGGACTCGGAACCGGTTCATTATCCGACATCATTCCTTCATCGATACCTTTTATGAAGAAATCAGGCAACGCTTCAGGAGAACCCCGGACCATCTATTTGAATGACGCCGTACTGAACGGTCACGGTCGTGGAGGTGTCAAGGGCACCGATAATCAGGGGAAGAAGAAGTGGAATGGAAACGGAGTCAGCACTGGAAAGTACAATATCGTTACCTTTTTACCCAAGTTTCTGTTCGGTGAGTCCCATCGTGTCTTCCGATGCGGTAACGAGACTGACCTGAAATTACAGAGCAATTTAGCAAATACGCCAATTTGTTCTTCCTGTTCACCGGTAAGTCTATGTTTCTGTATAAGAAGCGTCAAAGGAGAAATTCTCCTCATTCTGGTTATCCTCTGCATTTAGCTTGTATCCAACAAATACCGGATGTATCGCCCACGAATAGATGGACAACGATTGTCCCGCTAGCATTGGTCCTCTTAGCGGCCGCAATCAAGGAATTGCAGGAGGATCTGGTATGTCAGACATTCTGATAGCATTGGTTCTACGCTGACTGGCCAAGTGGTGCTGGCGACATCCCATAGAAACGCCACGCATCTGATCGTCAATTGAACGCAAACAAAACGAAAGTGCTGTCCCTTTTGAGCACTACGTTTGAGCCGAAAGCTTGGCGAAATGTCAAAGTCGGAGATATTATCAGGATGGAGAACAACGAATTCATTCCGGCCGATGTAGTGCTTTTGTCCAGCAGTGAACCTGAAGGACTGTGCTATGTGGAAACAAGTAATCTGGATGGGTGAGTGGTAACTGTGTGTCACGGGGATTGCAATGTCTGATGCGGTTTTAATGGGCGATGTCACGCAGGGAAACGAATTTGAAGATCAAACAGGGATCATCTCCTACTTCCCATTTCACCACTCCGCCGCAGATCGCCAATCTCTCGGGAACGCTGTTATCGGAGGCTCCCAATTCATCGCTTTATACATACGACGGTACCCTTACTTTCCGCTCCCCAGAAAGCGGTGGCGAGAAAGTTGTGCCAGTGGGACCAGATCAAATGCTGCTGCGGGGAGCGCAAATCAGGAACACAGAGTGGGTGTATGGGGTTGTCGTGGGAACAGGGCACGAGACAAAGCTTCTGAAAAACGCGACAGCTGCTCCCATCAAGCGAACCGCGGTGGAGCACCAGGTCAACCGACAAATCATCTATCTCTTTGGACTCCTCTTGATCCTCTCACTTATTTCGACCATCGGCAGCAGCATACGTACCTGGTTTTACTCCAAGCAATCCTGGTACTTACGTATAGAAGATACCACTTCCAACAAGGCTCAACAGTTTGTCAAGGATCTGTTGACTTGCATCATTCTCTACAACAACTTGATTCCGATCTCGCTCATCGTGACAATGGAAGTTGTCAAATTCTGGCAAGCGCAACTCATCAATAGCGATCTCGATATGTACTATGCCAAGACCGACACGCCCGCGGTTTGCCGAACGTCATCTTTGGTTGAGGAACTAGGCCAGATTGAATTCATTTTCACGGACAAGACGGGGACCTTAACTTGTAATGAGATGGAATTCCGAGAGTGCTCTATAGCGGGAACGATGTACGCCGCTGTCGTAGATGAAACGAAACGCGAGCAAGGGCAGCAACCTTTCCAAGAGCTAGAACGGAGGGCACAGGAAGAGGGTGTCGAAGGGGAAACGGTCAGGGAGTTCTTGACTCTGCTCGCTGTCTGCCATACAGTCATCCCGGAAATCAAGGACGAAAAGATGGTTTATCAAGCTTCCAGTCCAGACGAGGCTGCCCTTGTCTCCGGGGCCGAACTCCTGGGTTACCGATTTCATGTGCGTAGTTCTACAGTGCCGCCGTTACCACGCTAATTTCCTTCCTCAAAGACGCGTAAACCGAAATCGGTCTTCGTCGATATCAATGGCAAGAACGTAGAATATGAAATCCTGAATGTGTGCGAGTTCAACTCCACCAGAAAGAGAATGTCGACGATCGTACGAGGACCGGATGGTCGGATCAAAATATTCACAAAGGGCGCCGACACAGTCATATACGAACGATTGGTGCAGACATCTGAGCTTTCCGACGCCACTCTGGTGCATCTTGAGGTGAGTCTCGGACGTGCATATCCTGGGAGACCAGTGTGAACTCAAAGTTGCTCTCGTTGACAGGATTATGCGACGGAAGGACTACGAACGCTTTGCCTGGCATCGCGGAATATCCCCGGCGACGAGTACCGTAGGTGGTCAGCAAAGTACGCACAAGCTGCGTCACAGATACACGGACGAGCGGAGGCGCTAGAAAGTATTGCAGAGGAAATAGAACAGAACCTGCAACTTCTCGGTGCAACCGCCATTGAGGACAAACTACAAGATGGGGTGCCTGACACGATTCACACCTTGCAGCAAGCGGGTATCAAGGTGTGTGAGCGAACCCAGTCGTTACTTTACCAGTGCTAAGCAGTCGTCCTGCTGCAGATTTGGGTTTTGACAGGCGATAGACAAGAGACAGCGATCAATATCGGCTTATCCTGTCGACTGATATCGGAATCTATGAATCTTGTACGTATCCAACCAATATGTGCCGTCTTCTGCAAGCTCACCCTGCTTGTATTAGATTATCGTCAATGAGAAGACAAGCCATGCTACCCAGGAATTCTTGAGCAAGAGGTTATTCGCCATTAAGAACCAGAGGAGCGCAGGTGATACCGAGGAGTTGGCGTTGGTCATCGGTAGGTCAAAATCCAGCACGATTTATTATATGTGCCGACTCTGAAGTCTTTCTCCAGACGGGAAAAGTCTCACGTTCGCTTTGGAGAAGGAGACTTCTCAAGTTTTCTTGGAATTGGCTTTAATGTGTCGAGTAAGTTCTGGTAGCAAACGACTGTTGACGTGAAGCTGATCTTAATTACTTAGGCTGTAGTATGCTGTAAGGCAATTGTGTGGAACTGCCGACTCCTGTCCCGTATTGACTCTGAAATCAATTGTTGTGGGCAGGCCGTGTTTCACCTTTGCAGAAAGCTCTCATTGTCAAGCTCGTCAAGAAGAATCAGAAGGCGATTCTTCTTGCCATCGGCGATGGAGCTAACGATGTCGGCATGATTCAAGCCGCACACATCGGCGTCGGTATTTCGGGTGTCGAGGTGTGTATATCAAAAAGGAGAATCGGCGATGATAGCTCATCATCCGTCGACTCCCCTGCAGGGTTTACAAGCGGCAAGATCGGCAGATGTTGCCATCTCGCAGTTCCGATACTTGAAGAAGCTCTTACTCGTCCATGGTTCTTGGAGTTATCAAAGACTGTCCAAATTAATCCTGTGTGAGTGTGACCTACACGACGCTATACAGGGGTCTTAGAGGCTAATGTGGCGTGCATAGACTCTTTCTACAAGAACATCACGCTTTACTTGACGCAGTTCTGGGTAAGTTGTCTGTCCTACCGCTCAGTCATGTTGCTGATCTAATTGTCATTGCGCGAACTCTAGTACTCTCTGTTCAACGACTACTCCGGCCAAGTCGTCTATGAATCCTGGACTTGGTCGTTCTACAATGTCGTCTTCACTATCCTCCCGCCTCTGGTCATCGGTATCTTTGATCAGTTCGTCTCTGCCCGAATGCTAGACCGGTATCCGCAGCTCTATCAACTTGGACAGACGAACAGCTTCTTCACACCCTTGGCGTTTTGGCAATGGATCGGGAATGCGTTCTACCACAGTGCAGTGAGTACCCGGTTGTTGCAGTCTCACCGCGGCAGCAATATCTGATGCAGTCCTTCGATAGCTGCTGTTCACGTTCTCCCTCTGCGTGTTCTGGGGAGACTTGAAACAGAGCGACGGGACAGATACCGGGCTGTGGTTCTGGGGTACCACATTATACATGATGGTCCTGCTGACCGTTCTTGGCAAAGCCGCCCTGATATCAGAGTAAGTTGCGATTGATATCGCAGGGTGGTATCATACCAGACTGACCCGTTCGTATGCAGCTTGTGGACAAAGTACACACTCGCCGGTAAGTTCGACAGCTGATATCGTTAGGGTTAAAGCCTTCAAGATACTGATAGCATTTCCGCGTCAGCTATCCCTGGATCATTCGTTGTCACGATGGTTGCTCTTCCGCTGTACGCTATCATAGCTCCTGCTCTTGGTTTCTCTTTGGAGTACAGAAATCTGCCCTCGCATCTGTGGACAAACGCTATCTTCTACCTCTGCTTGTTCGTCTTCCCGGTCATCTGCCTGCTCCGGGATTACGTTTGGAAATAGTCAGTAGTTTGAGGTGGCCTTTGTGTGATAAATCCTCATCCCGCTTTCATCTCCTTACTTTGCAGCTACCGACGAACGTATCTGCCGCAATCATATCACATTGTCCAGGAAGTCCAAAAATTCAATCTTTCGGATTATCGCCCAAGACAAGAGCAGTAAGTCCTTCCTTTTCGCACTGAGGACGACTTTATCGATTCAAAACTTCCCTCCAGGTTTCAAAAAGCAATCAAGAAAGTTAGGGCCACGCAGCGGATGCGGCGGCAACGCGGTTTTGCTTTCAGTCAAACTGAAAGCAAAACACAAGACCAGGAAAAGCTGATCAGGGCATACGACACGAGTGTTCAGCGGCCTTCCGGTTACTAGATAGCAGTAACCCCTGTAAAGGTTGGATACAGTATATACCATGACCTGCTTATTATACAGAAGCAAGCCATGAAGAGTAGCGAGGGATTGCTCGTTCATATTTGGAAAGCAAGTTAAGGAGCGAAGAGGCGAGACCGGTTTTTGGCCTGGTCGAGGAAGGCGGATGCTGATGAGCGATGGAGTCGCGATCGTTCTCGCGTTGCCTCCTGAATGAGCAAGCGAACGATTCCTACTCGTGGAGGTTGGCCATAAGATTTAATCGCTACATTGCAACGTACCTCGCCTTCATTTGCTTCGTCGCCACCACCGTCTTCGACAACAGGAGCCTTACGCGATGTCGACCACGTCGCCGTCCCGCTCAAGGCCGGGAATGGTTTCCCCCGATATCGCTTCGATATCGCTTCATAACCCTCGACCGCTTTCCCTGCGAATCTATACGCTTCTGGCGGTACTCTATCCCGCACTCTACTACGCCTATTACCATGCGTACGACACCTATATTCAGTCAGAGGAATGGACTTTTGTCTATTGCGTTGGATTAGGAGCGCTTCATGCCCTGAGTTTCTTGATTACGAAATGGAGTAAAGCCGCTGCGGCTAAGCTCGAATGCACAACAGTAAGCTATGGCATGTGCGTTTCAAGTCTTGGTTATTCCTAATGCCTCTCCCTCCCGTAGGCTGACTCATTGGAAAGCGCATCGTTGATCCGAGTCATCCCTAAAAAGGACAAGGGGAAGGGAGAAATTGTCCCGTTGCAGAAGAAATATGTTGGTCAAGACGGCATCATTACGGAAATCAGTGAGAAGACGAACGCAGGAGCACAGGAGGTCATCTATTCTTTCGTGTATCAACAGGATACCTATACTTTTGACCGTAAGTCAGAATTTTTGCCTCCAGGTCGTCTGCTTTGGCTCAACCTTATTCCCGTCTCGAATCGCAGCCAAATCTCTGCAATTCACTCCTCTGCCGTATCCCAGTGACGCCTGTCCTCCGTTGTCTGTTTTTCAAAATTCCACTGGTCTCCAGACGGTTCAACGCTCGTTCAAGGTTCCGTTGTCGCCGGATGTCTCGGTTCCCCATCTGACTACGGAATTCGGTCCCAACGCTTGCCACATTCCGATTCCCAAATTCACCGAACTGTTCGCCGAACATGCCGTTGCGCCATTCTTTGTCTTCCAGATCTTCTGTGTTGCTCTCTGGTGTCTCGATGAATACTGGTACTACAGTCTTTTCACTGGATTCATGTTGGTGGTATTTGAGTGCACAGTGGTGTTCCAGGTTTGTCGCTACGCCGCCATCGTTTGTGACTATTGTGCTTACACTCCCTCCATTCAGCGAGTCAAAACTCTTACCGAGTTCAGGACAATGTCCATTCAGCCGTATCCGATCCAGGTTTACCGGGATGGAAAATGGCAGGAAGTGCAGACAGACGCCCTTGTTCCCGGAGATCTTTGCAGCATCAGTACGTTTATATCTGAATCGCTCAGGAGTAAGCTATTAACATGTCTTCGGTAGCCCGAACAAAGCCCGATTCCGGTATCCCTTGTGATTTGTTGCTTCTTCGGGGCACCTGTATTGTGAATGAAGCGATGCTGTCCGGAGAATCCACCCCTCTGCTCAAGGAATCCGTCGAACTTCGAGATGGAAACGACCGACTGGACATGAATGGAAGCGACAGAAACAATGTCATCTTCAGCGGTACGAAGGCTTTGCAAGTCACCCAGGGCGAAGGCGGCAACATCCGAAGTAAGTGTCGTCACTGGAGGTGGCCTTTACCCGATGCTTATTTCAACGTTACCAGCTCCCGATCAAGGCTGTCTCGCTGTAGTCCTTCGAACCGGCTTCGGTACCACTCAAGGTCAACTTGTCCGCACCATGATCTTCTCGACGGAGCGAGTCAGCGCCAACAGCCTCGAGAGCTTCATCTTTATCGGATTCCTCCTCATCTTCGCCATCGCAGCTAGCGCTTACGTTTGGGTCGAGGGGCTCAAGAAGAACATGGAAAAGGGCAAATTGCTCCTGGATGTCGTGCTCGTGATCACTTCCGTGGTACCGCCTGAACTACCCATGGAGCTGTCGCTTGCGGTCAATGCATCCCTCGTCGCCCTCAGCAAGTATGCTATCTTCTGCACCGAGCCTTTCAGAATTCCCTTGGCTGGAAAAGTGGATGTGTGCTGCTTCGACAAGACTGGAACCATCACCGGGGAGGATCTCGTTGTTGAGGGGGTGGCCGGTCTCAATCCGTCCGATACCAAGAGCTTGACTCCGGTTCCAGAAACGCCCAATGACACCAAGTTGACTCTCGCCTCCGCGCACGCCCTCGTACTTTTGGAGGATGGTGTCATCGTAGGAGATCCGATGGAACGAACGACTCTGGACGCCCTTGATTGGCAATTGAACAAGGGTGACAACATTTCCCCGAAAAGCAAAGATGCCACCTATTCCGCCCAGATCCACGTTCGGCGTCGGTTCCAGTTCTCGTCTGCTATGAAGCGAATGTCGACCCTGTCATACGCAACGGACAAGTCGGGCAAACGTCTTGTCGCCTCGGTGAAAGGAGCTCCAGAAACCCTCAAGTCCATGTTCTCCCAGCTTCCTGAAGGATACGATGACACGTACAAGTACTTTACTCGACGAGGATCCAGAGTTCTCGCTCTCGGTTGGAAGGTTATGAAGATTGAACAAGGACAAATCACCCACGTCACCCGAGATCAAGTCGAGAGTAATCTTACCTTCGCCGGGTTCCTTGTCTTTCATTGCCCCCTCAAGCCTGATGCGGTCGAGTCCTTGAAAATGTTGGCTGACTCATCGCATCGGTGTGTCATGATCACCGGAGACAACCCCTTGACCGCCTGCCACGTAGCCAGAGACGTTGAAATCGTCGACCGAGAAGTTATGATCTTGGACCTGAAGGAAGGTGCTACTGCTGACGATGACCTCGTATGGAGAAACGTCGATGAAACCAAGATCATTCCGGTCGATCCGTCTCGGCCTCTGGACAAGTCTATTCTTCGAGACTACGACATTTGCATGACCGGCGCCGCCATGAAGAACTTCGAGCAGCGACCATCCTGGGTCGACCTTGTTCAGCATACCTGGGTGTACGCCCGAGTGTCACCGACTCAGAAGGAATTCATTCTCGCTACTTTGAAGAATCTCGGTTATACTACGCTTATGGCTGGCGATGGGACCAACGATGTTGGCGCTCTCAAGCAAGCTCATGTTGGTGTCGCACTATTGGACGGTACAGAGGAAGACCTCAAGAAGATTGCGGAACACCAGAAGAATGAACGTCTCAAGAAGGTATACGAACAGCAATGCAAGATCTCTGTCCGATTCAACCAGCCACCGCCGCCAGTTCCACTTGCATTGCGAGCTCTTTACCCGGATCTCGAGGAGACTCGACTCGCTGTAGCTCAATCCCATAATCAGGCAAAGAAGCAGAATCCCATGGAAAAGGTGAGCTGAACTCGATCCCTCGTTTGTGATCCTTCGTTTCCTGATCAGTCAATATCTGGCATAGTTTAACCTCGCTAAGATCACCGATCAATTGGCCGAAATGGATGAAGAGAATGAGCCCCCCAAGATCAAGTTGGGAGATGCATCATGTGCTGCTCCCTTCACGTCGAAGCTGTCAAATGTGTCTGCTGGTACGTTTCTACGAGATGACAGTGTTGCTCCTATCCATGTTGACTGGCATTCCCCCTCATAGTTACCAACATCATTCGTCAAGGCCGATGTACACTCGTTGCAACCACGCAAATGTTCCTCATCCTCGGTCTCAATGCTTTGATCACCGCTTACTCGCTTAGTGTTCAATATCTGGACGGTATCAAGTTTGGCGATTACCAGGTTACCATCACCGGCATCCTGATGAGTGTATGCTTCTACTGTATCTCTCGTGCCAAGGTTTGTCTCTGCAGGGCAGGTGTTATCTCGACTGTCTGAGTTAATGATGTCATTCACCCTATCTGCCAGCCTGTACAAGGTCTTTCACGAGAACGACCGTTGCCTTCAATTTTGTCCTTCTACGTCTTGTTCTCTATCCTCCTGCAGTTTGCCATTCATATGGCATCCATGTATTACATTACTGAACTGGCGAAGATTCTCCACGAGTGCGTATTGAGTCGCACCCGGACATCGGATTTCCAATACTAACCTCTTGTCCCGATTTTGTAGCCGAGGACCTGTCGACATCAAGGCGAAATACACGCCCTCGCTTCTGAACACAGCAGTCTATCTTCTCGGTCTTAGCCAGCAAGTATCAACCTTTGTCATCAACTTTCAAGGACGTCCATTCCGAGAGGGTATCACTGAGAACCCGCCTTTGTACTATGGCCTTCTGGGTGTTTCTGCTATTGCTTTTGCGGGTGCAACTGAATTCATTCCGGAGCTCAACGACTGGCTGCAATTGTTCAAGATGAGCAGCTCGGTAAGTTTTGGTTGTCCAGCATTCTAGCGATCATCCTGACGGCTTTTCGTTGCAGTTCCGGGTCAAGTTGACCGTTGTCATGGTTGTGGACTTTGCACTCTGCTGGATTGTGCAAAAGGTTTGCAAGAACCTCTTTGCCGAACTTGAACCGCCGGAGCTCGTCACTCGAGGACGAGAGCGACGGGAAGCTCGTCGGGTCAAGGAGTTGCAAACGGAAGAGGCCGCCAAGCAGAATGGTTCCATTGCAGATGCCCTGGAAGGTAGTGTGGTCGCCCAGGTTTCCGTTACGGCTGGAAAGGCCCGAACAGGTTGAAACCAGCAAATCCACAAAAAGCACATCTAGGGCTACCATAGACATAGTCGGTATAACTCGCGTCTGGGCAGGAATCACTGGCCAGATCGTCATGCTGTAATCATATTTTCTTGCCATACTGGTGCATGTATCTGTGCTTGTTCGTAATGTTACAACTTGCCAGCTTGAGCGTCAGCGACGGCATGCTTGACTGCGTCCAGCACTTTTGCATGCATATCTTTGCCAGCTGCGACGACCCCATCGTTATCTTTGAGCGTTCGTCCTTTCGAGAAATCGAGAGGTTTTCCATGCATGTCCGTGCATATACCCCCAGATTCTGCGATCAAGAGGGAACCCGAAGCGTGATCCTGGTCGAGCACCTCCATCAGTTTCGTATGAAGTTGGATCGTGGCAAAGGCGTGAACATACCCAAATCTTTTCTTCGTAAACCTTTCCACCCATATACTTTGTGGGGATTCGCAGGCTAAGAAAATTTCGAGGGATCGGTATGAGTCCTGTTCGCTTCTTTGTAGAGCGAACCACTTACTATGCGCCGCCTTCACCCCGTCCCAAACATCCGTACTTGGCCTGGCTGTCCATCCTCAAGCTGGTATTGTCAGGAACACCGAGAATGGAACCGATTCTCGCCTGGATGCCGTGAGCGGAATGCGACGATTCGACAGATTCCAAGAACCGGATAGAGGATGACGGGATCGATGCGGGAAGTGTGAGTTTTTGGTAGTCGGGCTTGTCGATCGGTCGCTACGAGCAAGGGGCATCAGCAAGGCTAACCAGAGACCTTTAGACTCTGCATGACTCACGGACCAACTGCCTTCGCCCTTCCTAGCCAAGAACAGCACGCCTTTGGCTTCATCGTCGACAGTGTTGGTACCCAGGTTGGGACACGCCAATATGCCGAGCTCTACTTGACCGTGAACGATGAGGGCGAGGCACACGGCGTATTGTTCCTTTCGAAGGAAGCCGAGGGTACCGTCGATCGGGTCAATGGTCCATAGTCTACCGGTTGCCCCACCGGCATCGGATCCCGCGTCAATGGCTGATAGAATCCTGTTCGAGCGAGGTGGTATGGGTTAAAGCACGGCCGCACCGTCCGGAGAAGACCAAACGTACTCGTCTTCAGACCAAGTCTTTCCCTCGGCCCATGCTCCCTCTTCGATTTTTCCCTTTCCGAAACCTTCGTTGACCAACTGAACGACCTTGGATCTCAAGCCGTCATTCTTCCTGAGCTCAGTGGTATCCTCTTCACCGACAATCTTGTCTTGAGGGAATGCATCCAAGAGGTGGAGAGAGATGAGAGATTGGGCAGCAAGATCACCGACTGAGGATCGAGAGGTGTCAGTTTGAGCTGTAGTATTGGGTGGTTGGTCGGAGTGAACAGAGACTCACCTGTGACGGGGCTCTTGTCGGGCTTGGTCACGGACTCATCGACAGTCAACGTGTTCTGAACGGACTTGGTCCTATCATCCAACGACACAGGGGGTCAGTCAAGGATGTCGCGAATCATACGGGAACAAACACACAGATGACAAGCTCTGATCACCGCTTGCACGGCCACTTGAGCCTCCTTGGTCAAGGTCGAAATGGGAAGCTGCTGGTTGTCCATGATTGAGTGGGAGTGGACGTATCGGAATGAGCGATATAGAGCTATCTGAGGCTTGATACTGGACAAAGAGGAAGCTTGTCCCATAAGAGTCTGGTTGGAAGCCTGTGGGTTCCACCAACCGGGTTGACTCTGCTATGCTAACTTGCAATACTCGCTCGATAGTGTTCGATCATCCGTCTTTGCTTCCGCTCCACTGCTTTTTGTAAGGGGGAGATGACTTGAAATATCGGGAATGCGTAGAATAGTTCCTGGAGTAAATCTTTGTCACTCGACCCATAGACATATTCACTATCAGCATGGAGAAACGGTACATGCGGCACACGCTTGCAACAGCCGTTCGTCAAGGATCAGCCGTCACTCGTCGCGCCAAGGTGAACATCCGCCATGCAAGTAGTACTTCAAGCCAAGCGGGACAGACCGCAGCTCAGCGATCTTCAGCCATCAACCCAGTCGTCAAGCTCGAAGGTGGATCCGGCCTTCCCGCGCCGAAAGCAAAGGCCAGGGTGGAAGCGCCTAAAGCTGGTAACTGGCCGTGGAGAACGGTCGAGAGGGATGCGGCGACGGGAAAGACGACAGAGGAGCGGATCATTTACGCGAGACCTCCAAGTTTCCGACCAAAGATGCTGTGGTTTGTGATAGGTAAGCCAGTCATGACCATCCTTGTCGGCCAATGAGTGGGAATCCTCAAAGACGCTTCTACGACAGCTGCGTGGATACCTGCGAGTGTCCTCATGGCGGACAACCTGATCCGTGGATACGAGAATGAAGACTTCGAAGCCAGGGAAGGGGCCGCTCTAGAGGCCGCCAGCGCTCAACGCGCATCAGCCTTGCAATCCGTTACGCCAGTGACAGTGACAACCTCCTCCTCCATACCAGAGAACCGAGGGAGCGAAGATCGTCATCCGGATCTCGCTGCAGAACCCAGAACGCCAAATCACACTTCTACAAAGGCCAACAGTCTCCTACCGTTCGTCACCAACGGCCAGCTCGCAGCAACGGCCATTGTCCTCGCTGGATCATTCATGACTTTTGTCTCGCTCGCCTATCCGACAAGAGTCATCACTCGTCTCGCTCAAGTCAGGTCGCGAGCGAGTGCAGAGAATGAGTGGAGGTATTTGATCAAGATGGAGACGGCGTCGAATCAGATGTGGGCCGGGTCGTGGAAAAGGGCGAGGTTGATTGATCCGAGTAGGATGGATGTAGGGTTGATACGCCGCGGGACATGTAGGATCCGTTCCCCTCTGTACCTGGTCGGCAAACTTTACTGATCCAGGTGACTCTCTCTAGCCGAATCGCCGTTCTTGAGGGTCAAGATCAAACCGTCAAAGCAAGATCGAGTCCTGGGCGACTCGTATACGTACCGACTGGACTTTACCAAGCTTCAAAAGGGAGATCACGGAGTCCCGGCCAAGAAGCAGCAACAATCGCAAGAGGCTGCCACAAAATCGGCGGCGAAGCCTAGGCCGTGGGAGGAAGTCGTGATCAGTTTGAGGCGGATCGAGGAGGTGTTTGGGTCTCTGGCTTAACCTGGGAGGTTTACGAGGTGATCCGCATTACCAAATACTTCTTACGCATCAAAGATGGTGATCCGTAGCAAGCCCCCATCGAAGACTCGCAAGTCCGTGGTGAACGAGAAGCCATAGCCCAAGGCCGGTTACCCACTTATCATTGTCATCGCGCATCTGGCTTAACGCCTCGCTTTGCTATACAACCTTGATTGTTTCTTTTGCACACTGCCTTGCATTGTTATTCGCGTCTACTTTCCGTCTTCCGCGACATCAGCCTCCTCATCTTCACCCTCCACGGCCTCGGGATCGAAATCCTCCAAGTCACCCGCTTCGAGCTCTTCGCCCTCAGCTGGGTCGTGCGCCGGTGCCGCATCGTCTTGGACTTCATCTACATCGTTCTCTACGTCTTCGTCGTCATCCTGGGTCTTGGTTCTAGTACGGCGGAAGGTTTGACTCAGTTCCTGACGTGTATGAGTGTGGACATGAAACCGATCTAGAGAACCGCGACGTACTTCTTAGTAGGGGCTGGCTTGTCGTCCTTCTTCTTCGGTGCCTTCGAAGCTTTGGAGGCCTTTGGCTCGGGGGCAGCCTGTACCATATGAAAGTGTCAGTGCAACAACTTGGAGTTCTGATATTATGGTCCCGTACCCTCTTTCGTTTGCTACCGATGGTCTTCTGCTTGGTCTCCACTTTCTCTCCCTCAGCGTCATCGGAATCGACCTCGTCGACGACCTCATCTTGGTCCACCTCGTCCTCGTCCTCACTCTCAGCCTCAACTTCGTTATCATCCTTCTTCTCAGACGCCTTTTTCGCGGTCACCTTCTTCTCGGTGGCCTTCTTCTCGGTTGCTTTCTTCTCGGGGACCTTCTTGTCTGTCGCCTTTTCCTCAGTGACCTTCTTTGCCGAGGATTTATGCTGAGGAGCGCCCTTCTTGGGTTCGTTCTTGCTTCCACTCTGGTTTTCGTACCCACTATCGAGCACCGCCTGTGAGTAGATCTCCAAGGTGACGGAACCTCTTGTACTCACCCTCCTTGCGACTCATATTCCTTGGCTATTTTGCTGGATTTCCAGGCGGCCATTTGGCCCTTTCCACTACCTGTTACGAGAATATGATCAGCCATTGGTTTTGGTAGGTCAAATGTTGAGGGTCAATGGTCGAAAGTCTTCCGCTAGACATCCCAGTCCAGTGCTCATGACTCGAGTCCTCCGCTGCTGACGTAGAAGTAACCGCCAATCCGACATCTGTAGTACCTGTAGTCCGACCCTGCCCTCCTGCTCATTGGTACTCAAAAAGAGGTGAAGTCCAGACACGCACCATCTTTGTTCGTCTGCTGCTTCACTTCCTCGGTGATCTTGTCGTGCAACTCGGGGTCGGTAGGCTTTCCTTTGGTTGAACCCATTGTACGGTAGTTTCACGTGATTGAGGCGGAATAACAAGTGCTTCAACGTGCGGTCGTTGATCTTTACTCGGAGATTAGGTGCGAATAAAAAAGGAAGGAGAAACAGCGATAGTTCCGGATACTACATATATATATGTGTGAAATACGAGAGCGAAGTCCAAAGGGGACGCTGCCTATACCTAACAAGCTTGGTCACTGCCCCTGCGATCGACGATTACCGCAAAAGCCCATTCCCACTCAACCACATTCGTGAATGCCTGATAGCAATGTGACGGGGCTAACCCAGGCCGTACGCTACTAGGATCCTGCAGCTCACCCTGCAGATGCATTGCCCGATCTGGGATAGCGACATCATTCCGCGATGAAGTCACCGCGCTGTCTTGCGTCATCATCTGAGGCTGTCGTCGGAAGCAGAAAATAGCTCTGACGTGTCAAAGACGCGGCTGGCATGAGAATTCAGCTAGCTATTCATCAGCTACAGGCAGATCGAGTTATCGGTCTCCTGCATTCCTACAGCTGGACAGCGTAGCTAATTGACAGCACCCCCAGCCATCGCTCCAACCTAGTAATACTGCTTTGGTGGCATATAGGTGTTGTCTCCTCAAGGAATACTGCTCTTGTGTTGCTACTCCCTCCTCCACCCGCCACTTGCCGTGGCATTCTTTGCTAATGTCATTCGGGCAGGCCGCCGAACAGCTGAAGCTGGAAGCTGCAGGTGCGAGGAATGGCGGCAGTACCATCATAATAGGTTCAGCTTCGGGCTGGACATGGCAAGCGAGACTTCCGCTTTTAGCGAGCTCATCTCCGAAATTCTCGCGCCAGTGTTCTCGCTACACAGCTCCGCGTGAGGGCCGGGGTTGTTGCTGCTCCCGTGTCATATATGTCCCACACCGTTCAGAAGCTCTCCCACAACTCCACACCCGTCCAACACGTGATGTATGGTATGGATCATGGATCATGAACATGGATGCATGCAGGACGGCAGCCCTCACGGCTCGTGTGACGTTAGCTTCTCCCTGAACGCCTGGGCCCTTCAGCCGCGCCCAATCATAAGTTCGCCATTATTCACAGAGCGTCATTTACTTCGGTGAGAGACTAACAAAGGAAGATACGCTGAAAGATGGGAGGAAGTCAGGAAGAAAGAAGATGTCGCTGAATCTGTACAGAAGCAAACAGACCCAGAGGTCCAGAAGCTGCTTGCGGGCTATTTGGGAAGGTACGCGGGCGCAATCGTGCTTCGATTTAAGAAAAGGGAGGTGTTTTTAGTCGTGGTCTCGCGTTGTACCCGTTATGCCTAGAGCTATTATAGTCTTATACAAGGAGTTTCAGTCGCTGTTTCAAGTCAACTCATATGGATTCTGGATACAGCCAAGGCGATTGCTGCTGAAATGGGGGCGTTCAAGCCTGTTCATGCAGCTAATGCAGCTGCTAATGTATTCACCTCAATAGCTGCACCTTGAATAGCTGCATGACCAGCTGCATGACCTTTTTGGTATGATTCAAGGTGTAACCGGATGACGATACCAAACCAGTCCTGGCACTGTGCTGGCTTGACCGGGGCAGAAAGCCATGCCGGTTTGCCACCCACGTCGGGGAGTCCACAGGCATGGCGTTCGGTCGTGACAGATGGTTACGTGCCCCCTGGCACCGCCCTGTTCGAACATCGTCATTCGGGCGAGGATACAAGCCGGAGGACAGGGCGAAGCCGGGGAAAGGCGGGGGAGGGGGGAGGAAATGCAACAGCTAGTGCGACAACTCGCAGCGATACCGCCGGTGAACACGGTAAAAGCGTCTACACCACGGAGACACCGAGAGCGGGAGCGAAATCCGGATATTTCAAAAGGCCAGAAATTTACTGCCAGGGAGGACACGGCACAGTGATACTACAGTGATCTGCTGGTGACTCATACAATTTTCCGGTTAGGTGTTACAGTGAAATCCCCTGTAAACCATCATCGCAGCTAGCTAGAGTATGATTCACCAAGCTGAATTGATACAGCTCAATCCAAAGTTTCGCTCAGGGTTGATCGTCAGTCGAACGCTTCGAGCAACGCAGAACAAGTCCCCAACCTTGGACACCGTGCGAGGATAGCACTCTTCCACCAATCTTCCAACACGTTTTTCGATCGAGCCCCTACTCGCTGATCTTCGTCCGAGACAAGGCTCACTGCGAAATCTCCTCCTTGTTTGCGCTCCATCAACATCGCTCGCTCAGAAGTCAGAAGATAACCCTGCCAACTCAGAGGCGCAGAGGGGACATCGATCTGGCCTTCAACACGACCAGGACGACCACGACTACCTCTCATTTCTTACAGCGAAGCGTTCCTGCCCTAGGAGTCAAACCGAATCGCACCGAAACCTGGGTCGACTTCCAGCCACTCCTGTCCAATCAGTAATCACATTCTAACGGGTCTTCCTGGCATCATGTAGGTAAAGATGCTACGGCACGATACCCGTATGTGGCTAATGTCACTCTTCTGGGATTGCAGAAACTCGGACTCTGGGATTGCAGAAACTCGGACGTGACCTCTTCCGTTTGACCGGGAACTATATCGCAAACGCGAGGGAGCAGATCAGAAGCCCTGGCCGAGGCGTGAAGAAGATATTCCAGTGCAAGAAGTCGAAGTGAGAACTGAAGATTTGACTTGGTACGCAGGTTCACTTTCCTATGCAGAGTTTGTTGTGCTTCATGGTAGCTAATTCTCCTCGTTGCTGATCAGGCGCGATACATGCTACCATCGGAAAAAAGCGTCTGATTCACTCCTCCTCCTTATGGACAGGATTGAGATGATGGAAGGGCAGACACAGCTTCAGCAAGACTCGGCCTATGCACGTAGGGCATCAGCCGGCGACATGAAGTCAACCGCTCCGGGACCGGAGTCGAACACGCAAATCGAGCAGGACCACTCTGATTCTTCCTCAGATACGAACCACGCGAACCAGCCCGCTCAGGCTTCTCGACCAGGTATTCACGCCGTCACCTCTTTGATGACTAGAGCCTACTCCAATCAAGAAGTACCTACCGTCGGAACAGATACGGTCGAAGGCGATTCCAAGCCAGTTCCTCAAGTTTCGATTCCTGAATCGTTGTTGCCTCAGCCTGCAGGAGCCGACCGACCGTCTTCGGATCTCTCACTCCTTCCGGCCGCGGATCCTACCGTCAATCCGACACTTCCTGATTCCTCGATATACCCAACCATAGCAGCCAGTGGCGACGGCTCTCTCGAGAACAGGCCTCAGTCTCGGAACACGGCGTCTTCCATCACCCCGCCAAACATGTACGAGTATCTGCCCCACAACTTGTATGCAAGTCTGCATATCCACTCTCGAGACCCGCGCCACCCATTCTCGAGCGGTAGCAGTAATGGAGTAAATTCGCCCGTTAGTCCTAGTCTCAGCCCTGCTACTGTGGGATCTGTGCATCACTTGTATGGTCCTCCATGGGCTCCGCCAATGCACGAGCGGAACGGTGTGATGGCTCACGCCCACAACGGAAATGATTCTACGGCTGGGCAGTACGGCTACGGTATCCCTCTTCAATATCAACGAACTAGGTCGAGCGGAGGCATGGACAGCCAAGAGAGTTCGGTCGGTGTCGGAGGGCATGGTTACCATGTCCGCGGTGAACAGCATACACCGTATCAACCGACGCCAGATACCAATACGGCTTTCATGACAATGCAGCAGAGCATGGATCCCAGATTGCATGCAGGAATGACCACTGGTGGCAATGGGTTCCAGTATCAACCCATCTACCAATATCACGACGGAAGACAGCCGGCTTACGCGCTTCCGACAACAACGGGATGGGTCAACATGCCTCACAACGGGTACCCGTATATGGCCCAATCTTTTGCCGGTAACCCTCAGAATGTATACTTCGGTCAACAGGGGCAAAGAGCAAGAGGTAGAGGAAGAGGTCGGGGACGAGGTCGAGGATTCAGGGCGGCCGATCAGTATCCTGGTACGCTACACGGCGCGCACTCGAACTATCCTCCGGCGTATGGGATACCCACGTGGAATAGTCAGCCTCAATGGCCGTCGCCTGCAAGCCGGCCTCCTCAGGGAGACTCTCAAGACGGTCAGCTGACATTGCTACACCATGCGATAAGGCCCGGAGGCCTCTCTCCTCCTCGAGATCACACCGATATTTCGCAGCCTGTGAATTGTGATGCAATCCCCGCGTTGGGAGGACTTGAAGAATCGTCACAAGCCTTGACAGTCGACGAAGAATCAGGACGGCTCCTGGAGCGGAAACCGTATCATCCTGCACCTCCTGCCAACCGAAGCGAGTGGGTGATGTGGGTCGGGAATGTGTAGGTCTGAGCGATATTTAGCTTCCCGAGCTGTGATATGCATGTTTAGCATCCACTGACCTTATTACGTATACTTCTAGGCCTGCCAACGCATCGCACGAGGAAATGTGGAAATTCTTCAATGTCCCTTTGAAATGGGAGGACGTGTTGGATAATAAGGCAGCAACAAACTGGCTTGGAGTGGCCTCGATCTTCCTCATCTCCCGGTCAAACTGTGCCTTTGTCAACCTCAAGAACGAGAACGATCTCAAAACGGCTATCCGATACTTTAATGGAAAGACGCTTCGACCGTGGGATCCAAGGTGTCAGCCGTTCTTGTGCCGTATACGCAAAGCAGATGACGATCTAAAGTCGGGTGTTGGTGGCCAACGAGGTGCCGGATTGCACATCAAATACATCAAAGACCTGCGATCGAAAGAAAAGGTCGAAGAGTCTGCGGAGAAATTGCCCTACGACAAAACCGTCGGTTCGACATCGGCCCGCCCACGCTCTGAAGTCCATGTCCCTTTGAGTCCAGCAGCGTTGGAGGAGCCCTCGGAAGGCGAAGGAAGGCGAGGAGAAAGCGAAGTGAAGGACGATCTCATTACCTCTGCAGCCTTTGCGGTTTGGCAGGATCAGCAAATGCAGCACGAACGACCACAGAGTGGTGAACACAGTTTCGCATCAACCTGTTCCTCGTTCCTCGTGAGGAACTTCCCTAAGAGGTACTTCATCATGAAAAGTTCCACAAAGGTAGGTCCAGAGCAGACCCGTGTAGCTTCTTAAAGCTTATAACTCTTTGTTACAGGATGAGTTGGACAAGAGCATTCAAACCGGGACTTGGTGGACTCAGCCACACAACGAGCCTATCTTGGGTTAGTAGAAGGAGACCAGGCAACCCATCGTGCGGATTGCGAGGAACGAACACAGAGCTGACACAGCATATTGCACTTCCGTAGACCAAGCTTACAGAACCTCCCCTGAAGTCTATCTCATATTTGGTGCCAACAAGCAGGGATCGTTCTCGGGGTATGCGCTCATGCGCGGGGAGATTCCTGCAGTGGCCTGCAAGCATGGCTCAAACTCCTCCAAAGGCCAAGACTCGTCCCACAGCTCAAGCGGAAGCCGGGCAAGCAAGGCCAAGTCGGCGGTTTCAGGCGGGAATGCCAGAAGTGCAGGTCTGTTTTCACCACGAGGCGCAGTCATTCAAGAAGAGGGGGACGACAAAGCTGCACCTGCCACACGCAGCTTCCGCCTATCCTCCGTTGATTCCAATTCCATAGCAGTCGCCATGTCGTCACCTGGGGAAATGACACCGGGCGATGAACTTCGCTCTGGATCCTCAGAATCCCCGCTCTCCTTCAAGTGGAATCAATCTGCACCTCATCCTGACTACAAGCGAATCTCGGTGTCAAGCGAATTGCAAGGAAGAGCCATGACTTTCGATACCAAAGCGCTTGCTCGCTTACGGGCAGAAGAGGCGCTGAAGCAGCAAGTCGCCGCCAAGGCTCGGGCCAATGCTGAAGATTTCGAACTGGATCAGGATTCTTTGCGTAATGCCCAACGGGATCATTCGGACGAACAAGCTGGCTCTAGTGAAGGCGTTTACCGGAAAGATCTGATATCCAACGATGAGGCACATGCACCAGCTGTCACCCAATCTGCACCGAACCCACGACCAACGCCTGGCAAGGAGCATAACGGGAAGCAAGAAGTCGCGGGCAATATCCCTGGCCCTGGCTTAAGCGATAAGGAGGCGCATACATTCAAAGTCGAATGGTTGCGTGTGAGAGAACTTCCGTTCTCTAGTATCAAACATTTGCGAAACCCTTGGAACCAAGACAAGGAGGTAAAGGTCAGCAGAGACGGAACCGAATTGGAGCCTGGTAAGTAGATATCGACTGTACAAGAAAGCTTGTGGTCTAATCTTGTGAATAAGCCATCGGTTCCGCCCTCCTTGCAGAATGGAATCGGCTGGCGGGCGTGTTACCACTCGACGCCAATACACTCTCCGCCGGTCGAACATAACGAGCCTTTACGTGCGAGCCGTCGTCAGAAGCTCGGCAAATATGCGCACAACCACTTAGCATTCTCGATCCCCAACAACATAGAAGTCACACTGAAGGCATACACGTATACCACAACTTCAGATTTCACACATCAGGGCAGCACGGCCTCTGCTAGGGGGCCAGGGAAGTGCCAAAGCACATCCACCATCATCAAACACTCGTAACGGGCAACGATCGAGTTCCAGGCCCTGTCGTCGACAACGTTGCATGCCGCATTTGGCGGTCTCCATCTGGCTTTCCCCACTTCGATTTTGCTGTAGCTGATAGTACACGTAATCAACTTCAGCATTTATTTTATCATGTGCACGCTTCTTCTCCGCTGGCGGCGATATTCTATTCACGATGTAAACGAGTGATGAGCCTGAACCAGTTATCGCTAGAGAATGCGGATTTGACCCGTTTAGCCTGCCGGAAGACAGCACATTCGTAACTTGTCAGCGACGCCTATCCACTTCTTCAGTTTTGGGTGATGGCAGTCGCATTTATGTTTTCGTAGTTACTGTAACGAAGCGGATTTTATAGCAGCAATGAAGGGAAAGGCAGCTCCGAATCTCTGTTTGCATTTGGGGCGATTTAAAAATTCAGAGCGTATGTATCTCGCCGCTGACAGGATCCCTGGGGCAACTCTGCGGGTAGAGCTGGTACAAGAGAATTGGTGACCTGCATCTGATCTACCACTCCTCTTCCTCGTATCGCGCTTTTACAAAGATTGCCCAATGAAAGAGGGTTAAAAGTTCAGTTCTGTCCAAGGACATTGTATGATCGTTGCAACTACCTCACTATGCGTCCGATTCCGTAGATAATCGTAAGAGCTCACTGAAAGAGTCGTGTTCCTCTCACGTTTCACCGTCCCTTCCCTTGAAGGGTCCTTTTCGATTTGCCTTCTTTCAGAAAGGTAATGTGGAGTGCAAGATGTCCTGGCCATTCTAATTTGCATTGCTCAACTATATCAATCTAACTCACGCTTCCGCCCCGCATGGCTCCGTCTCCCCAAAATCCAGACCCAAACTACCCAATCCTTCCCCCTTGCAAGAATTTTCCGTCATCCCTATGCGTCACAAGCTTCTCGCCAGGTCCCTCCTCGCTCTCTCAGCAACCGCCTCCTCTTCGGTCATTTCTTCTACTAACGTTGACAGCAGGGGGTCCCTCAATTTGTCGGCTCGAACGCCTTTAGTCTCTAACAATGACACGTACTTGTCGGTTTGCGACACCGCAGCCAATTCCGCTGCTTCTCCTACCATCTCAGCGTGGAAAAGTGTGATCCAACCTCACGTTCTCCGCCTTTCTGCAATTTTTCGAACAACATAACACTCCCATACTATCCCTCGACGGGAACTATGCATATCGCACGCGAGAGGAGCTGGACAGGATGGGCATTGAACTTCCTACCACATCTTGCATCGCGCTATAGAGTGGCTTGCAAGCGGTTCGGAAAAGGGGATGCTCACCTTCGGCAGTCGAGAACGCATTCGCCCGTGAGATCGATGTCGCTAAGAAAGGATGTTCCTGCAAGGGGCATTCCAATCCTTGCTCTGGCTACCTTTCTCGAGTCGGAACATGCCGATACAGACAACGCAATGAACGCATGCGTCAGGAATGTTCTGGCGTAGGAGAAGAGGCTTCCTTCGAAGGTACACCACCTGATCAGCCACGCGAGAGCGATCCCACCTTGTTCTTGTCGGGAAAAACCTTGGTAGGCCCTGAGGACGAATTGCCCAAACCCAAGGCATGAGTTGGAAGGCGTATCAGTCCGCAGTCGCTCAACTCACTCGATACTCGTTGACGCAGCGTCCTTTACTTCAGACGAACGATGGCGTGTCGTATGTTGGCGTACGACGGTTTAGTTTTGACGAGTCCGGTGCCAGATATACGTATGCTTGCAGCGAGGACTGTTTTGCACAGAAATG
Organism: Naganishia vishniacii ANT03-052; assembly: GCA_015708705.1. Taxonomy (NCBI): domain Eukaryota; kingdom Fungi; phylum Basidiomycota; class Tremellomycetes; order Filobasidiales; family Filobasidiaceae; genus Naganishia; species Naganishia vishniacii. Next base: position 451,949 of record MU158398.1, read on the forward strand.
AGGTGGCTCGGCTTCATGTAGCCCTACGTATGTTACAATGATTGGCGCTCTTCTGCCAAGTTTCGTGTCATCCAAACTCATTCGTCTCGGTTCCCTGTTTATTCGCTCAGGGATCACTGGCTGTAGTAGTGCGATTCACACATACCTGACCACATGTTTCCACCCATGGGAACTGTCGTAAGAATGCGTTATTGCGGGCCACAACGACATCTTAGGGGCTATTTCGCGACATCTTAGGGGCTATTTCGAGGCGTTGCATGAAAAGAACAGAAGTATCTCTCACGCACTAATTATTGGGCCACTAAACATTTTCTGCGCTCCAGCAAAAGGGCACAGGCACAAAGTGTATCACCGTGGAACGTATTGATCAGATTACGAAGACATTGTCTAGAACGTCATCTGGACTTGAGGGGAGAGTGGAAAAAGGCAAACAAGCAGGCGCAAGTACGACGGCTGGCGTGTGGAACCACCTCACACTACATGGCACTGGTCGATTCCCCTTCAAAAACATCACCCTTCGATACAGGCTTGAAAGAGAGCCTGGTGCATGCACTATGGACTAGGCTCTAGTCGCCTTCCGTTCGCGTGCGGTTTCGACAGGGGTGGACTGTGTAGCATACCGTGCCAGATAGACCCATACCCTTGATTTGGGCACCGTAGATCCTAGCACTTGTCTGTGAGCGCTGCCAGACCAGCCGTGGTACTAGGCATTCATCATACTGGTCCCACCATTCGTCGCCCGCTCTTCGAACTTGATGAAGCCTACACATTTTCCGATCAGGAGACAACCAATTCGATGATGCAGCACCTTTTCTCGGTACATGCTTCTCTACAAAGTACAAATGTCCTCGAGCGACCTCATTTGCCCGTTACCGCCTAGGCCATCGCCAGCGGACTGAATGTGCGCCAAACGAAGCCCCTACTTACAGTTCTTGATAGCGCAGCGCCTCTGAATTCACCACCTGAACCGTTTGATAACGCCAAAACCTTTCTAGGAAAGCAAGATCTTGCGACGAACCGCAAACAGCTGGAATGCAATCAAAGAGACGCCGCTCAGCTAAGCTGAACGTAGAGTGTGAATCACGACTCGCAGGTGTAACCTTGGCCGAGATGGCCGGGATCTCTCCCACCACGACAGATTGAGGAATACAGAAGGTTCACTCGAGCCAGCTGTCTGTCGGAATGGCCCCGGCCTAGTTTCCTGCTGAGGGGCATAAGTAACATGCTGAGTAGGACGGAGGAGTCGTGGTCTGCTGATGTGAATTCCAGTGGAAGAAAAAAGCGCATCAATCCACTCACCGGGCTACGACTGGTGCCCATGAGCCACGAAGCGCGCGAGTCACCTGACCTCTCGTCGCGAGCGGGTATATAGACCGCGCCACCGCCCGAATCCATGCTATCGCGATCTCCTGCCCCCCCCTTTCTTTCTTCGAGAAAATCCATTGATATCTCACCCCATCGCTCGGTGCATAATACGTTCGCAGAGAAATCCGAATTCGAAATGTCTTTCAACCTCAGTATGTCCTCGACGTCGACCGATGGAAGTGTTGGAGAAGGAAAGGTGTGTGTTCCGTCGTATCTGCGAGAAACGGTGGCGAGTGAAGCGAAGAAGCGGGAGAAGGTGAGCCCTAAAGCCAAGGTAGTACCCAAGACGTCTAGCAAGAGATCAGCAGGACGAAGGCGTCTGGAGTTGTCGGACGAGTTGGAGAGATATCAGCGGTTGACGAAGACGGTGATGGCGAAGGTGTCTCCGAGGACGTACGTGCTTGAAGGCGTGCGAGTTGAAGTGCCGCAGATAGTTATCGAGGAGATTGAACCGACGTTTGAGGAGGACTGTTGGATTATCGAGAAGATGGAGGAGGCGACGATGCCGGGCAAGAGGCTGGAGTTCGACTTGTTCGTAGGAAGGCACATGTATAGAGACAACGAAGGAGGGGTTGTCCTTGCGAGGCAAGATTGGAAGGAGGTGTTGCTGGAGAACACTGGGATGAACTGGGACCTGGCGCGGTATTGCGAGGCGAGGAACATTGCGTACCCGACTGGTGACGAGGACGAAGACTAGATGTGTCTGGAATGCTGGACTGCAAGCTTTGCTCTTCAGGACACGCCGCTCGGGAGGAGATGAGCCCGTGTCCCAAGGTGTTGCTAATGTTCTTGACTTGATTTCAATAGTCAAACGTGGGCTCCATGCGATGTCCGTCAGGTTGTTGCTAGCTGGCTCAACCGGGGCTTTGCCACAGGGATGTGTGCGCCGGAACGCCTTGACGGATGTGACGACCGCCATCCAGGACGGAATGTGAGCCTTCGGGTCATCAGTTGGCGTTCTTCTGGCGGCGGATCGCTCGCCTTCGGGCAATGGGCCGTCGACCGGGGCTGAGGAGGTAGCGACACCGAACGAGATATCGGTCCGTCGTGAGGGCGTGGCATGTGGGTTTCCAGCCTTTTCTATAGTTTGTCTTCTCCAAAGTTGGTTGTACCGATACCTATACATGATCATCAGCTGCTGTTCACTATGTAGGCAAAGAAGCCATCCCCTGTTTGGACGATCCGAAAGCGGAAGGGACCCATGTCTTCTCGTTTCAGGTCGCCAGCAGGTTCGACTATTCCATCACCCCGTTTCGTGTCATCGGCCCATCAATCGTCTTGGTTCCACGCAGCGTCACCCTTGTCAGCTTGAAGCCATTGTCTATTGAGCAGACCAAAAGATCTGGGCAATCAAAGGTGGACACCCTGGAGACTGCTGGAGAGTGAACTTGATGAATCCCTCTAACGTATCTCGGATTCTTGGAGTAATGGGGATCCCATACTCCTCTTTGTTGCATTCGAAAGCAACAACACAGCACCCCTTGAGATGGGGGATTCGTCGAGCCATTGCGACCGCAATGACGATCAACCGGACTCACTACTACTCACAGACGGGCACGCAGGTACTCGGAACACCATCTATCATCACTGAGCCTGAGCGCGAAACCGCCAAACCCATCGCGGCAGTGTCAGCATCGCCCTTCCGCTTGCAGCAGAAACCGTCCGCGCATCCATGAAAATCGACGAAGGTCAAGACCGGGGAAAACGAATAAGAAAGGTTGTTGAGTTGACACATAGTGAGTAGAAGGCCGCAAGGCTGTCTTCGGGTGCTTAACGATGTGACGTTCCTGGAGAAGGGAGATGACTGAATGTTATGTTGAAGCAGGGTAACGACGCGTCTGGAATGTCCTCCGGATGAGCAAAACACCGAGTCGCTCTGGATGGTCACGGCTTCAGGATCCGTCGTCGACCAGGGAACGACTGAGATCGATCAAACCGTTCGGTAGAGGTCGACGATGTGTACGGGATTCCGGGAATCCACGGTCGTCGCCTCTTTGCGCGTGAGTCTGTTGGGCCATTCCAGTTCGAGAAGTAAGCAGGTACAGAATCACCCGAGCTCGTCGACTGATACACTTTGATGGTTCGTGTGCGATAGACTTGAGAAGCACGGCTTGCACAACGACTTGCAACATCCTGGATGCGAAGAGGACGCGGAGGAGCATACAACCGAGCAGGCTTGCGCCGAGTCGTGTATCGCCTTGTCCCCTTCGATACGTGCGTGGCCCACCTTATCTGCATCCAAGGGCTCATCCCTAAGAGCACAATCACCCTCCGGTACCAAGGACATTCGTGCGACGATCTGCCGATGGAGGTGCGCAGAGTTGCCCGAATGGTCCGTGGCGGAGGCGCTAACGTGTCGTGTGTCATACCCTAAACGCCGATATTCCTCGAAGACGGGACACGATGCACATACTTGCGATCCAGGGGACAGGCAGAATCGGTAGGCGATTGATATTCCAAAGACGTCCAAGACCGTCCTCTCCCAACACCTGCTGGCGCTCCTGAGGCAGATTCGCACCCGAACCGTCCAACCGTATTCGACCATGCCAGATAGGCCCTCTCTGGCGTATCAGTATATGTGGGTGATATGATTGCGGAGTCACTTACTCGGCGTAATCTGGCGAAATTCACTGACGCATACTTACGTTGCTGTCTTGCTCGACATGTAACTCAACGACAGCCGCAAGATATGGTTCTCTCTCATTGCTGCAAGATCTTTCGCCTTTTCACCCTCGTTCCAGGACAGGTGTCAAGTTCCAGCCGATCCATCAACGTCAGTGAATCACACCGATGTGGCTGGCTGTCGTGTGCGGTGGTCAATTTGGAGTTGTGACGCTGCGAGTCAGGTATGGCGATGCGAGCTGAGGCTTTTCCGCGAGGGGATCAATTCAACCAAATCAAGCCGGTCGACCGATTTGAAACACGATCATGTGCGTCGACTCCTCCTCTTAATTCGGCGAAGCCGGGCACTCACTTCGAGTTCGTGTGAAGTCTTGACTGATCCAGGGATGCGCCGTCCGTTGTCACCGAAGGTCGCAACAACTTAAACGGATGTCGAATCGATATATCTCCGCTTTGACGGCGATACGTATGTGACCGCCTACTGCGAGTCGTCGACTGCTAGCTCAGCAGCCACCCGATGGAATTCGCAATGTAATGTCCTAGACGTTGTCAACCTTCAAGACGCATCATCGCCTGGTCTTGAGGCGCCACGGATGTCGTCCATTAAGTCAAAGGGAAAGACGTCGATACACGTTCGTCGAGGACACCGTCTGACCCAGACCAGGTCTCAAAGATTGACATCGGTTCGTTCCGCCGTCTGAAGAGGTTGAGAGGGGTAGATGAGCTGGAGGATGAGCTGGAGGGTGACTTAGTTGGTGACTTGGCTAAACGCGGATTCAAGGATCCGGTGCAGATCACGTCCGAGCGTTCTGAGACACTACGACGATCGCAGGCTCGCAGCTAATATTGAACCCGCGAACTGCATAACATAGTGGTCAAGGATTGCTTGTACAATTTAGTAGTCACGAGCACTTTACCAACATGTGGTTTCGCGGATGTCGCTGAATTCCTTCGCTCATGATCAACTGTTAAACATATGCTGCTCCACTGTTTTAAACCCTATCGAGCCCATGTCCATGTTCATTGCGAAGCATCCATCGCACTTCCCTGTAGTACACAGAGGAAATCTGGACTTCGACTGTGTGTGCTTCATGTGGTCCTCTTTCAATACCGTCACCCTAATAGTCAGCCCAAGTAGACGTGGCCGTCGGAAAGTTTTTCGAACAAGAGTGTACTGGTGCGATCTCATTGGCAAGTTCCGGCTCTGCGCCCGCAGTGCGAGGACGTCGACGACCGGTCACCCAAGGAAGGTGCCGTCGGACATAACCCGACTGCGAAGCGGCAAGATAATGTTGTTCGACAGAAGGATCTTCGTCACTTGAAGAAGACGGAATTCTCGCGAATGGGCGCGTTTGATTGAGCCTGCCTGAAGTTGGAATCCAGAGTGTCCGAGGGATGTCGAGGTGCTCCAAAGCGTACATCCGGCTCGCAAGTTCGAATCCCTGCAAGACGAGCTATTCTTCCACCGAAATTCGCAAATCGATTGGGTAGCGTTGATACATTATACAACTGGTGCAGTCGACTTAGTGAGCTTGACCCATATCGGCCCCAATCGGATCCCATTGACCTGGTGCCGGCTTGACCTGCAAAGGCTCCCACCTGTTGAGCATGAATCGACAATCAGCCTTGTGTCCGTGCCGTCTCAAGTATGTGGCAAGGTCTAGATGAGTCGAAGGACAGGAGCTTACGGTTTCCATTCCAGCATCTTGGCAGCTAGTGCTTGCTCATCCTTTGCTACCAGCAATACTTCCTCAAGCTGTCCAGCGTCCAACTCCCTCTCCACAGCTTCCACGTTTCCGTTGGCCTTCTCGATGACAGCAGCTCTTTGCTTCAAGACGGCTTCAGTTGCCTGTCGGTAAACCGATTCCGCCGGGAGTTGCGATAATAGGGACAACGTCGACTTGTAGGTTTGCGTCAGAACCGGTAGAGGGTCTGGGTGAACCGCGAGCCCGGTGATACCGGTGGAGACTTTGGTGCCTCTGGCGATGTCGGGAAAGCAATGAGCGAGATTAGCGAGATATCCCAGATTTGCTCCCTTAAACGCGTACCTGACAGCGTTTAGGAGGATTATTGAACTGCGGAACATGATGGTTGGTGAGAACGACGGGTGGGGCCGATAGTTGCAACGACTTCAAATATACATGGAGAGGCTGAAGTTGACAACCAGCTAGCAGATCGATCACCGACCACGAGGCGGATACGGCCAATCGAGAGTTCCGCGTTTTGAGGGAATGTATGACGTGTTTTCTTGCCAGTCTGTGATCTGCGATCTGTGAATGTCGTTCCTGACAATGCTCTCGCGGTTATCCGGCTCTTGGCTACATCTGCGGTCTGGCACCTGACAACAGAGGGAACCTCGATACAGTTGCCTCGTATGGGCAGCTTGAAGCGAGTGCGCGTGCGGAAATTTGCTGATCCGCTTCGAAGTCCTAAAACCAGGATGGCAATGTCCCGTACGTTCTTCACAATCCGGCAAGCAATTGCCGTCGTATCTTTGCCGATCATAAAAGAAACACAGAAGCTGGTTCCCAAACCCAGACCGAGGCGCTACACTATCTCCGGCTCTCGGGTAGGCCAATCACGTAGCAGTAGATCCACAATATAATACAGTGGTATAGAAGGCTTCTAAACCCATCTATGAACAGGTTGCTATGAGACAGATAGACGTATTTTAATACAACTTAAGCCCATTTGGCCAACAAGGCCATCAGACCACTTCCTAGCAGCATACACACGAAGATGTATGTGAGTTTTCCACTCGACGCCTTCATCGTTCTCGGGTTGAGCAAGATTTCATGGCCCAAGAGCTGAAAAGGAATCTGATCAGTATCCGCCCGGAATAGAATGATCCAGCAAAGCACTGCTCACCTCGACAAGACCGGTATACAGTAAGATACCCGCTGAGAATGCGTCCAATACGCCGGCAACGGCATTCTTGGTGGCGCTGTTGTCGTTGTAAACTGCTCGGGCGCCATAACCAGCAGCAACACCGATAGGACTGTAAGAACATCGTCAGCGCTACAGCCAGTTCAACGGGCGGATCCTACGTACGTCATGATGGAATAAAGAATCGCTGCCGCGTAGGGCGCCCATCGAAGATGCGGCGGAAGGTTGAGCTGGGACAGCCGAGAACCGAGACCGAGACCCTCGAACATTTGGTGGAAAATCAAGACGATGAAGAGCACAATGAATTCGTCCGTGACACCGAGAGTCAACCCGATGATGAGGGAGTGTAGCATCACACCGAATTCGAGAATACCGACTGCGATGAGCTGGGCAACGCCCTCGGCGGTACTGGTGTTGTACTCTGGGTTCAAGGATGAAGACGCGCTTTCCGCTTCCTTGTAATCTGGGTATTTTTCGTTGGACGTGTCGGATGATCGGACAGGCGACGATGATTGAACGACGCTGTGGTTGTGAGGGGTGACGTCCGGGTGCTGGTGGTCATGGCCGTGTTCAGCTTCGCCATCCATGTGCGTATCTAGAAATGAACGTCCGTTTCAGCCACTTGAGATCTAGGGGGAGTTCGAGTCGCCTCACGATAGGTCAGGCCGAGCTTGGCCAGCTTCCTGTGTCCAATTCGGTACGCAGCGATCTCGGCAAAGAAGATAAAGTAAACGGCGGCCATGGCGATTGCGGGTGCCCAATCCTGTTCAAAGTATATCTGTCAGTCGTCGTCTGTTATCCCGATACACACCGAACACTCACGTAGTCGGCCCAGGCACCAGTCAGACATTCACTCCCGAGTGCTTCGAAAGCCGGTGTCAGCAGGCTGCGAGGAGAACAAGGGTGAGTATGAGGAATGCTTTGCTTGTGCAGAATATCGATCACTTACTGCATGAACGCTGTGGCGATGATTACACCCGAACCAAAGAACTTGGCGAACCTGGGGCGGTACGCTATGTTAGATTCTACATGCAGCTAGATCAAAGGAGCAAATAACGCACTCGAAGACGGGCGTGGGCACCCATTTTGATTTACGCAAAACAATGGGCAGGAGCGTGCCGAGCAGAGACGTCACCTGGGAGGGAGGAATCGCGAAACCTGTTAGTCGGACAGCCCCAACCGATACAGCAAGCCCGACGACTTACGAGGATGATGAAGATCGAGGCGATCCGTAGACTCTTGTGAGAATCAGCGTAGGATGCGGCACAGGGATCCTCAAAGTCTGCTACGTCGGCCATTGTCGCGGAAACGTTGAGCTGAACGAGTCTTACTGAGAAGGTAGGCGAAGTTAGCTATGAGGTCGACGTGATGTCGATTGAGCTGTGAGGTGTTGGTATCTGAACGATTTCGATCTGGGTCTCCAAGCCGGTTTATATATCGGTATGTAGCACGATCTCTTCTTCCTTTAAGTCCCCTGAAAAGTCGTTCACGTGTTGGCAGGTGGTATTGACCTCGCAAGAGGGACTTTCGCGTAGGAACAACTGGACGAACGAAACCGCAGACGCCTCGCGCAGAATAAAGCAGATGGCAAGATGACAAGCAAAGTACTACGGCGGCAGTAGGAGGTGACAGCAGATCGAGCAGTGCTAAGGCCTCGCCTGATTCGCTCAGCCCAGTCCAGCTAAAAAGTTTGAGCCCAACAGTCATGACTGTCCAATCCTCCATCCGGTGATGGCATTGCTGTATGTACCGCGATGACCCCTATCGCTGTACATACCGATTGCCTTTTCTCCTTCATTCAAATTCCGATTGCCAGGGGTGATTACATAAGCCGCCGGATGGTCCGAGTCAGAAACAACAGCTCCCGGTCGTTGCATGGATCCGGATCCTTCCTTCTGTAACTTGGCATCCATCGTTGACCTCAATTTCGCAAAGGCAACCTCCATCCTCGTCAGATCGAGACCCTTCCGCCCGCGTTCCGAATCAGCAACACTCCCGCCGCCCGGTTCAGGCCACTCTCCGCAATGACCTCTCCGGCACCCCGTCAAGTGAAACGCGCGAGACCTTTCTTGCAACAGGATAGACTGCTTTCCGTTCAGTCCCATGTGGTATCAGGCTATGTTGGTGAGTTTGATGAATCACAGACCGCTGCAGGCTCCCGGGACTCAACGGTTCCCAATTTCCCACCTAGGAAACCGTGCAGCAACGTTCCCTCTGCAGCTTCTCGGCTATGATGTAGATGTCATTAACACGGTGCAGTTTAGCAATCATACAGGTGAGCTCAAGGTTTCCAGCTGCCGAGGTTCTTGGTTGACATTCTGCTCTGCGACTAGGATACGGTCACACCAATGGTAGCAAGACCACGCCGGAACAACTCTCTGCGGTGTTCAGTGGCCTAGAGGTGAACGGATTGGGCAGGTGGGCAAAGGTATTGACAGGTTTGTTCGCTCGTATACTCCTTTGTTCCACAATGACAGCTGAAAACCCCATTCGTAGGTTATATTCCTGGAGCGTTGGCGTTGTCTGTCGTCGGGGACCAAGTGCGGAGACTGAAAGAGCGCGCGAAATCAGAAACCCATCAGGAAGATGTGATATACTTGCTCGATCGTAAGAAACGTCGCTGCATTCGCTCCAATGCCATCCTTATCGGCCTTTTCCGTCCTTACAGCTGTGATGGGAGATATCGGGAAGGGGCTCTACGTAGCGGAAGACGTGGTACCTATCTACCGTAGTCTGCTGAGTCAAGCTACCATCATCACGCCGAATCAGTTTGAAACAGAGTAGGTCCGCTCGAGCCATGGCGTCATGCAAATTTTCTTACCGCCATCTGCGCATTATTCAGACTTCTAGCGGAGCGCAAGATCGACTCATTAGCAAGCCTTCACCAAGCTCTGGACGTCCTGCACTCGTCGCCTCACTCAGTGCCTCACGTTGCCATCTCGTCTATCCCTTTGCCTCGTCACCTCGTCGAGTCGCTGAGGCTGCCGGGACTACCATTGGCGTATAGCGATCTTCTTCCTGCAGAGGGGACAGTGGAACAGCTGCAGACGTGGCCCGGGTTATCCCCAGACGAGGGCTTCAGGCAGAAGTTCACGAAAGGAATTCGTGATGCCTCCGCGGAAGAACAGATGGTGTTGACATGTTTCGCCTCGACGAAGAATACGGAATCAGAAACAGTGCAAACCTATGGCTTCGCCCTTCCGACCGTGGAAGGATACTTTTCCGGTGTTGGGGATCTATTCTCAGCCCTGGTGCTAGCTTTTTACAAGCCTGAAACGGATCCGAGGGGCAAGGCGACAGCCAGTACCGACAATGCTACTAGGTCGAATGCAGTAGTCGCGGAAAGTGAGGAAGGCGATCGACCGTTAGATCTGCCTCCTTTTCCCGCCGCAGTCTCCAAGGCACTATTAGGTGTGCAACAAATCTTACTCAGGACTCACCTGAATACTCTTCAAGTGGCCAACGAGTCAAAAAAGCGAGAGCAGAAGCAAGACTCGAACACAGAAATGGTTCCCGAAGAGGAGGATTGCGTCCCGTCGGATCCCGAATTGGACTCTTTACCGCCAACGCCTGTATCCAAAGGTGCGCTACCGATACCTGCGAGGACAGCAAGAAGAATGCGAATGAGGGAATTGAGAATCATTCAGGAAAAGGACAAGTTGTTGAAGCTAGCAGAAGACGACCGGGTCGGATGGCCTGGAAAGCGCTTGCACTGGGCTGAATTACTGCAGGGCAGTCAATCTTCTGTGTGATAGCAGTATTATTATACGTATATCGGGATAGTGAACCGCCCTTTGGACACTAAAAGCCACGTATAAGCATGAATTGAGTACTCAGATCGTCGACAGTTCGACCTGGACTTTACGTCGTGTCGTATGCGTGAATGCTGTGAGGTTCTGGATGGGCACTGACAAAGTCCTGACCCCTTCTTTGCGAGTTCGCAAGAGATCCGGCGCGGGGGTTACGGGCACGTACAGCGAAATCCAGTCGTGCCAACCCAACGACTACAGTCGCTGAATAATAGACTATCGCGCATTTGTGCGTCACTTTGCGCCCAGATATGCCCTGCAAACCGGATCTACACAACAACTTGTACAGTACTGTCTACAGTTGCGAGCAAAGTGGTATACTGCACGACATTCTTCAACCTCGAATGAACGATCCGCCCCAATGATTGAGTCGAGCGGTTCTTGAGTCAGGATCACCTGCTTCCCATCCAAGACGTCTGCGGGGTATGGATATTGCAGTGCGACTCGTCGCTATTTCTGCGAGCTCTCTGGGCTGGCCGCCCGTACTGTTGCAGGAAACCGATGATCTACCTATGCAACTGAAACAGCTCCTTGGCTGGTGTTGTTTGGTTGCAATGATGCAGTGTATGAGGGACACTGCTCTGGCCATATCGTATGGCAGTACAACTCGGAACACAAGGCTCGATATTCACCGCGGTTCGCTACTGCAGACACAAGTGCTATGCTCGATTTGTTTGTAGTTCCCGGGGACTAGCTAGGTCGAATTGGCTTAGCAGCTATATGAAGTTTCAATCATGAGCAGGATGAACGAGGGCTATCAGAGAAACCAGCGGGTCCTTACCGTAGAGCCATTCAGTATATCTGTTGTTCCTATGAGGTACTTTCGACCTAATAACAGAACATGTGGTAAATGGAATGTGTTCCAGTTTTCCGTTACAGACAACGCACCACGGGTTTGCTCGCTCATCCATCGAAGAGCTGCGATTTCTGTAAAGGTACAACCTCCGAGGAAGAAGACCATTGTAGTTCCTCCTTCCCTGGAGGCTGGTTAAGAAACCACATCAGTTAGACTAACCGCTTGACACTGAGCGCAACACCGACACTTACCGGAGGTCGAGACACTGCCATGTTCTGGCTTTTGCAGCTCATCAAACGTTGAGCCTGGAATTGCGCGCACAGTCTCCTCAAAGCCCCTCCAACCGACGATGGCATGAGCCCGGGGCAGTTGATCAGATTCTACACGCTCGCTAGAGGCATCCCTCTCGGTCGATATTGGCTTGTTGTGAGCGGTTACTGACGTCGCCAGCACCGCGGGTTTCATGCTAACGCATTGTACGAGACGGATACTAAGGGGTGCGTAACCGGAGTAAACATAGGAGATATCGTTCGGAGCCACGTCGTTGACTTCCTCTACGAGTAGACGAAGCGGCTTGCGCAACTGCGGAAACGTGGTACTGGCTGGAGATTTGGACAAAAGATTCAGCTTTTCCAAGGCGATGAGCAATGGCAGATGGTGGTAGCCATAGACCTATGGAGCCAGCCCGTATTAGACGATCGATCTCTCCTATCTGGAACGAGAAATTCACCTGCAGGTATTCTCGCTTGAAATTCTCCAAAGGTTTTTGCCGAATCCCTCCCTGTGCTAGATGCAGAAGCACAGCCGCCCGCAAAACCACCATTGCCGATACCTCTTGATTCATGAGATTTTCGATGGCCTCCAGCTGGTTTGATAGATCGTACCCTGCTATTATGTCTGTTATACCAGGACCAATCGGGATATCGACTTTAGAGTCCCGAGTTCAAGACCGGGTAAAGCGATGACCTACTTTGCTGAATTTCCAGCACTCTACTGAACTCGTCGGATCTAGTAATCGGCATCAAAACCTCGCTTAATCCCGTATCTAAGATATATGTTGAGCGATCGCCCTATCAAAGGAAACTGTTGCAACTCACGTAAACGCAATGCCTGATGCTCATTCTGTAGTCCGCCTAGTTTGCCCACAAAGTCTTTCATTTCCTTCACATTCTTTAGCGCCTTCCGAGCCTCGTAATCCCCTTCAAGCCTCTTTGCAATCTTACTCAGTCGCGAGCCCACAGACGCAAAGTTGAGGTCCCGGATATCGGCAAATACTTTATCGGTGGAGCCAGATAACCAATGTTTACGCTTCTTCAAAGGTATGTTGACCCTGGCGAGATTTTCAGTAGCGGCCGATGATGAGGGAGCGGATTCTACTTGATTTGCGGAGAGTAGAGCTGGGTCCACTTCGATATGCGCTGGTCGGTCGAAGAATTCTCAGGCTTTGCAACAAGTCATTTGAAGTCAATCTCACCTACAATTCTTTATTCCAACATATTCGTCGAGGAGGCCCTCAAAAGTCAATTGGGTAAGCATTGGTGTAACCCAATCAACGGAGCGGTCTATGATGATCAACGAATCCACCTGATTCGACAGTTCCAGATCGCCGTACAAGGCAGGGTCCGATTGCCGATGTTTCAGCATCAAATGATGAAGCCGCTTTGAGAAACAAAAAGATTGAAAGGTCAACTCTGGTAATTACTACGCATCATGGTTCGAGCTACCTTTGCAGCATCACCTTTCCCAACGACTCGAGGGAAGAGCCCGTAGGCGCGCTGAAACGTCATCAGAGCCAGACTGGCGTGAAACACTGGAGTGTCATCTCCGTTCTGACGAAGTTCGATGCGTGAGCGATGGTTTCCAAGCAGTTGTGCGTACTTACCAGGTAGATATCCTTGGCCACGTCTTCCATCTCTAAACTAAGTAGATCGTCTTCCAGTCCTATCCATTCCAGCCGGTACTCCCGCAGCTCTACGTCTCCACTGACTCCGAGGTCCTCCAAGACTCTCCTGCACAAAGATGTGATTCGCGGCGTGCATAGAATAGTATATGTGTGATGTTGATGGCCCGCGGACACTTCCGAGTTTCCCGTCGATGCACCAGGGGAGACGGGCGCCGTTATCGACTGCTGATGTGCTTTGATCTGATCTGAAGGCAAAGTGGCTCGTCGGTCGACTACTCTGCTCCATGTGACTCGCAAACTTACCTGCGATGATTTGCATGAACTGTCTTCTGGGACGGCAGAGCCAAACGACGTGACGTGTGTTCACGGTCAGTGGTCCTGGCTCTAGCCAGAACATCTTGTCAACGGCTTGATTCTGTGGATGTTACAATTCGTCTTTAACAAGGAGCGTGGAGCTTTCCGTGGCAGCAAGATTCACGTACCTTGAGAAGAGCCACATCTGTCACAAGGCCTAGAGGTCCACTCAGCGCTTTGTCCAAAACTAATGTCTTCTGTCCCTGGATATCGGTCAACGCTTCCAGCAAAGTATCCTTGGCGAGATTATTCAACGGCGAGATATCCACATCCTTATGGTATGGACTGAAAGCTGATGCGTGGCGTTGCGACGACGATTCCCCTGACAACGATGGAGCTGCAGTGGATCCCTTGGCTGTCGAAGCGACGCCGGGGTTCGGCTCAGATGACCGCGCGAAAGCCGGGCTTGCGCTCATCGAGGTCGATGCTGATGTTGATTACAGATTTACGATGGGGACTTAAGCTCGCCTTGAGGTGCTACTAGGACTGAAGACTTGGCCTGTCGTGCTCCCCCACGGAAACACCCATACCACCAAGAAGGTTGTCAATATCGGAACGTTATCCGATTGCATTGATGAATCATCACGACGGACATAATTAAGTGTCCGTGTCCAAGGGTTCCGACTCGCGTCGTTTCAAGCTTAGACGACGATCCAACTCTTCTGATGACGACAGCGCGCAGACCTTCCAACCATCGCACCCTGCTTGATACAGAGATCCATTTCCCTTCGCCTCAGTCTGACCTCATCTTAGAAGACATCTCGCCACTTTCACCGAACCCTGTCAGGAAACCCCGTTTATTTGCGAAATGTCGAGATCATACGATCGAGGTACGCTTCACATAGTCTCCTTGCCGTGGAAACTAGACCGGTAAAAGCTCACTCACTTACCTTGTAGCTTTGACCGTCTTCTCACCTGATGGGCATGTAAGTCTATCGGCGCTGATACATTGGATCACATGCTAAAGACCCTGCCATTTCCTACAGCTCTTCCAAGTTCGTATCGAGTCGGAAAGGATACCTGAAGAAACATAAGGAAGGAAGGACTATGATTGCTAACCTCTGGGATTCTGCAACTGTAGGTCGACTATGCGTTGGAAGCCGTTCGGAGAGGTACCTGCGCCGTAAGTCTTCATTCGTCACCACGGCGTCTATACCATACCAAACTTCCTTCTCCGACAGGTCGGCGTGAAAGGAGCCAATGCCGTCGTGTTGGGAGTGGAGAAGAAGTCTGCCCTGCAACTGCAAGATCCTCGTACGGTGCGAAAAGTAGCCTTGCTTGATGACCACATTTGCATAGCGTTTGCAGGTAATTAGCGCATGTCAGATGCTCGTTGTCGTTCTTAAGATTAACCATACTCCCTCTTCGTCCTGGACCAGGTCTCACGGCTGATGGACGAATCTTGATCGACAAGGCAAGAGTGGAGTGTCAGTCACACAGGTTGACGGTTGAGGATCCCGTCTCGGTGGAATACATTACGAAATATGTCGCAGGCGTCCAACAGGTATGTCACCTCCGCTATTCTGACTGCGTTTCGTATAGCGCCTAAAGGCAAACCCATCCACTAGAAATATACTCAGTCTGGAGGCGCGCGTCCATTCGGTATCTCTACGCTCATCGTCGGATTCGACCCCGCGGATACGACCCCCTGTCTGTACCAGACCGAACCCAGCGGCATTTACTCTGCCTGGAAAGCCAACGCTATCGGTCGATCGAGTAAAACCGTTCGAGAATTCCTGGAAAAGCACTATACCGAGGGGTTGGACAAGGATGATGCCATCAAGTTGACGATCAAGAGTCTGCTTGAAGTTGTGCAGACGGGTGCAAAGAACA
Organism: Naganishia vishniacii ANT03-052; assembly: GCA_015708705.1. Taxonomy (NCBI): domain Eukaryota; kingdom Fungi; phylum Basidiomycota; class Tremellomycetes; order Filobasidiales; family Filobasidiaceae; genus Naganishia; species Naganishia vishniacii. Next base: position 467,517 of record MU158398.1, read on the forward strand.
TTGAGATTACCTATGTCGACGGCTTCAACCAGGTCAAGGTGGGCCCTTAGTGACGTCGCTCGTATGACGATGAACGCTAAAGTTACTCTGCTTCTCGACTGGCTAGAACTTGGAGAATGAGGAGGTCGAGAGAATAGTCAAGGAAATTGAAGCAGAAAAGGAGGCGGAAGCAGAGCGAAAGAAGAACCGAATGGCTGCCGTAGCACAGGTCAGTTTCCTCGCACCCGGCCCTCTGTCGAAAGGGAGATTGGTCGCTGATAATGCTTACCTTGTTCTTTCAGAGCGCTGCGGCCTTGTCAGGCTTCGAAACCGTAACAACGCAGGGCGGGGGTGGTATTGATAGCGGCGCTGGCAACAACGAGTCGGGTGCTCAGTAGTGCATGCTGCTCAAACATGTTGTTCCCCATCGCAATACACATGTTGCATGTATAGATAGCGAACACTGACGAGACGATCGAATCCATCAGCGAGGTGCGACGATGCAGTTAACGATGCGAGCTTCCATAGTGTGGATATACGCGCGCTGATGCGGAGCACTACAAACGCAAAGGACTTGAACGAGTGTGTATAGAACCACCAAATACCCTGCTCAGGGTATCGCGGTCTCGATCCCGTCTACGTATCGTGTGCTCATACTTCCTACGCTTATACGGCAACTATGACAACTTTTGGGTAGCTGTAAGGACATCGCTTTGCCATTGATTCGAATATGCATATGTTACGTCCGAGAGACGTGGAAAGCAGGAGAGTATGCGGACACCCACAGTAACGCCGCGTCAACGACAATGGCAAATGGCGGAATACTGGCGATGTTCCCCTTTTATATATACCACAATGCGGCTTCCTTTCGGGCCCCGAAACGACGTAATTTCGAGAAAATTCGTGACTTTGCTCGGATCTTCCGGCGTATTTACTTTGTGGCCTTCGGCGGGTGACGTACTGTATTGACGTATCGCCTCCAGCCTCCGGTAAGCTTTCCAGTATCTTCGGTAAGCATTCTTCATGTGAGCTGTCAGCCAACATGGACAGGCCAGAGTGCCAATGAATATATATAACCAGATGGATTCTTCTCGTGGATCGGCTAGGTGTGACCTATCATAGTTACATACACAACATACGCAAACCCACGTACACCGTTGAACAGAACAATCCGCACGAGTTAAGAGTTTCAAAGAGTCCGTGAATTGGAACAAGTATCATCCATACAGGCAAGTCACCTTTCTCAAACGCCTTTTTTGTTCGCAATGCTGATATCACCTTCGCTTACAGACTTGAACGCCCATCATGTCCGAGCTCGACTTCACCGAACGCGCGGAACAGATTGTGAAGCAAGCTATGTCGGAAGCCGAAGAACATGGCAACAGCCAAGTCTCTGCTCTTCACATTGCCTACGCTTTATGGGAGGACAAGGTCTCGCAAGAACAGAGCGTGGGAGGCGCCACATCTGGAAGCACAACGGGTGCCGGTGCTCCAACGCTGTTCAAAGGATCTATGGAGAAGATTGGTGCCGACACGACAACGTTCAACCGGGCCATACTTCGAGCTATCAATAAACTCCCGTCGGTCCACCCTCCTCCGCAACCGCCGCTGTCCTTCTCCAGCCATGCACACCTTGTCCTTCGGAACGCTGGTTCTGTTCAGAAAGACCAGCACGACTCGTACATCGCCGTTGATCACCTTATCCTAGGACTCCTCAAGTCGATCAACGATGTCCCCGAACTCAGGAGCCTCCTTACCGAAGCCCAGCTCGATGATCGCTCCATCAAGAAACTTGAAGAGGAAATCAAGCGGGCCAGAGGCAACAGAAGGGTCGATAGCAAGAACGCTGAAGCTGGGTTCGAGGCTCTGAACAAGTACGCTGTCGATCTCACGGAACTGGCAAGTCAAGGCAAGATCGACCCGGTCATTGGCCGAGACAAGGAAATCCGTCGAGTGATCGCCATCTTGTGTCGAAGGACAAAATCGAATCCGGTCTTGATCGGCGAACCGGGCGTCGGCAAAACGGCAGTCGTCGAAGGTCTGGCACAACGAATCGTGGCCAGAGACGTTCCTGTCAGCCTGCTGGGACGTCTTTACTCGCTGGATACCGGTGCGTTGATGGCCGGCGCCAAGTACAAAGGAGAGTACGAGGAGCGTATCAAGGGTGTGCTCAACGAGATTGAGCAGAAGTCGAATGAAGGCGAAGGCATCATTCTGTTCATCGACGAGATCCACACGATCATGCAGGGCAAGGAAGCTTCGGGAGGCTCCTCGTTGGGTGAACTTCTCAAGCCCCTCCTGGCTCGAGGCAAGATTCGATGCATCGGTGCGACGACACTTGCCGAATACCGAGAGTACATCGAGAAGGACGCAGCACTGGAACGACGTTTCGCCCAGGTCATTGTCGACGAGCCGAGTGTTCCCGATACCATCTCCATTCTCCGAGGTATTAAGGAGAAATACGAAACTCATCACGGATGCCGAATCACCGATGCAGCTTTGGTCGCCGCCGCCCAATTGGCAAAGCAGTATCTGACGAGTCGACGTCTTCCGGATAGCGCCATCGATTGTCTCGATGAAGCTGCCACCAATGTCCGAGTTCAGCGGGAAACCCGACCAGAAGCCATCGATATCCTCGAACGGAAAAAGCTGAGTCTGCAAGTCGAGATCCATGCTTTGGAGCGGGAAAAGGACGATGCCAGTAAAGAGCGACTCGTAACCGCGCAAAAGTCCTTGGCAGATGTTGAAGACGAGCTAGGTCCAAAGCTTCAGGAATACGAGAATGAGAAGAACGCGGCCGACAGAATCAACGAACTGCGACGAAAGATCGACGACCTGAAAGCCAAAGCGGATGAAGCGGAGCGACGATACCAGATCGACGAAGTCGCCGCAATCCGTTACGAAGCTCTGCCTCGCCGACAGAAGGAGCTGGCTCAACTCGAAGCTCAAGAGCGTGAGAAGCAAGCAGACGGACGCGCGGGAGGCATTGTCGCGCCGGAGAATATTGCCGAGGTGGTGTCTCGATGGACAGGAATCCCAGTCACGGCGCTGCAACAAAGTGAAAAGGAAAAACTGCTCAAAATGGAGAAGATCCTGTCAAAGACGATCGTCGGTCAGCCAGAAGCCATATCCGCCGTCGCCAATGCCATTCGACTCTCGCGTTCCGGTTTGTCCGATGCCAGTAAGCCAATCGCCTCCTTTATGCTCGTCGGTCCTTCGGGTACCGGTAAAACTGCCTTGGCTCGAGCGGTTGCCAAGTTCATGTTCAACTCCGAAGACGCCATGCTTCGATTGGACTGTTCCGAATTCAGCGAGAAACACAGTGTTAGTCGGCTGATCGGCGCTCAACCTGGTTATATCGGCTACCAACAAGGAGGTCAGCTTACCGAGCATATCCGTCGCAAGCCGTACACGTTGATCCTCCTTGATGAGATCGAAAAGGCCAGTCGAGAGTTTGTCTTGCTATTCTTGCAAGTTATGGACAACGGTAAATTGACCAGCGCGTAAGTAACATCGCTTTTCCCGCTGTAGGATAAAGATGTGCTGACTTTGATTTTTCATTATAGGGCTGGCACCCTTGTCGACTTTAGGAACACCATTCTCATGTACACCAGTAACTTGGGTGCGTCCTATCTGACAGAAGCCGGCGAGGGCGAAATCAATCCCGAAACCAAGGAGCTCGTAAACGGTGCTATCCAACGTCATTTCCCGCCAGAGTTCATCAACCGTCTCGACCAGATCATCTTCTACCGAAGCTTGTCGCGAGCAGACATTCACAAGATTGTGTCGATTCGTATCGCCGAAATTCAGGACCGAATCAAAAAGAACGGCAAGAAGATCAAGCTTGCAGTTGATGAGCCCGCTATCGATTGGTTGGCAGCCGCTGGTTACTCGCCTATCTACGGTGCTCGTCCGCTAGCCAGGACTATCCAGCAAGAAATTCTCAACCCGCTATCGCGCTTGATCTTGCAGAATAGGATCCGGGATGGCGAAGTCGCCCGAATCACGACCGACTCTCAGAGGAACAGGATCGTGGTGATTCCCAATCACGAGGCCGAGGTAGAGTTGGAGGACGATGACATGGACAGTGTTCCTGAAGACACCGATGACGAAGACATGATCGTAGAGGAAATGGACTAGAAGAGGCAAAGGACAATTATGTAAAGAAAAGAATCTGTAGAGTAGACGGGCATGAGACCCTACTTTATTGTTAGAGCACACCAATTGTATTAGAGTTGCAAAAGATATTATAGTTGAAGTTGATACGCAGATATCGTTCCATTCGCCGCAAGGAAAAGATAGAGATGACGTTTGAGTTTCGGGAGAAGGGCGTCCTCGACTTGAGCTGCTGGGTCGGCATCACCATCGGGCTTTGCAATGAGGATTTGGTTGCGACGGCGATGTTGGATAATAGGATGCCAAAACTGTACCGCAAGTTGCCCTCAAACCAGCTTGGGCGGTATTGTGTTCATTTTGGATGGCAATGACCATTTCCTTATGCAACCTCGCCTTTTAAAGATAAACAGCATGATACTAGATACCGAGCTGTACAAGAAGCTACCGGGAAGCCTGATATTCAGGGAGTCCGCCTTTTTTTTGGAAGCCAGCAAGAAAGTCGCAGGTGAGTCGATTTCTGCTGCTGGACGGACGACCGATTTGATCGTTAATGAATACGAACGCAAGTTGCTTTTCAAATCTGACGCACGGTCCACGATCCGCCTTCTCTCCCTGTGCTGTCGAGGTCCAAACTTCGATACATGGTTGCTGCGCATGTCTTGGACAATAATCATTGGCTGCGGCTTACATGTAGCACCGTTGTATTGAAATCTGATAGGTCCGCCTAGATGAATTACTATCGTTTTCCGATTGTCTTTGTGCCTCTCGGCCGTTTGCTCGTAGGCAGAGGCAAATGCCGATCCTAACGCCAATGCAGCTGTTCAAGCAGCTGAAGCGATGTGACGCGATTCTCTTGACAGTGCATTGCGAACACGACAGTCCAAGGTGATCAGGTGCGGCCTTGTCTCCGGAACGGTGAGCACTATCACATCCAGTGTTCCATGTGCATTGTATATTTTTTGATAATAGTTATTGCCTAGTTTCTGCTTCCTCCGAGCATCATCACCGCTCTCTGAGGTTCAAGTACTCTTGGCTACAATGCTTGCCTTCTTCCCAGTGTCCTTGTACGGTATGCGCGGACTGTTCCGCAATGGATCACGTCACCAGCGAAAACGCCACGGGCCAATCTGGTGCCTTTTGCTCGCAACATGCTGCCCCGTTCTCCGTTTCAAGACCCCGCCTAATCCCAGACCAACTTTCCCCCCATATCGACCTGGGCCTTCATCCCGTTACTGAGTGACCTATTGTTGGCGGCGACGCTGATCCCGGCTTGCTTGGGCTTTGAGTAGAGCGCATTGATCTTTTCCCTTTCATATAGACAAACAACAAGTCAGCTACAAGCGAAAGTCATCGAAAGGGAGAAGCAGGGGCTTACTCACTTTTCCTGTTCCCTGCGATACTTTACCAACCTATCCAACCGTTCCTTCTCCTCGGCCTCCTTGGCGGCCTTTTTCGCAGCGACAGAGGCTGCATTCTTCTTTTGCAACTTTGTCGGCGTCGTCGAGGAGCTCTCGTCGACTCGGTGTTTACCTACTCCCGAGGCAGAAGTGCGCGGGAGGGGCTTTTTGTGCTGAGAAGAAGAGGAAGAGGCGGCTCCGAGGGCGAGTGCGGAGAAGCGGTTAGTGGAAGTGATGGATCCTAACAGTTACATAAAAAGCGATCAGTCTTTCAAGTTTTATAGGTATCGGCTCGCATTGACGCACCTCGAGAGGTGGAAGCAGATTCCCAAGCACTAGACACCTTGTCCGCTCCTCCGGCTCCCACCACCTTTTTCGGCTTTTCCCAGGCCCCAGCAGCCGTCTTCCTCTGAACGGCCGAGATCTCTTCGGCCTCGCTTTCCTCGGAAGAGGAGGATTCGTTGTTGTCGCGCCCGGTGGTAGAGACGGCGGGGGTCTCTTCGGCCGAGAGGGCGGCTGCTAGGTGTGCATCGTTTGATGTGTCGGGTTGCGGGGTACTAGATGACCTGTGATCGGGTTCATGATCAGCTGGTCCACATCATCCTGTCAGAAAAACCCGCGCCGCAACTCACTCTGCTGCTCTGACCGACTCGCCAGTCTTTCCCTTGCTCTTCTTCTTCTTGCTCGCCTTTTTCCCAGACGCAGATGCGGACGCGGGATCGACAACTTCGTCATGACCGACGGCATCCTCCCGCACTGCAGCTTGAGTCACATCGGCATAGGACGAGCCCTTGGAGGAAGACTTGGTGGAAGCCACAAGAGGCTGTTCATCTCCCGAGGTAGTGGGCGCCGAGGTAGTTTGTCGCACAGCGGCACTCTTCTTCCCCTTGCCCTTTTTCTTCCCGGAGGCTGATCCCGCTACCTTGTTCTTGGCCTCCTCCAACGCATGTTTCGCTTGGGGCACGACACCACCACCGGCGGTGGACATGCGAACGTACTGCGCGCCCGCTACGAGCGCGACGACTGCGAGTGCGCCGATGATTGTTTCCCAGGTGACTTGGGGCATTGTATTTTGTGTGAGCGGGCTAGGGAAGATGAGGCGAACAATACAATACCAAGCTCAGACTAGTATGCTGATGAAGATGAAGCAACCATCCAGGGTCCACGCGTGACTTCGCGGTGACCAACTCTGGACACCAGTTGAGCGCGCCTCCGAGTTCTCTAGCTAGTTCACTACTAACTTGCCACTCACTCCTTGCACTCTCCTTGCCTGCAAGATCAGCTCGATGCCAAGTAGGAACTCACTCCGAATGCCGCACAGCTTCCCTGCAAGTCCCATCACGCTAACCCGAATGGCGATCGATGGTTCCCACATGTTCACGACGTCAATCGTATAGGAGGGTGTTTGCTAGCTGACCAGGTTGGCAACGGTGAATGAGTTTGCGCTCAACGGTGCAGGCATAAGATGTATAACACATCCCGTGTCAGCCTTGGTACAGCCCTCATAGTCCATACCTCACGCCCTTAACCTCTGCATCTCGATCTCCCTCGTCAGACCATCTACCAGCCACCCCATCTCAACCCCGACTAGACCGCCTCGATCCCCAAACCCGAACCTGAGCACCTCCGTCGCCCTCTGCAACGTCGTCAAAGCCAACGCTATACGCGCCCTCGTTGCCCTCGGTATCTTCACCCCATCCCAAAGGTCAACCGTCCCGTCGCCCTCCACGTGTACGTTCAACAACTTTCCAAGCTCGGCCAAGGCGACTCCCATGCTCGGATGAAAGGTGGGCAACACCTCTCCCAAAGCACGGACGAGGATCGTTTGGATCCGGAGGGCGTCAAATATTCGCGGGAGGGTTTTTTCTTCGTTCACAGAGCGGACGAGGGCGGTGCTTGGTTCTGGTGCGGTCAGTTGGAGTGCGTGGATTCGGAGGAGTGGAAGGAGCGGGTACGAGCTCGGAGGCTGTACAGTGAGCAAAGCCTGAACGAGATCAGGGATGCGTTCTTCGTCTTTCAGAGCTACAAGTAGTATGAGCATAATTGGTGACTCGAAAGGGCCTCACATGCAACTTACCCAACGACCCCCGCTCGTCCGCGTGAACGATTTCCTGCGCGGCATTGACCAGCGCCCGAATCCGCCCGATGGCGAGGGATTCTTTTTTCCCACAAGCAGCACAAGAGATTACGCATTCCGTCTGATTATCATCGTCAAGATCTACGCGGAAGGTCAGCTTACGAGAACGAGAGGCGACGAGCTAATGAAAAACGCACTTGGCATCTCAACAAGACCCGCGCGCGTGCATTCCGGGTGGTAGACACACCACCTCGGATCTACGTGCTTCTGTGATGAGCCGTAGCGCTTGCAGAGGGAGCAGGTGCATGTGAAGCGGTATCGTTGGCGGAGTTCTTGCTGGCGGATGTGAAGGGGGAGCGAGACGTCGATATACGACGTGAGGATCTTTTTCAGCGACAAAAATCATCAACCTTGGCTCTAAGATAAAAACAACTGGACTCACCTCTTGACCCGGCTCAACGTCTTCAATCAAAACCACGTGCATTCCCTTTTCCTCACATCCTTCCGGAAAAACAACGACCGCGTTCGGCGCACAGGAATGGTTGAACAGTGCAACAGTTGGTGAAATGGCTACCCCTACCGGTGTCAATGATGGCGTAGAAAGGGTAAACGCGTTGGTCGAGAACTATCGGGGAAAGGCGAGACATCAGCCGGGAGATGCAGAGAAAGACGGGGCGCCGAAAAAGAAAACATACCGCGCAAACGAGGTCCATCAGCTCTTGTACTCCTCCGAACCCAAACGATCGCATATCCACCGGCTTCAATGGGCCGTCTGGTCCCTGTTCAGGCGGTTCCGCAGCGGCGAGGTACTGCGCGAGGTGCATGGCGAGCTTGGCGAATGGTTCCCTTTCAGACGGGGCAAGACTGGCCCGGACTGCACTCGTGATTGAACGTCTGAGATAAGCATGCAAAGAAGGGGAAAAGAGAGGACGTACGTGATTCCAAGGAAGCAATAGGATCCCACTGTCCCTGACGTCAGCACAAGGAGAACCCCTCCATGAAAGCGATAAACGCGGGTTGAGGCACGTACAAACTCCCGTTCCTCATCCTCTGATCGTTTCCGGGCCTTCCTACGACCCCAACAGACCCTTCCAAGCGCCCTAACTGCCTCCTCTGGGATCCATGGTCTCCCCATCTCTGCCCTTTCTTTACCAGCGGTGGAGGTATAGAGGGCTCGTAAGCGGACGAGGGAGCGACATTCTTCCTTGTGCGTAAGCCACGCGCGGGATTGGCAGGTCTATTATCGAGTAGTGATTAGCAGAGAGGATAAGCAAGTGGGATTAGAGGCATGAGATGCGGACCGTTGAGCAGTATCGAACAACTTTGCATCCCCCACAAAGACTCAGGTTCTGCGATCTGACTACTCCCGCAGCGGTTTCTGTCGTCGTCGTCGTAGGTGACCTCGTAGACGATGCTAAGCGGACTGCGAGCTCATGTGGTCCAAGAAAGCAGTAAGAGCAGTAGCTACCTAGCGCCGAGGTGGACAGGACCGCGCTGATAGGAGAGGTGGTGAGGATTGTGGTTCCTACCGCATGCTACTGTCAGCGAAGGGCGTCTCGCGATGGGAGTTGAGTAATACGTACCCTTCGATAGACGCCGACGACTATCCGAGGAAGACTTGAGGTAGACACTTCTTCCTGCTGTTTCCGTCTGGTGGATTTCAAGCTGTTCGTGGGGAAAATCGAGAAAGTTAGTCGAAGAGACGGTCGTCGGTGTTAGCGGAGTCGTGTTGACGGGAGGTGCAGCTGGGGTGACAGAGGCGGCGGGAGGAGCGGGTTTGCGGGCGTGGCGTTTTGATTTGAGCGCTGTAAAGGAGGACATTGTGGGGTGATATAGGAGGAGCAGGAAGCCAAGAAGTGGACGGCGTGATGGATAAATTTGGACCACGTACGATGATGAAATAAATGAAATGTTGAAATGTCTCAGAATTCCATATGGGCCTTGCTCGATCAATTCATCGTCTATCCTCCCTCTTCCACTTTCAATATCCCTATACTCCCCGTCCAGGCAGCAATGAACGCGCTCGACACGTCCCTCGAATGCCAAATCTGCAAACAGTCATTCACAGCGCCCGTCTCCCTCACATGCGGCCACAGTTTCTGCTCACGCGTACGTTCCCCCGCTTCCCCTTGTTCAAGGCAAACGAACGCTGACAATGACAGCCTGCGGGAAATAGTGTATCCGTGATGCGTTGCAGGAGAAGAAGGAGTGTCCTGTGTGTAGGGAAGATGCAAGAGAGGGGCAGCTGAGGCGGAATAGGGTACTGGAGGAGGTTGCTGGTGTTTGGATGAGCGTTAGGTCAGTTCACCTTGTGATATGGGTCGTGTGGATTTCCTGCGCCAATGGCGACATCGTCGTTCATGTTCAGCCGATCGTTCGAGCCTGACGAACGAGCAACTACTGCTCTCCTTCGTAGAGATCGATCTGACGCGTATCTCCTATCGGACAGAGACGACATCTTCCGCCTGTACCGCGAAGCAGAGACAACTGCAAGTCGCAAACGCAAACGTTCGTCGCCACCAGCTCCATCCGCGACCACTCACAGACAACGCTTCGCGGGAGAAGGCTCAAGGAATGGTGGGATGGCCACGCAAAAACCCGAGACGATCGTCTTGGACCTCGACGGAGACGAGTCAAGCGACGTCGAATCCGTTTACGGGACAAGCGACCATGTCCGACCACTCCCTTCTGCACCGGGAAGCCTCGTAGCGTGTCCCGCATGCGCTCAACAAGTTTCCTTATCATCACTCAACACCCACCTCGACCGCGGGTGTCCCCCCGCACGTCCAAATGACCAAAAAGCTTCATGGGCCGCGCTCTTTTCCGCGACAACGACGTCGGCAACAGCAGCTTCAGATGCCGATGCCGAGCTGCTTGGAAAGCGGATCAAGAAACCAAATTATGCGCTGGCGACGCCAAAAGAACTACGAGGGCTGCTGGAGACGTACGGCTGTCCAACGCAGGGCGAGAAACAAGTCTTGGTGGATCGAGTACAGATCTGGATCTCCCTGTTCAAGTATGTCTTCTCCGCCACCCTCCGGTTGCCGCTTCATCCAAACTAAACGAGGGGCTCGATTAGTGCCAACCTTGATGCTGGTCATCCGAGGCCATTGAAATCCCTTCGTGCAGAACTAGAGACCCAGGAACGCGCAAAGAATCGGGACAAGGAAGATGCCGCACGTGCTAAACAGGCGTTTGCGAATGCCGTGAGTGGCTCTTGATGTCTGTGCGCGCGGTGTTCCGTGTGTTAATGCTTGGTTCTTTCTCTGTAGAGGGAGGATGATGATGCGTTCAAGAGACTCGAGCAGGAGCTGCGGAGTCGAAAGAGGGGCAAAACGAGCAAGAAGGACGGATGAAACAGGACGGGGAAGATGCAGGCTCGTAATGGCGTATGCGCGAGTAAAATCCCGTAAACCTAGTGGCGTCGGGAGGATGTCCGGAGGGCGATCTAACGGTACACTTGCAGTGATTGTCCTATGTGTTGCAGCAACAACGAAGTCGACGGAATGTGGAGACGATCAGAGCCATGTACACCCTTCGACTCGAGCGAGGAGTTTCTGGGCAAGAGGAATTGCGAATCGTGGTCCGATGACGGTCAACTGCCGAGCCCCGGGCGATTCAGCCCGTTCGGGACTGTATTGCGTCTGTCGTGATATCATTCCGTGCACTTCTGCTGGACTTTGGACTGGACAGACATGGTGCAATGTATATGATATTCCTTGACCGCTCTCTCTCGCCCGCGCGCGCTCGATGGAGCTCACAAACCCAAAACAGATGAATGACATGCTTAAAGAAATGACCGTGATGCGAACTGTTGCCATGCTTTTGTGTTGGTTACCCGCCACTGTGTGGCTTTTGAAAGTACCGTGATTGACCTCAAATGTTTTTACCCCGCTGTTCACTGCGGCTACCACCCAAAGTTCTCGCAATGGAACTCGATGAGCGCTTGACCCTCCTTGAAGACTTTGGCTGGAGTCGAGGCCGAAGCGACAGCCTTCCGAACCGCGTTTTGCAAAGTCGAGGGGCCGCAGACTGCATGGACAGAATGAGCCAAGGTAATGACGAATATGATCGCCTCGCCACCCACCATTTACGGCTACGCTGCCCTGTGCGTGTTGTACAGACTCGCTTACGACCTTGCCCAAATTAGCTCTGCCTTGATGCCAGTTGACGAGACCTTCTTTGCCCTCGTCGGTTCGGAATTTGTCGTCAGCCTCTCGCTCTTTCTCGTTGATACTCCCGGCAGGACTCGTCGAGTTGTACCCGTCGGACGAGCTGTTTCCGCCGGCAAGGGTGATGGTAGCGGTTCGGGTCAAGGTAGCAACCTTTTCGAGCAGGGTGCCCTCAATGGGCGAATATTGTGTGATATGGAAGTCGAAGGTAATGTCCATGTAGTCGGGAGCATTGACAAGGTGGCTTTCGAGGTCCTTTTTGATCCATTGATAGTGTTCTGTTGCGAACAAGGATTCAGTTTGTTCCACAAGAAACGCGCAAGAACGGCACATACCTCGACTTCGGAGCATCCAGATAAAGTTGAACTTGCGAACGGATGACTTGTTCTCTTTCGCAGCGTCCAGCACCGAGTACAAGCAGGCGAGACCATAGGTAACACCTGATCCACCGACGACAACAACGACGCTGTCATTGTGTCGAAGATCTACAGAACCTCCGTAAGGTCCTTCCAAATAGGCATTAGTCTTGTTCGATTCATGCGCTTTGGCGAGCAGTCGCTTGGTGAAACCTATGGGAGACGTGGTCGGTTGGAGACTGTATATACTGCAACGACAGGCGGGTGGTATCTTACCATCTCGGACTCGAATCAACAGGGTGGCATTGCCCGCCTCCGGGCCCTCAGTAATTGGTGTGCCTTGGAAAGTAAACGGATGGGCTTCAAAGGGCAACTTGGAGATTGACGGCATCATCAAGTAGCTGCGCAAATAGTCTTGTCAGCTATAGTTTGGTGTGCTCGATTATAGCCACTTACGCATGCTGACCGGCTTTCCACTTGAGATCGGGTCGGTGACAAGTCACGCGGACGGTGTCTTGATCGAGGACGTCGACGGTAGTAGGCGAGAGACCTTGGGCAACTCGACGAGAGGGGAAGACCCAAAGGCGGTTGAGAACGAATAATCGAACAAGTCGGGCGACTCGGTCAAACGTCCAGATAGCAATCCCAGCCTGTGGAGTGAATGGTGGGTTTGGTTCCCCAAGGTTTGGAAAGATCGGGACGACGTACGATAATCCATTTCTTCTGCCTGGAGAGCAGTTGAAAGGTAGTCAGCTAATATTCTTTCCTTCGTAATCATTCCGACAGGACACTCACTTGTCCCAATGCAGCCAGCACCCGGCAAGATACAAAGCGGCCATGACGATGTGACCGTAGTAAAACATTTCGTAAAACAAGTTTCTGATTGGTCGGAAGGAGTGAAGGGTGAGGATGGTAACAGAACCCAGAGCAACCCAGCCCTGCAGCAAGAAGACGAGTGAGTAAAGGTGAAGAACCTTCTTCTAAACGTCTCCGCCATACCCATCGAAGGTAGACCTCGTGCGAATGCGCGTAGAAGAAGCCTTTCTTGAACCTGTTAGGAAGATTTATCAGCAAATTTAAAGGCCGCACAGCGACTCGTGTCATTTGTCGCCAACACCTACCCGTCCTTTATCATTGCGATTGTATGAATCCAAGAAAAAACCAACGTAGTCCTTCCAGCCATTCGATGCAGGTAATTGAGCTGTGTGGAAACCGGGCTCAGCACATGGACAAGGTGTATGGATGTTGAGCCTCACCTTTTCATAACCAATCCCCGTCAAGACTGGTATAACCAATGGAATCTAAATTAGCACGGTAAAACCCCGCACGATGGAAACCAACATACAGTGAATGACGTTGTTCTTTCCAACCAAACCGAATACCAGACTGAAAACCGATGATACGATGAGGAAACTGGCCCACACGCGTGTGGAAGAAGAAGTGAACCTACGGGAACTGTGCGAACGCAACAAGACCGGTGGTTTTTGACAATTTCTTGATAGACGACGTCTCGCCGTAAAATGCGACGAAGAATGTCATCGCGATGTAGAGACAACTCCAGACGATTTCGTTGACCGTGAGGCCGGATAGCCAGGTCGGAAGTTTGGTAAGGTGACCGATAGTTTGCCAAGTGGCGATTGTGGCAACGGGGAACTGAGCAGGACCACCCTTCTTTGTAGTGTCGGTTGGAAATTTGCCTCCGTTGGCAGCCAGCGCTTGCAGTCTCTTGTTTCGATGATAGTACTCGCGTGTCATCTGAATGACACGCACTAAAGTGAGCAGACCAACAACGGCGAGAATCAGCCACCACATGTCCTTTATAGCGTTTTCCATGAATTCTCTCGTCTTCTGCTTGGCCGTTTTCGTGGCCGATTGGCTACTGGATCCTCCACTCTGACCGGATTGTGTTGTCGAGTTCGAGGTGTTGCTAGTTGATGCTCCGGAGGCGACGGACATGGCGGATGATATGACAGCGCTGGCGATGGCGGTTGCCGTGGACGAGGGTTGAGAGCCTGTTCGAGAGCCACCGGTGGCTAACGAAGAGGACATGATGTCGGGTTGGCGAAGCTAGGGTTGGTGAAGATTGCGATGTAGATTGCGATGATGGTATTGCGCTATCAGATAACAGTATCTTATCTCCCGAGTCCCGCATGCCGAAGATCTAATTATATATGGGGTCATGGTTAGTCCTTGAAAACCCCGACATGGTGTAAACTTGGGGAAAAGGCGGAAACCAGATATGCTTCCCGTCCGACGCGACTTCGCCCGAAGAAGCGGTCTGATAAAACGGAGCTTGGATGCCGATTCAGCAAAATGACGAGCTAAAGCTGTCACCCTCTCTCTTGCCCTGTGAACTGGGCAAGCTCCTGCGCCTGGTGAGGCCTGGTGAACGAAAAAGCGATGGTAGGAACAGATGAACTGTTTTTAGGCTCGTTACAGTACCGATGAGGGCGCTAACCATGGGCTTTATCAGATACTTGTAATCTGATTAGATCAGATTGGTTTGACTCCGCTCACAAGCGCAAAGAGCAGAGAGAGCTGCGGGTTCAAGGAAAATGGGCACAGGCGCTTACAACCTAATCCGCTCTCTAAGGGGAAGGAGCAGGGAGATATCACCGCCGGGATCAAGTCAGGGCTTCTGCTTCCGCATCCGAGAGTCAGGCGCAGAAAGTCACGAGAAACTATCAAGAACGCTGCAACTGATGGAACGTCAGGGAGCTGTAAGGTTATCAGAGCCCCCTCCCTATACTCCTTCAGCTACCCCTCCAGAGCTCAAGAGGCAGAGTCGAGGAGCTCAAACTACCACAAGTAGCTGTTGTTCAGATCGTCGTGCAGGAAGGAGGAGAATGCGCGCAGTAACATGGCGAAGTTCGCAACAGTAGCCATCATTGCATCTACTGCCTTTCATGGGCACTGCGAGCATCTGGCTCCAGGCACTCCATGTACCCCAGAATCTCTCCTCTTTTCCCTGCTGGAGGCGACCAAGAACCAGCTCGAAAAAGCGTCGAGCAGGCTGAGTGCCGTAGCTGATGCCGCAGATGGAAAATACGGCGGATATGCCTCAATGTGCCTGACCAGGTTCTGACCGCCTACATGCACTGTGATATGATTACCCATCATAACGTGGGTTTCAAGCGAGAGAAGAAATAGAAGAGCATTCTTGGCGGGACGGTGAGAAACGATGGAGAGAACGGGGGATCGATAGATATACGTACAAACGGTTCGTTTACAGACAAGCAGACGTACACTGAGAATCAACAAGAAATAGGCCCGTGGCGGAGGCTTCCAAGCTGTACGGCGCAGAGGTCTGCACGGAGTCGATGTGGATAGATGAGCTAGCTTCTGAGCTCATCCACTGCTGACTATATATACCGGTTTTACTGACTTCTCCCAGCTCTTTTCAGCTCTCTTTTCTCGCCAGCTCTTCCACTTATCAGATATGATATATGATAGAAGACCTGCTCGCGCGCTCGAATTGCTCCGAAGAATTATTTGCAATTGAACTGTTTCAGTGCTGGATTTCAAGAATTCAGGCTGGCACTCCGTGATGTCGCTATCAAACTTGTTGTGACAAGTATACTACCGGTTCACTGCCCAGAGCACCAGCGAGTGGCGTCCAACAGAAGTTTCAAATCCCGGGGCATATGGTCGTACACGAGATGCGTTAACCGCGAAATGACTCGCCGTCGCGCAAGCGTTCCAACCCTCTCATAGCTCCTCTCACGCGACCTCCTCCCCTTCACAAATCGAGACTTCACACGCATCCCAGCCTCCAAATTCGTGAACATTGTCCAGCATGTATCCCTTATACTTACAACTTCGGGTTCCCCTTTCCAATGATACCATCACTGTCAGGCGGGACCCATCTCGTCTCCTCCAACGGTCCATTTCGGAAACTGGACAGCCAGTCTTCTTTCGTGTCACAGTTTGGGTGGAACGATTCGGGCATTTTCTCGAGTACACCTTTGCTGAGGGACTCTGCCTTGGCAGCTGGTAAGGCGCGAATGTAGCTGAGGTACGCGGGATTGCCTCAATGAGGAGAGGATGACTACCGTCAAATTCGGTCGCGCAGTGCGGGTAGACAGCGAGCTACGCACCTGGCATGACGACGTTGTCCGCAACGATGCATGTTGCCTGCATAAAATGCATTGTTCAGTCGTGAAATCATGCGCTTTCCAGGATTCCCCTATGCACCTTGCCAATTATCCTTCGTCCTCGAGCACTTTGACGTCATTCATGTAGAGGGGCTAAAGCGGACGTTGTTGAGCACGCATGTAATGCTGTCCAAAGATATTCTTTCGCGACGCCCACCTTGTGATGATCAATAAAGACCATGCCAGACTTCATTGGGTGGGGCATATTGAGGCTTCCCTGATATTCTTGAGAACAGACGTTGAGCTGCCGCGCAAAAGCTAAAACGTCGGCATACAAGGAGTGAGAATCAAGGGTTGCTGGACCGGGTGTCGTGGCTCTTACCTTGACGACTTTCCCCAAGCCGGCGAGGTCGACGACTTCTTGCGAGATATCTGCAAAGTTGTTTATCTTCTCGATTGAGATGTAGCCCGCTCTGTCGCTTGTGACATTATCCGCTGACCATTTGTTTGGAAATATGGCATTGGGATAGGTTTCGGGAAGGGACTTTTGTCTGGAAAGTGCGAGAGTCAGCCGATTCGCAGCTGAAGCGTGCAGATACCATCTCACTTTAGAAAGGTAGACAGCCGAATATCCGACGTAGGCACCGAGTTCCAGGATGACCTATGGCGGACGGCGACATGGTGTCTGAGAATCAGCCCTTGCCCGAGCTCCTCGCCAATACATCACAGCGCGGAGAGTGGAAACTAACCTTTGGTTTCCTCTCGACGATCAACTTTCCACGCCTTCTCCCTTGCTCTTCCCTACTATCATCAAATGTCCGACTTGCTGCTTGTACTCCCATATAGCATCGAGTACCGCGTCAGGTTTACCCCAGATATCCGCTTCTTTGGCTCGAAGGAAGTCAACGAGTCCCGATTCTCGTTCGTCGCCACTGTAGGACCAGGGTGCTGCCGGATCTACAGGAATGCTGGCAGGGTCAGATGTTGGGATGTTATGCAGGACGGGCTACTGACTCATCCGACCACCTCTGCCTCCTCGACCAGCCGTCTTAGCTCCCCTCGCTGGAAATCTTCGGCGCAGGGGTGGGAGCCCTCGCCGGACGCTTTGCATTCCGGTTGGAGCTTGCTCGTCGTTGTCAGCAGTCATGTTGAACACGAGCGATACCAGGTTCTGCCTACTCTGCCGAACTGTATTAGGCAAGAATAGGCAGGGTTGCTGTGAACGATTCCAGGCCCAGGTTAAGCCTATATATCGATATCGCGACGACGGGGACTTGCACAGGTTCACCCGGAGATTACTATCTCGCATGTGAGACGTAGATCCATCCCAGCGCAAACGATCCACTTATTGACTGCGAGTCAACGTTATTACCCTATTCTTTCCGCATGCATTGCGCTGACTGACTGCTTCATACGGATGCACAGTCGGATTCGTTCTCCACGTGCTGCGTCCGCTTAAATGCCTTGGATCTAGTCTGTGGCTACTAGGCGTTGCAAAGCGAACATCTGATATAAATATGATACAGCGGCCAATACGTTGGCACCCTACCTACTCGCACGCCTGATATCGCTTTTGAATATCCAAGCTGGAACTCAATACATATTATAACTTTCAATTTAGGCCTTCATTCCTCCCTTCTATGCCTTTCCCTCGGCAGCTTTTGCTCGCTCTGCTTGCTCCTTCTTGACCTCCCTCCTCCGGAATACAATCGTGATCAAAGTAACGGTGATGGCTGAGAGCGTAGCCCAGCTTATCAAGATGCCGAAATCCAGTCCAATTTGATTCTTGGTGTTGAAGATGATCGTGCGCACGGCATTGCTGACTCGGAAGAAGGGCGTCGCGACGCCGTATCGGAAGAGACGTGGTTGCAGTTCGTGAGGTAAGCTGACCACGCTGACCTGAAGCAAGGTGCGCATAAAGTGAATATAATTGGATAACGGGCGTCGAACAAAGACTTACTTGTACGATAATCATCGGCAGCAAGGCGAATGCCGAAAATCGGGGCGTCATGAGGACGATAAAGAATTCGAGGGCCAGTCCGCAAGCGAGCATCCCTGCATACAAGACCATCCACCAAAGGAAAAAGCTGAAACAGAATGTGGGATATCAGGATGCGAGCACCTCGTGAAGACAAGAAGAGCGTACATACCCTCCAGCGTAGGTAAACTTTGCGTCAAAGGGCACCTTGAATGGAAGATTGATCTACAAAAATGGCATCGAAGTCAACCCGCTAGTACAGATAATACGATATCCGCAGAGACCTACCATGGCTAGGTTGAGAGAGAGCCAAGCATAGACGATGATCGGTACCGCAAGACGGAATATGAGGTATGACTTCAATTTGAGCTTTGGACCAATGATTTCCCGCACAGCGTTAAATGCCATGGCAAAGATGAAAGTGAAGTAGCTATCCAGATAGTCAATCACACAGAGCCCCAAAGATAGAAAGAGCAAGAGTCAGCTCCATCATCGATACCAGCAACTGTCTAGATGTGATACGTATTATAAGCATGTAAATCTGACCGACGAGTGTCAACGCGGTTGCAACTGGAGTGCTGAATGTCCGAAGGTTGCGCATTGTATAACCGACAGCAGGCGTTACTGTTTGAGGCGCTCGGGCGAGTGCTTGTATAGCGACGGTGTTTCCACTGACCTCAGACAAGCTATATGGGCTGCCGATCAACGTCGATCTGTAAATGGAAGGGAACACCGTGGAAAAGAACGTACTAGACGCCTATGCTCTGCGCCGACCATCGTTCCACGACCTGCGTCAAGACCGATGTCGTTATGGGAACGAGATATCCGTTGACGGCGTTTTCCATCCGACCTTGAGCGTAGTAGAAACTGATGGCTGAACGAGGATTATACGCCGCATCCCCGGCTTGTCGAGCAGCCTGCAGCTGAGCGGTCGCATCCGAATTGACTGTTTCGAAGTCATCCCGTAAGCAGTACGTCCAGACGTTATTGGAAACGCGCCTGCCGCTCACCAACAATAATCCCCCAGAGATCTTCTTCCAGTATAGCATTTATCACACTTCGCTCATCCGGATAATCCGAGACAGCCCCCTCAAAGAACCCCAGTCTGCCCACTTTACTGCCACCTGTAGTCGAGCCGTTTCGATTTGCGATTCCCGCTGAAACAATGGCACTACCTAGCGATGTCGGCGCAGAACTGTCGCGATTCAGGATCATGACGCTGAGGTTCTCCGAGTGCGTGTTTGCTGTCCACTAGAGAGGCAAGACGTTAGGTGATTCGCAAGCGTTATGCTGATGCTTGGGATATGAAAATGGACTTACGAAACTTCCCCAGTACATTGGCAACGCGAGCCACATGACTATCACAACATCTATGAGTAACTGATCGCGATGACTCGGAGATGCTCAATTTTACCAAGTGTTAGTAGCACAGTGTACGGAATAAGGATCTTGAAGACGACTTTGCGGAGGGGGGCCTGGAATACGAAAGTGAGCTCCTGAGGAGGTACACCATCGCGTTCACGAATACTTACGAGTGCTGGATCAAAGACTTTTCGGCCGGGGAGAGGGGCATTCAGTCAATGGTGCGACTAGGGTTACCAGGTCCTTGGCAGAGGCCGTTCTCCGTGGCCGGATACTCACAACTGTGGCCAAACTTCCTGAACGGCGGACCAGCCTTTCCGGCAAGACCAAGCTGCATCGTGTCGTCCTGCCCCTTCTCACTCATGTTCCTATCGTCCTGGACAGCTCTTGTATCATCGCTACTTCCCGTATGACGGCTGTCGTTCGTGGTCGCGAAGACGGGCTTGGCATCGTGCAAATCGCCGGAAGATCCGATCGAGTGTTTCGTGGTAATATGAGGGGCGGGGGTATTCATGGTGGTATGCCGCAAACACTAGGTATATATTGTGGTTGTCGAGATGCCACTTTAATGCTATATCACTGAAGGCGGAGTGTTGGTTGTATGCCTGCTGAAATTCAAGTAAGATGATGGCTACACCAAAGGATATGTGACGGTCCCAGCAGTAGATATACGAATGTTTGCAGATTATCAAGCTGTCAAGCGGTGGTCGCCGTGGTATCGATGTCCGATCCCTGGATCTCCTAATGTTGCTGCACTGTCCGAAAACTCGGCCACGGGGTAGTTGCCGATGCAATTACGTCTGTCCGCTGTCATCGGCAGGTATAGAGAATGGCCTTTAAAGGCCCTCACTCTATGAATAGTGTCGAACAGTGCTGATCCGTCCATTCCGCTCAAAGACTGCAGAGTTTCAAAGCTCGAGACCTCGGCGATCTTTGCGAAGCCCGTTCGGCCGTGGCTGATGGCATGGATGACTAAATGGTGCCGAGAGATTGTTTAGCTTTTCTTCTCCAGCTGATAAATCCACATCATTCCGGCTCATTTTGCAGATCGTTCGCGAATTCTGCGCGTCTTGGTGCAGGCAGGATCCACGTTCCCTTCGTTCCCGTGGGATGTGGTGTCTACACATAATCGACGGTTTTTCATATTATCACTTGCGTAGAGACGGGGTCAGTCACCTCTCTCTCATATCTTTATCCCCCAAAATGTCTTCCGAACAAACTTACATCATGATCAAGGTGGGAGCCGCTCCAGATCAGCCTCAGGGAAGACGTCGCTGACCTATGATATTTATCGCATCTAGCCTGACGGTGTCCAGCGAGGACTCGTCGGTGAAATCATCTCCCGATTCGAGAAGCGAGGTTACAAGGCAAGTCACATGCTCTCTTCGCCTCTGATGATGGCTCTAACGGTCTCTTCATCGCTACCAGCTCGTCGGATTGAAGATGTGTGCCCCCGGTCAGCAGCACTTGGAGCAGCACTACGAGGATTTGAAGGAAAAGGCCTTCTTCCCCGGATTGATCAAGTACATGAACTCTGGTCCCGTCGTCGGTATGGTCTGGGAAGGTTTGGACGCCGTCAAGACTGGTCGATCCATCTTGGGTGCCACCAACCCCTTGCAGTCTGCCCCCGGTACCATCCGAGGTGACTTTGCTCTCGCCGTCGGCCGAAACGTCTGTCACGGTTCCGACACGTAAGTGGGAAGTTGACGATGGGTCCTGGAGGGTAGTCTGACCGATGTGTTGTTTGGTTGCATTAGCGTCGAGAACGCCCAGAAGGAAATCAACCTCTGGTTCGGTAAGGAGGGTGTCACCAAGTGGGCGTAAGTAATTTTGCAATCCCTCTTCTTCCTTTGGCTAATATCGTGGACATTCTTAGTCACCACTCCGACGCCTGGGTTCACGAAAAGTAAATGCTGTCGACGTTGCGCATCAACACACATCTGATCCGATAACGGAAAGAAGTGTCGAAAAGTATTCGTAGCATAAAATTTACAACCGATGAAATACCGTCAATCACATTTGTCCGCGTGTTCTTATGCAAAGATCTCGCGCGTCCACTGTCGATGATCAGAACTTTCGGATCCCTTCTCCCCCTCCTACCATTTTGCGCGAAATCTCCTTCTGTTCATCCGTGCTTTCCGTGTACCCTGTCGTGCCTTCGACATTCCGCTCCCATCCATATTTGTCTCCCATGTGCCTCGTCAGCCAGCATAATTCTTCCCAGCACTTCCGATCGACCTCGTTTCTTCCTTCCTTGCCCTGCAACCTTTTTTGCTCTTGCCTCAACTCCTCCTCGGAAGGCGCAGCGTCTGGCCACCTGATATTCTTATCGCCATACTGCTCTCTCAGTACATCCGGCGGCAGGCCACGGCCCGCGAGTCCGACTTGATCGATCAACATAAGTGCAGCTGCGTGTGCTGGCTTGTCGGATTTGAAATCGCCTTGATAGAGGGAACATTGCGCCAGAATCTCTTCGTCGATTCCGTTCGTCCACGCCTTCGAGTTGCAGAGATCGCCTTCATATCTGTGCAAAATACTGTGCAGCCATTGCCTATCCTCGTCACAGATCAGTCACACTCTTGGAGCAGGTCATGCAACCAAACTCACCCCCACGGATCGTTCTGCATCTTCCGTGCCAGGAAATGCGCAGAGTATAAATCACCATTCAGGAGATGGCACGCGACCTCAACAGCCGGATGGAAGAGGGCATTGGCGACCTCAGAGGCGACTTTGGGGTTGTACCCTTTCTTAGCTTGAATGTGGCCTGGAATGACACAAGGAATAGGTTGAGACTGTAGGAGATCTGTCACAAATGGCGGGATCGACATATCGGGCAGTGTGCGTTGTGCTGATTGCAAAGTCAAGTCGTACGTGGCAGCTGAGGCCGCTTCAGCTAAATATCACAGTCTGCAGCGACCCAGGCGGGTGAATCGCGCCAAGGAGAAGTAGATCGTTACTGGACCTGGACCTCGATCGTGAATCGAAATTGCGCCGGCAACCAGATGACGTCAGCTGAGGCCTGGTCGTTCATAAGTTATTATGCTACCCGCACGTTGAAATAGAGTCTCTGCACCCCAAGTTCCAGCCACTTGTGGATATACAATAATGAACAATAATGAGCGTGGAGAAGACGTATGACGGTTGCGCACTACCGGACGCGCTGATTTATTTCGGATCTTTCAGGATTTCCTGGACATTTCACACAACATGCATAACAGACGCAACTGATTCAAGTCGCATAAATCTCGAGCTACATCCGGACCATGACTCCCGAACGGCGGCGACGGGTTCGATCTGAAGACTTTCAGTATACCGTTCATTCCTTGTTCTGCTTCTTGGCCTGTGCTTGCAAGGCCAATTGCTTTCTCTTGATGAGGACGGTCATGAAGGTCTGCAAAAAAGAAGGGGTCAACCTATGGGTCATCTTTCGAGTTGTTATGAACAACTTACGCCCATGGTAAAGCTATATCAGATCAAGGGGGATCGTTAGACGGATTGAACGCGTGTTCCTCTCCCGAGCTGCCACTCACCTGACCAAGTTGAACCAGACGACCCAAGTCTCAGCGGGAAGGAACCTTTGTGCAAAGGCAATGGCAAGAGGACTCGAGATCCACATGGACTGTGAGAGAAGGACGATGCTCATTGGTGAGTGCTGCAAAACGAGTTCCGGACCTCAGTGCTGGGTCGACATACCTTTAGGATGCTGAAGTATCCTGCCTGTACTGTTTTCTTGATCGCTTCGGTGCTCCTAGCGCCATTGATGACTGCCATGGAAGAGATGTACGCAAGGGCGGTGATGGGCGACTGCAAGCAGATCAAGTTTTCCGTCAGCACTATCGGTGGGGCGGCTCGGATGGAACAGGCGATGTCCGACTACGACTTACTTGAATCAGCTGCATGGCCACAATCTGCAAGATCTTTGACAATGCGTCGGTCTTTCCAGCAAAGATCCGCTGAAAGAAGCTGTCATGGCAGTATAAATGAGTGAACAGTATTCGGATTGCATTGCAGGCCTTGCTCACTTGACAAAAAAGTGTGACAGAGGAGCTGAGATCAATGCTCCATAAGCTGCCATCTATGAGCGCGGAGGGAAGCAGGTAAGCACTCGGTGCACAAGCACTCGAGCTAGCGGCATAAGATGTGCACACCTGGAAGTTCTTCTCGCCCACACCCAACTCGCGCAACAATCCCCAGACTCGGATAGGGACATAGGTTCGCAGAGCGGTTCCCTTGGCGGGCAAAGCAGGCTTGGGGCTGCCGCTAAGCCTGCTGGAAAGCGTTTCCTGGATGAACAGTAGTGAAGCTGAGGTGATACATTTCGTTCGTAGAGGGCGAGCGGCAAGTGCCGTGAGGTATCGAGCAAGAAGTCGGTACAGGACCAACTTTGCGGAAGATGGGGTCGAGGGCTTCTCGGGGACGGCGACGGACATAGCGACGAGGATAGCGAGGAAGAACGGTGAATTGACGAGGAGCGATAGCTATGGGAAGCTTGATGGCGAGCCACAAGTCGATGACACGGACGCGTTGCTCAACTCGAGTCGTTGAGCTACCTCAAACCCAACAAGCAACAATTGGTTGTTGGCATACCCTCTGACGGGCTCGCGTACAAGCTTCCCCACGGAGTACCTCCGATAGTCACGGAATGGCTATTCGGCTCAGTGATAACCGGAGATCTCTCGATAACGTAATCAGGATTTCAACGAAGGCAATGATGATGACATGGCATCTTGACCACATATCCTTACATTGCCCATCTCTCTGGAGTCTGGAGAACCTAAGATATCACACCCCGCTACAACTTGTCTGCGTCGACCTGCAGTGAAATCAATCAGTTGTTCTGGGTATGTTACATCACGCCACTATTTATGAATGACTTCCTCTCCAAACGCCTAATCTCAAGGATTCACAACCATTTGCCCCACTTCACTCAACTCGTATACAGGCAAGTGACACGACCCGTTCTCGCAAACCCGCACGCTTGGCCGACTGTCGGTCTTTCGCTGGATATCCTCCACCAAAGACTGAATGACAGGATTATGCTGAGCCAGTCCAAGTGGCGGTGACGATGGGTCGATCTGCATGATGATCTTGTTCGGGACATATGTTGAAGCGAATAAGATGCGGCGCGCCTCCTTGACAAAGTCGTCTGCTGTAGGACCCGTGATGATGTACTAAAAAGAACATAGTGTAAGAATTAGCTCTGGCTCTGCGTCACTTCGCCTGGGACCTTACCTCTCGATAACCCTGTTGGTTGTCCATCAGGGCAGCGACCGTGGTGGCAAATGCATAAGGTGCACGCTTCAACATGTCCCCATTACTTCGATAGGTGGAGGTCAAGTGTTCTTGATACCTCTCCGCTTGATTTGAAGCATAGCTGGAGAGTCGTTGAAGATTGTGAGCCGTCACGGAGCTAGCAGCCGGCTCCGCACCGTCTTGGTTGTCCCGGATACGGATCAAGATGTGCGGATCAGGAGCTGAAGCAAAGTATCCACCCTGCTCTTTGTCATAAAAATCGGCATCTAGGGTGTCTTGAAGCTTGATGGCAAAGAGCAAATGCTCCTCTTTCCCCGTGGCCTCGTAAAGGTCCAACAGACCTTTGATGAGGAAGGCATAATCGTCTGCTTGTCCGATAGGCCCCTTGCCCTCCCGCCAGCTTCGAGCAAGTCTACCGGTTTGCGCGTCGTACAGGTTTTTCTTGATGAAAGTCACAGCTTCCGTTGCTAGGCTTTCGCACCTTGCCGCGATGGGGTATTCAGCAGCAGGAAGGATGACAGAGCCCAGGGCAAGAGCAGAGATCTGGGGAAAGGAAACTCCTTGGCGTCAGGACGGAAGGTACGTACGTCGCCCCAACTTACCATGAGCCCATTCCATCCAGTGAGAATCTTGTCATCCAAATGTGGTCGAGGCCTCGTCTTGTCCCGCTGAACACGCAATTTAGGAATCGCTCGTGATATAACTTCCTTCACTTGTTCGACCGAGATGCCAAGCTTTTGGGCAACATTCTCATATGTATGCGCTTGGTAAAGGGTGTTCTATGAGTTCAGACGGCATAGAAGTCAGCTAAACCAGAGTAGACCAACCAGCTTGCACACACCTTTCCAGTCAGTTCTCCTTGAATATCACTCGAGGGGTCCACGTTACCCGATGCCTTGACCGCCCAGAAGTAAGCAGCGATAGGAGCGTCCTCGGATCCTAGAACCTCCTCAAACTCTTTCTGCACGTGAGAGTCAGCCCGGCGTTGTATTGCTATCGAGTTGACTGAAGTACCTTTTCCCACACGTAGAATCCTCCCTCTAATTTGAACTGGTGATCAGTTCCGAACACTGGAGAACGCGCCACCAGACATGCTCACCAATATGCTTTTCCGGATGTTCCAGGCTCTCCCCACTGTCTGCGTCTTCGGCAGAGAAGAAACCGCCATCAGGACTTCGCAGATCTCTCGCCGTGTACTCGAGGATATCCGCGGCAAGATCCTGGCAGATCTCTTTCGCGTTGCTGTCTGGCAGATTCGGCAGTGTCGAGAACTCCAGGGCGGACTGCGCGACCTGCCCTTGGTCATACCTGAGCAGAGATATGGGCCGTCAGTCTGGTGCTTCCAGTGAGGCTTCACCGACAGACCTACAGCATTTTCTCGAAATGTGGCACCCGGAAGTACTGATCAACCGAATACCTCGCCAGTCCGGATCCTACCCAGTCCCGAATACCGCCCTCCCACAAAGCTCGGAGTAACCTCGCTCCCATTTCTGCGGCTTGCCTTGCTTCTTCCTGCTTCTTCGCATCGGAAGAAGATGCGTAGTAGGCGGCGTGCCGAGATAGCAGCACCAGGTTCTGCGAAGTCGACGGGAACTTGGGGCCACGCTTCGAAAAGCCTCCGTTCTGCTTGTCGTATCCTTTGAGCAGATGAGCATAGACTTTGTGAGGGGCCGTGTCCGCTAAGTCGGTAAGATCCGCTGGTGCAGATGACTGAAAGGCAACATATTGATTAGACCGATACCTTCCTTTCGTCCAAAGGGATAAACTTGCTCCGACATCCTGCATATCCCTCAATTGTTCCAGTACGTTCTGGCTACTTGCCAGGACCCGCTCTTTGTCTTCCGTCCACCTGAGCGTGTTAGATAAGTCAGGAGGCGAAAGATTCGCTTCACATGGTGACTGCCTCACAATTCGTGGATCTTATCCAAGAGGCTCAGGAATCGCCCTTTGGGGAAATAGGTCCCGGCGAAGACCGGAGCAAGGTCAGGTGTCAAGCTGTAATGATGACTGATGAGTTAAATCGGAGCGTGTTGCACGATTGGACTGACTTACAAGACAGACAATGGCCAGCCACCGCCTCCACTAGTCGCCTGAGGGATTCCGATGCTCAGTTTCAAGCGACTTTTGTACAGCCTTAGATGGGGTGAAGCGCTTACCTGTAGATAATTCATGTAGACTCTGTCCACGTCTGGTCTCTCCTCTCGATCCACTTTGATATTGATAAAGTACTTGTTCATCATTTGCGCGACAAACTCGTCCTCGAAGCTTTCGTGCGCCAAGACGTGACACCAATGACAGGCCGAATAGCCGACACTGAGGAAAATCATCTTGTCCTCTGCTTTGGCTCGTTCGATGACTTCGGGTTTCCATTCTTGCCACTAGATCAAGAGTATGAAAGCGGGGTCAGCTGCCGAGTGAGGTGAACGCAAGCAGGAAGCTTACCGCGACAGGATTATTCTTGTGCTGCAACAGATACGGCGATTTCGCCTTGTCCAGCGTGTTTGTGAGCGGAGGAAGCTCGACAGCCTTCCCTTTGCCTGACATCGTGTGTTGAGACCTTGTGCGGACGTTGCGAGCTACTGAAGTTGCCGGGAAAGGTGTAGCGTACGTGGCTACTGGTAGATTTCGACGAGATGTAAGAGTGAAAGCCCGGAGCAGTTGTCTGGTGAACATCAAGCGCTGCGGGACAAAAGAGCGATTTAACTCGACTTCCCGAGGAAGGCTGAGGGGTATTCTGGGTTACGTAGCGAATGAAGCTGACCGAAAATGATGATGTTGCCTTCATATTTCACTTCGCCCACTTGTTCCAGTGATCCAGAATTCCGAAGGGCATGATGACGTGTGGCGGGTCATCTGATGAGCCTCATGAGTAGCCACAAAGTAAACATTACCGCGAATACAGGTCTTTTCCCGCCTTTTGGCATAATCGATTGTTTACAAGCACGGGCGAAGTGTCTCAGCATCATGCAATCTCGCTGATAGATCTTGCTTCAACTACGACGTCGTTCATCGCTTGATCACCTTTAAACTTTGTATCTTGACAGCCTCAAACACAACTGCCGGGCATATCGGTCACTCACAAACGAACCGATGGACAGATTCGTCGCTCGTACCTGATCTCGACAGCATCATTCGCGCCGCAGCCACGATCATCTTGCAAGTCGGGCACGGTGATACAGTCTCGGATCTGGTGAAGCTCGAACAGCTAGACACAGCGCACGATGGACGAATTTGGAGCACCTCCCGCGGAGGAGGACTTTACGGCGATCCCTATGGAAGACCGTTGTGTGCACAAGGTAAGAGAGATGTAGACGCGCGTTCCATTGCTGGGTAGCTACTCTAATACCGGGCTCCTTTCACCCAGAACTGGAAAGCTCGTCAATCAGCATACATCGAGCTCAATGCCAAGTTTGGAAAGACTGCGTCGGATGACGATCCTTTCTTCAGGCCGTATTTGAATGGGGATCTCCTGTACGTCTCCCGGTCAAACTGCTACATGCGATCTGAATGGCTCATGTACTGCACCACCATATAGCAAAAAGTGGGTGACAGATAGCAATGCAGTGGCTCAAGAAAAGGGTGTGGATGCTGTCTGTGCCTTGCTGAGAGATAGCGGAGAGAATGCAGCGAGGTTCGTTAGGCCGTTAATCTGCCCACTCAGGAACGCAATCTAACCCCGATCTTCGCAGAACGCGAACAGATGTCCTTCCCAGCCTGGTGGACAAGTGCTTAGGGTCAACGCGAGCAGGCACGAAGAAGGCTGCAATCGAGTTATCCATGCTGTATGTCGAAGTGGAGAATACGGGAGAGGGGGTCATGGTATGTGGTCCGCTACGAAACATTACTACCGGGTGAATTAACGCGAGGTCCTCTAGGCCGACTTGTTACGCGGACTTGACGCAAAGCAGCCAAAACTAGTAGCGTCAACGGTGACAGCCTTGAAGCAGATAGTCACGTATGTTTGCTCCATATAGTCGATAGGGCTGGAATATGAGCTGATTCGGGATCACGATCTCCAGGGAATTTGGAGTTAAGCCGCTGGGTGATATGAAATCACTGGTAAAGGCCTTGAACAGAATATTTGCACATTGTGATAAAACCGTCCGGGCAGAGGTGAGCAAAAATGGGAGAGCTATCGCGGACGTTCTGGCGCTCACGGTTTTGTCGTACAGGGAACCGGTTTGACATTGGCGCTGTACTCTTACCTTGGCCCCGCTTTGGTGCCCTCACTACAGGAGTTGAAACCGGTACAACTGAAGGAGCTCACGGAAGCGTTCAACGCCATGGATGCCAGCGGGCAACCAGGGGGCAGTGGAACACCGACGAGGTTCACGAGAAAGGTAGCGAAGGAAATGGAGGCTGCGGCTAGTGCTGGAATCGACTACGGCGCACAAGACGATGCTGGACCTGGTATGCACAAGTCGATCTTCCCTTGAACCAAATCTTCTAAGCAATGCTCTGTCCCTCAAAGCTGAACAAGTTGAACTGGATCTGTTCGAAGCGGTCGATGTTGTTCCACTGTTTCCGTCAAACTTTCACGAACAAATCGCCTCAACAAAATGGAAAGACAAGGTCGAGCTTTTGACGGATTGCCTAAAAGTCTTGGACGGGAAATCAAAAATTGTGGACAATCCAGAACTCTCTTCCTATGCTAGCGCACTAGCAGCTAAGATGAAGGACGTCAATGTTCTGGTCGTTTCGAATTCCGCCAGCATGATTGCAGCCCTGGCGAAAAGCGTGGAGAACAAAGGATTCGGCAAATATAGGAATGTTGTGATGCCACCGATTCTGGACAGGCTGAAGGAAAAGAAGACAATGGATGCATTGGGAAACACTTTGGATGCTGTATTCTCCAGCGTACGTTGAAGTTTTCATAAAGGTGGTCTTGAAAGGGCTGATCAGTCTCGTATGGATAGACCACATTCTCGGATATCGTGGATGATTCCGTTACAGCGCTGAAGAACAAGAATCCGATGGCTCGGCAAGGCACGTTGCTCTTCCTGGCCAGAGCTCTCGCTACAACGCGGGAGCAGCCAACAAAGGCCGACCTCGACGCGATCGCGAAAGCCCAGGTGTCACAGCTCGGTGATTCGCAAGGCGATGTTCGAGCGGCGGCTATGGAGGGCTTGGGACACCTCATGAAGATATTTGGAGAGCGCGCGATGAACCCGTACCTGGAAGGCGTCAGTGACATACAGCAAAGCAAAATCAAGGAGTCATTCGAGAAGGCAGAGGTGAAATGTAAAGGGGGTCAGGCGAAGCCTTCCACAAAACCAGCTCCTGCCAGGGCTGCAGCACTACAGTCATCAACGGCGACCATCGATAGGGGATCAAAGGACATGGATCAGGCGAGTAAACCTGCCGCTCGTAAACCGGTTTTATCATCGGTGAAGCGTAACGCAGAAGCTCCCGGCACACCAACGATCAAGACCGCGTCAAAGGCGATGAACTCTCCACCGATCAGGGCAGCAGCCAAGTTTGGCCTCGATAATGCGTTTTCGCTGGACGAGCCTGCCCGGAACTCACCTCGACCGGTTGCTCGTGCCCCGCCTTTGGTGAGCTTGAAGCTTCAATGAGAGCGGGTTTAGGTACTGATTCTCCCAATCCATCTTGTACACTGTAGGTCAAACGTGCCGCAGCTCCGGTCAAGTCATCTTCTGCTCCCAGAGCTGTTACAAAGAGCAGTGTTGGAGCTGCAGTCTCTGCGCCAACACCGAGTGAACCAGTGAAATACAAGTTCTCGCCAGATGAAGCCGAAGCTCAAGCTGCAGATCTGATCCCCGCTGATATCCAAACTGGTCTGGCGGACGGTCAGTGGAAAGAACGCTTGAACGCAGCTGATAGACTGCTTGCGTGGATCGAAGAAGGTCAAACTGACAATGCAGAAAGCGAAGTGATCTTCCGTTACCTCTGCAAGACTCCAGGTTGGAGCGAGAAGAATTTCCAGGTGGGTTCAGCGTGTCTGGATGCCTCTTATATGCTCGGTGTTGAATGGCACTGCACATAGGTTTCGGGCAAGGTTTACGGCGCAATGGCTGCTGTGGCTCAGAGATGTTCCAAATTCGGGAGGCCTTCCGCCGCTCTTGCCATCGGGCCACTGTCCGACAAATTGGGCGACTTGAAATTGAAGAAACCGGCGAGCGAGACCCTGGGAGTCTTTGCAGAGAAAACGTCACTTGGCTTTGTTTTGTCACAGGGTACGGCCAACTGCATTCCGCACTCGCCCTTGTCTAATCCCGTTGTGGTTCATTGCAGCGTATGACCCCATGACAAAGCAAAAGGCGCCAAAGGCTCAAGCCGATGCCTTAACCTGGATAAAGCAATCCATTCTCGAATTCGGCATTGCTGGACTCGCCTTGAAGGATCTGGTGGCGTTCCTGAAGACGGGTTTGCAAAGCGCAAACGGCGCCGTCCGCTCTAGCGCGACCTCAACGCTGGTGACTTTACGGCTCTACATCGGAACAGGTATGTCAACTCCCAAATATCAAGGCCATTTGACTAACGTGTATACAATCAGATGTCACGGGATTCCTCGAAGACTTGAATCCCGCCCTCCTATCAACTATCAACGCTGAGTTTGAGAAAGTGGCCGGCCAGACGCCTCCAGAACCAACTCGGCAAAGCACCGAGTTACAGCATTCTTCCACTGCGGGAGACGCGCAAGGTACTAGCAGTCATGGCACCGGCGCTGACCCGTTGGATGATTTGATACCGCGAGTGGATTTGGACAAACTGGTGGGGGGTACGAGCGTTGTGGCGGACTCAAAGAGTGATAGCTGGAAAACACGAAAAGAAGCATTTGAATCACTATTCGCGGTGTTAGAGCAGAAATCAAACTCAAGGCTCAAGCCCAGCATGGGTAAGTGTCTGTTGGGCTGGAAGTAATTATAATGCCTGACTCAGCTATCCGCATCTCACAGGTGAGATCGCAAGTGTTCTCAAGAGTAGGCTCAATGATGCCAATTTAAGCGTCAAGATCCTTTGCTTGAATATCGTCAGTAAAATCGCTGTAGGAATGGGGCCCGCCTTCCAGGCACACGCGCGAATGCTGTCCACCCCAGTCGCAAACGTGTTGGCTGACCAGAAGGTCACCACACGTAACGCTGCTTTGGAAACCCTGAGCAACATGGCCGAGGCAGCAGGCGGACTTGAGGGCATGCTAGGCGGCTTCGCAACCAGTCTCGAAAACAACAACCCCTTACTTCGCAGTTCTCTTCTCGGATTTATTGTCGCACAGCTTCAAACAGACAGTGCATCGTCGTCACCTCAAGAACTGTCAACCTTAATTCCGGTAGCATTGGCATCGGTAGAAGACCGAAGCGCGGATGTTAGAAAGGCAGCACAAGGCTTGTTGCCCATCTTGGTCTCCGTGGTAGGCTTTGCCGAAGTTTCCGATAGGGTAGCCAGTCTCAAACCTGCGTCGAGGAATACCATCTTGCCGATGATCGAGAAGGCTCGCAGCTCCATGACAGCGACGGCGAACACCAACAGAACGACTACGAAAGCTGCTTCGGTGGCGCCGGACCAGTCATCACTTGGGCCCAAGATGTCAAACCGACCTGCAACTCTGGCCAGAACGACGGCGGTCTCAGCGATCTCCAACGCGGGATCTATGACGGCTCAAGCCCCATCGTCCCCGAGAGTCAGAGCTTCTGTCATTCCCCCGGTCCGAGCCAGCGGGATGGCGATGAAAGCCAGTGCTTTACGAGCGTCCTCCCTCAAGCAGCCTTCAGATGAAGCCCTTCCCGCTTTGCCTCGTCCAGCGGTTCGAAGCCGCTACAGCAGCGTGCGCCCTTCTCAGGGTCCAACGTCTGATGTGGGTTCCCAGCTAAATACGGAAAGTGCTTTACAGTCCGGCAAGCGCGATCCACCTTTTACCACTGCCAACATGGAGCCGAAGGCTATGCGAGCAAAGCGAGATCTCGCAAAGTGGTCTTTCGAAACGAATAACGCAAATCAGTTGCTGGACTACCTTGAGAGGCAAATGGAGGGACATGCAAGCAGTGACGTTGTTGCAAACTTATTTAGCAATGATCGACTCGCCGAAAAAGACCACATGACAGGGATGGCGTCTCTGGACGAGTTCTATACCGTCTCGAGCGACAAGAACACTTTCGGACTTTCAGAAGACATCCTTGAAGAAATCCGACTTGCCAACATGGATCTGGCGGTCAAATATGTGGCCATCCGAATGCAGGAAGGTAGCACGCAAATGATCTTGAAGTGCCTTGACATCGTTTTACATATCATTGAGAATGTAAACAAGTCCGAGCACCGAGGTTTTTCAGAAGCTGAAATCAACGTCTTCCTACCGGCTCTGATACGCAAGGTGAGCTGTGATCGAGAGCGTAAGGGGAACGGCCTCGACTCATTTCTGGCTTTCCTGTTAGTTGGGAGATAACAAGTTCAAAGATAAACTCGCAACGATATTTGCTATCATTGATCGGACCGTGCCCAGCAGCAAAGTCTTGCAGTTTTGCGTCGAATATGGTGTCGATTCCACCAATTCGAAAACACGAGCCGCTTCACTAGAAATGCTATCGCAGCTCATTCGTAAACGTGGAGATATCGCGCCTTCTGCATCGGCCGCCAAACTATACCGTAGAATTGCCCAACAGATCTCATCGAACGACAGTAACACCAGGAACTACGCACTGGATTGCATTGCTCTCTTACACAAATACTCGGGCAGTATAGCATTTGGCTATGCGCAGGATTTGTCTCAAAAGGAGCGCGATCTGCTTCAGAATAGGATAGAAAAGCTTGCTGGGCCGAGGTCGACTCCACCATCTGCTCTGCATAGCCCTCCAAAGCAGGAAGACGCTCCAACCGATACCGCGAGTCCCGTCCAGCTACCGCGCTATACGCTTGCGTCTCGTGCAGGTGCAGAGTCGCTGGCTACGGCCCGGTCACAACTGCAAGAGTCTCATCCAGCCCCCACGATGAACCCCTATCGACTCGACAGTGAGGGCCCGCTGTCAAATGGGTCAAAGGTGCCCTTTGAAGTGCAGGCGGAGAGCGTGAAGACGAGATATCCGCGTCCTCGAATCAGCGCAGGAAAAGGATCGAATTCACCGCCACCACCTTCGCGACTGCCCCCGCCTTATCCAGATTCCGACAATCGTAGTCGCCCCCGGATGGATAGTCCCCGGAAGGAAAGTCCCCAAACGGAAGCTTATGTCGATATCGCAGATCAAATTCAACAAGCAGATACCGCAAATCCACACGAGTGCGTCAAAGCTCTCAAAAAGCTACAAATTCAACTAGTGGAAACCCCCAACCTGTTTGTTGGCAATGTGGAGATGTTCATAACGACCCTCACCAAGCAATTCCAGCGTTTGTTCGCAAGTCAGGCAACCATGGATGATGCGGGAATGTTCCGAATGGCAAAACACCTTATTCAGACTATGAGCAATTTCTGCGATGCACCCGAGCTCTTGGCAGCAATGACACCTGAAATATTGCAAGACCTATTGGAACAGCTCACATTAGGATTGCTGTTGCTCATGAAAGAAGAGCACAAGGAGATGGCCAAGTTTGTCAATATGACTATATTGCGCCTCTTTGCGACGAGCGATCAAGTCGTCCTCTTCACGTTGGTCCATTTTCCATGGCTATTCGAATGGGATCGAGGCTAAAGTCGCTTATCCCCCTAGCGCCCTCTTTGACTTGCTGAAAAAAATTGCAGAACCCTTCAACCCAGCAACGCGACCCGAAAGTCTGGCGGCTCGCCATGGAGAGCTTGTCCTGAAGTGCATTTGGAAGCGGTCAAGAAGTGCGGAGAGCGATCTACGGAAGGGGAGGATGAGAGCTGTTGATCTCTTCCGTATATTGGAAAATTTCTTGGGTGTTATCGGTCCGAAAGACTGGAAAGCAAGGTCGCTAAGTGGGGTTCCGCTCGGAGATATGCCCTTGCGCACTATCAAGGTGTTGATTCAGCACATCTATGGTCGGTGTCTCGCGTCATCATCGTGGTGGGATAGGATATTGAGAATATTTCTTAAACCAAATAGGTGTTCTCGGAGATAGAGGCATTATACAGGCTCTTCGCCAACAATTTGGAGAGGAATTTGCTGGAATCAAGGTGTGTCTCGTGCTCGCCGACTGCCAGGTTGCGAATCACTTACATCTCATCATGCTCTAGCTTTATACCTATGTTTACCGTTTATGCACGCATACCAGTTCTCAACCGCCAATCGACGACCATATGGAAGATCACAACGAGATCCCTGCCGAGCCAGCGCCTCCATATGAACAGGCCGTCCAGGCGCCAGTGGAACCACCGGCCGAGCCTGCAAAGGTCTCGTTGGTGGAGGATGCGCTCGATGAAAGACTGCAGCAATTGGTGACCAGTGCCTCTGGCGTTGGTAGTACAAGGGGCGAAGTGAGTCCTCGAAAGCCATCGATTCTATATGGCGAGGAGCTTACCTTCAGACGTGCAATTTTTCCCTGTAGGCGATGCCAGAATTACACACCTTTCTGAAGGAGCATCCCGACAAGAAGGAAAAGTTTGAAGCCATGCTCGACGTCGCATTGGGGGCTTCAAAGTACAAGTTGTTCATCAAGCGCAAGTTGCAGAACCTCGCGGAGGCCGGTACGGGAAGCACAACCCCGGCGCGTGAGTCGCTTCCCCTTCTTGCTGCCGAGAATGATCCTGACTGAACCTTGATGCGCTGTAGATGCCAACCCAGAAAGCAAATCGGCAGAGCCGCTTGCAACGGAAGAACCCACACAGGCTGCGGAGCAGGTTCCCGGACCCCGCCAATCCATCACACCTCAGCAATCCGTTATTCCAGACGACGCAGATGACGACACCAAGCTCGCCATGTACAAGGACAAGTTGAAGTACTACGCTTTGGGTGCCGCTTCGGCGGACAGTAGCCCGTCCAGTTAGGCGGGTGACCGCTCAAACGGCTGACTTATAATAGAGTACTCGACCGCGATATCAGTCAAACAGAATTCTCCTCAAGGTCGCCCGCATTACCACGTTTTGATTTCTGTTGAACCTTTATACATACATCGCTTCAGAAGCTGCTGATGGTCCGAGCATACCCAGCGATAATGACAGCTAGATTAGATACCAAGTCCACCTACTAGCGTTGCATGCATGTAACATACAGTAGGACCCTTCCAATACTCAGAGTAGTTGTGGGAGATTCGCTTAGCTGTAAAGGTCACTCCAGGCCGTTTGACTACAGCTAGTTCGTGGCAGCTGGGCAGCAGATTTGAATGCCTTCCTGCATACTGTGAAACCGAGCACTTGAAAGAGCCTTGAAAGGCGATACTATTCCTCCTTTGCGGTTTCCCTAGCTGACTTCAGATGAAGAGCTGTCATTTGCCTGTTCGCAAGATTGGGACGGGCTGAATCGAGGGGACAGTTGCAGGGCACATCACAGGTTACTGCCATGCGCTGGGTCGACGGACATGCCAGATTCGAAAGGCCTCGAAATTGGTCAAATAGCAGGTTTTCCTGGCACCACTGGCACCAGTTACCACAGCTGTCACCACGGTCTCTCGATGTATAAAGAAAAGCGATATGCTATAACAGGTAACCGAACGCGACACGTCAGCCGGCCGGAGCGACATTTTACATATGACGTCAATGTGAGACGTAAGCCAGCTCCAAGAAGTCAGCCCGCGATCTGACGGATCTGATGGTTGCGGATCGGTTGCACACTCCCTTGTTGAATGCGGAAACTGTATATAAGCCGGACAGAAAGCGTTCATTCAGATGTCTAGAAGAAGCTTATTTAAGCACGACAGGAACGCCGTCCTGTCACAAGTACAATTCAGCTAATTCCATAACCCATAGCAACCAGTATGTCCTCATCAGCGCACTGTCTCCGGTCGATCACGACAACCCTCAGAACCCCTCTGACATCTCGTCCTTCCTGCTTATCGAATTACTGCAACTCGTCTTCCCGGCTGTTCTCACAATCCTCCCCCACCCTGCGCGCCGGTGTCTCGATGGTCAATACGCAAAAACGCACATCTCCTACTGTCTCGTCAACCTACGTTGTTCGGACATTCGGTTCCTCTGCATCCACCTCCGGTCCATCAGGCTCAGCAAAAATGGATCCTCCCGCTCACAAGGTCAGTCACATTCATACAACTTGGAGAGGCTGTTGCTAATTGACCGCTGCTTCCGCAGATGGGCTACTTCCCCAAGATGACTACAGAGTTCCCTCGGAAGTCCCATGAGTTCCGACGAGTCTTGTGGACCGGCGAGTCGAGTCAGTTGGTAGAAATGACTATCCCCGTGAAGGGAACCGGCCCCGAGGGTCGAGGGGAGATTGGAAATGGTACGCATTTGGCAAAGCACTCGAAGCGTTCGAGATTGAATGACTGACGTATCGTGTGTTTCAGAGGTTCACCATGTCGATCAGGTATGAGCGCACGGATTTCCCCTCGTCAGGAACCGTCTCTGACTTGATGTTCTACACTCCCAGCACCTAATCTTCACCCAAGGCAAGTGCAAAGCCATCATCGCCGGGGAGGAGCAGATCTGCCAGGCTGGCGACTTGTGCATTGTCCCTCAGGGCACTGAGCACAATTGTGAGCCTCTTCGCCTATTATGTTCACCCTTCTCTTGACTGATCGATTATAAATCATTCAGTCATCAACATTGGTGACGAAGAGTTGATCTTGTTCACTGTCTAGTAAGCGATACTCTACTCGTTCTCTTCCGGCTCACGCACTGACTTGTCGTCTTGCTCAGTGCTCCCGCTGAGCACAACCCAATCAGTGTCCACCACAGTGAGTACTGATTACGCGCTATCCTCACCTGCCAAGGCAAATGACACCGACTTTCCAATCTTTAGCCAAAGAGGAGGGAGACAAGGCCGAGGAAGAAGGAAAAGATGAACCCCCTAAGTGGGCCAATCCCAACCACCACTAGACGTATTCTGAGAAGATCCGAAGATGCACGCAGTTGACAGTGTCAATCAACACAAATTATAGTTAAGCACAAATGTTGTTTTCTTCCGGCATTTGATGAGAATCCATCACTGGCCGACCATTCCGTGCGACGGAGCAGTCACTGTCATCTCCAATCTCCAATGCAGAACTAAGGGGCGAAGATGTCGTCCACGATTCCGCGCTTGAGAAAGATTAAAGTTGGCTTTCACCCGTAGGCGCAGGTGCTGAATCGTAGGCCTAGTTATTCTAATGGTTCTGAATTGCTGCTGCGGTTGTCTCAGCAATACACAACATTATATTACTGTA
Source organism: Naganishia vishniacii ANT03-052 (assembly GCA_015708705.1). Classification (NCBI taxonomy): domain Eukaryota; kingdom Fungi; phylum Basidiomycota; class Tremellomycetes; order Filobasidiales; family Filobasidiaceae; genus Naganishia; species Naganishia vishniacii. Next base: position 505,525 of record MU158398.1, read on the forward strand.
AAACGGAAGATGACTCATCCAAGGCGCTTTGCCGGAGTGGTTAACGGGTGCCCCTGCTATTCAGCGTTTAACGCTCAGCACAGGGTATGGTCTCTGACCGCGTGTGTTCGAATCGCACAGGCGTCGCATACTTTTTGCGGTTTGAAAGTCCTTATCCGGTATCCACTGGTTCTCACAAACGCGTGGACATTCTCCTTTGTTTCTATGCTGCGGCCTCCCCAGCGAATGCTAAAACGCCCGGGAAGCATAGGAGTGGGACTTGTTCCTGCTTTCGGTAGATGTTTGCGCTGAAATTACAACGTGTCTGACGGTCGGTGTGCGGCGCCCGTCGTGTTTCCCGTGAGTGTCTGGACTGCGCCCGCAATCCGCAGGTAAGCGCTCGTCGAAACGTTCCCGCGAATATCGTTCAGCTGAACATCGATCCGTTGTTGGGTATTGTTTGGGTCATGATGTAGCAACGGTGCTATCGCTTATCATATTTTAGGCGAGTTGCATGTTCCAGTGTCCGCTCAATCCAGCTGATAACATCTCGCGAACAACGGTCGACTCATTGGAGGCAGGTACAACTAAAATCCAGGAGATGGAACCTCCGTCGTTGTCGAGGCCAAGCGGCGCTCAAGGTTGTGTGGCAAGAGATGCCCGGGACGGGAACACGTCCAAGGCTCCGTAAAGGCGCAGGGAAGTTGGCTTTGCGATCGTCGGCAAGGCGGCGTCGAGGCGTTCGGACTGAGTGTCATCATGGAGGCGAGAAGTTTTCAGCAAATGGGAGCTCGAAACCTTCCATACTCAGTTCGGCAAGACGTGAGTTGTTTTCGCAGCCGAGAGCAAGGTGTCATCGGTACGCGGCACCAAAACACGGTCGGCTCGCGCTTATGGCAGAGATGCTCGGGGTGGATGCTAAGGATATGTAGATTTGCGCCGTTGGACATCGTGAAGGTCGTCAGGCGCACTATGGCCTCTGCAACTTTGGAAAGTCCTTAGTACGCCCCTCTTCCACGGAACGTATACGTCTCTGTCGGGACAGTGCTGGACCTATAAGAGATATTCCGTGTTCGCAGGGTTGATAGCTCTCTAGGATTTGAGTCATGTAAGCTACTGGTGTAGTGTTCTAAAGTCTGTTAGTAGTTAGAAGCTTCACCACGTATGCGCCACAGCGCCAGGCGGAGCCAAGATCGGCGTGAGCAGAATCACATCAGTGCAGAAAGGGGGGTTGTGGCCGAGACGATGGCCTGGCACGATACGGTTCGGCTTTTACTACAAGCCGAGTCTGAATCAAGTTTAGCGAATAATATCACTTACATGAGCAATTCGAAGCGTTCGAAGACTCACCAAGAACCTAGCAGCCATGCTCCATCTGTCGTTCTGGGCCGCTGGGTGATTAGCGAGTATGACAGTGTCGAACTACGCCTGTTAGTTGTGGAGATGCCTAGATGGCTTCGGGAATACCGTCCACTGTATGAAATAAGGCTCTCAAGCATGTGCGGCCCTCGTGATGAGCGAAAACAGGATAGCGACTATCCACAACACCTGGACACATGATTAGCGGAGTCACGAAGCCGACCGACACGGGTGGCCCCTCCATTCTCGGAACAATTTAGATTTCGCATTGCTGGTCTCACCAAAAGGGAAGAATATCTATGGCTCGTTAACCCAAACGATGAGCGCCTTCTCCAACAGAGTGAGTAAGAACTCCTATCGGAGGCGCGAAAGGGAGGGAGGCGAACAACTAAGCGCACCATAGGGCAGCAGCAGTGGATCCGCCGAGTCGAGCGCGTCAGGGACGGGCGTTTCGAGCGATCGAGAGCACCAGCATTCAGCGAGGATAGGGATGATGATGTTACAGTAATTCGTCGGTGATTACTTGCTTCCTGCGAGCATGTATCTTACCTCGTCATAGTGACGCCGCCATATCAGACCTCGCCTGATCCAGCGTTGCTGGGCAACTGCTTCTATTCGAGTGAGTAAGTGATCAGCTTGCGACCGATTGCATGTGCTTTATGCTGATCTTGTCACGCGCTTCGGCCCGCATCATCTTCTTCTTCCCATAGCCGCAGTCATGAGAAATTAAAGCAACGGAATCGCGCAATTATGGTCAATGACGATACCGAGAAAAGGACAGCTATCAGACTGAATGGATCACAAGGTTCCGCAGCAACCATGAATGCGAAACAGACGGTATCACACGTTGCGCAACGATCCACCCGGTCTCGAACCCTGACGGAAGATGATTTTATGGGAGATGTGATTGAGGATACGGACTTCACGCAGGCGAAGACTGGGGACGTATCGGTGTCGCTTCCGAGAGCGACCTCCGTTAGCGAGTTAACGGATACTGAGGCCGAGGAACGACGTCCGGCAAAGCGTGCAAGATCCCAGCGAAATGGAATTAGGGATGACATCGACATGTCTCGTGCTTCATCGCCGTTATCGGTCGATACTGAGCCGATGAACGATGGGAGGGGATTGGGGAGACTGTAAGCATTCTCCAGTGGGAGTTCGTAAATTGCTCCATCACTTACGCGTTCGCCCATTGTCCACAGAACAAAATCATCGTCGAGAACGAGGCGTAACGACGCGTCGATGACACCTCCCCGAGACACAGCCACCATCAGTATTCATCCGCCGTCCACTCCAGCAGGACCATCACCGGGTACCGCGTCCGCGGTTCGGGAATCCGATCAACGGCCTGCGAGTCAGCAGACCCAATCACCGCAAGAGCCATACGTCGCTTCCCCCCACAACGTGTTCCGCCCTCCTCCATCGGCTGCTCTGGCCATATTCGATCGCTCACCATCTCCTAGCTTCTATGAAGCTCTGCAGACCGCTGGACAGCCGCCCAGAAGGTCTCCTGGTGTGCAGATCACCCAATCAATGCCAAATCCTTTCAGCAGCCCCAATGGCTCGACTGGACCTAAAATCAAGCTGTCACTATCCAGTCTCAAGGCGGCCGCCACGCCTCACGCGCCAGGACCGCCTTTGACAGTGCCAGTCGACGATTCCGCAGCGCCGCCCAGACATCCTCGGACATCGATTTCAATTCCGCAGCGCACGAATAGCCTAGTCAGCACAGACACGTCACCCTATGCGATTGGCCGCATCAACAAGGGAAAGGGGAAAGCGAAAATCAACCCCGCAAGTGCTCCAGAAGCTGTAGTATGTGTGTTGCCGTTTCTGTTCGAGCCCTGCTTAACCATCCCTACCGATGTCTTGACCTTAGCAAAACAACGATTTTTGTGCCGCCTGTCTTGGGATAGGAAGCTTCCTTTGTTGCGATGGTTGTCCAAGGTCATTTCATTTCATTTGTTTAGACCCTCCATTAACAAAAGACGAACTGCCGGACGAAGATCAGTGGTACTGCAAGTCTTGTAGGGCTGCTAGAAGAGTGAGTGTGAGATCCGCTCATGAGCGGTTGTTTCGGCTCTAACGTGGCGTTTCCCACTACAAGCCTAAGACGTTTCAGTCACCCTACACTGGGATGTACGGCGAACTTCTGCAGAACCTAGATGACCGGAATCCGAGCGTGTTTCGTCTCCCAGAGGATATCCGAACCTATTTTGCAGGAAGTAAGTTTGCAATGCTTTGGCTAGAACAGACTTCTTCACTAACTGAGTCTGTTGGCTATTCTCACCCATAGTCCAAACGATGCCAGACGGCTCATACGGACCAGCCGTCGAAACGAGGCCAGTCAAGTTCGAGTATGTTGGGTCGGCAGTATTTGTGGGAATCCTGTTGACGCCATAAAACCACAGTCGAGCTGGATTTCCAGAAGGGCGTGATTCGTACAAGCTCAAGTCGAAGGGAGACGTTGTCCTTTGCTTCAAATGCAAAGGGTCGGCTGCACCCATCGGGCCTGGAACAGCTCAAGGTTTATCCATTGGAAGGCAGATTATCACATGCGACTACTGTCCGCTGAGTTGGCATCTGGACTGTCTGGAACCGCCTGCCGCGATCATGCCGAATTCGCAGCGGAAATGGATGTGTCCGAACCACGCCGCGCAAGTGCTGGTGAGTACAGTTTGAGCCTGTCCTGTTGCACTGCGAGTCCGTTGATCGCGTCCCTTCATTTTTGTCTTAACAAAGCGGAAGAAACGCATCTTGAGATACGGCATGGAAACGGTCAACGTAACCCAGCCAGGTCAACCGAATAACGGGCTGGTCGAAATCATGGACGAGGAAGCCGAGAGACGCAGGATCGTCTACGAGCACATGTCTATCAATGGCAAACGCTATAAAGTACCGGAGAAGATTATCCAACTCGACTTTTGGACCAAGCTTGGAATCAAGGGCGCAACCTCCAAGTCCGCCTTTCACAGGCAAGCATGACTGGCATCTGGCAACTTCCTGCTTTCACTGATTTATCACGTGGGGGTTCCCGGTATAGGCCCGACGATACAGCTATCGACCAGGCTTCTGGCATTAACGAGCCAGAAGGCTATACAATGGAGTCGCTCTTCGGAGGTCTCTCACCTCTATCGTCTGCGCCCTCATCTTACCTGCCATCACCGCAGCAGATGGTGTTGAAGTTGCCGGCTATCGAAGAGGACCGCCAACAGGCTTCGATGGGATTTTCAGTCAGTGTCGCGGATAGAGATCACCATAGCTATATTGCGGCTGATGAACTGGCCTTTTCAGGTTGATGCGGCGCAGATACTCTTGAGTCTCAGTCACGGGGCACCAAGTAACGTATTGCGATCCCCAGCCGGAGCAGTTGACATTTACGAGCAGGTGCATGGCGGTCACCTCGTGCAGGTGTCAGATGGTAATCACCAAGATAACCAGATGACGGTCGCCCCAGTGAGTTTGCATCAACCATGTTCCTGTGACACATATCCTTACGCTCGACACAATACAGGCAGTCAAGGATTTCGCAGTAGAGCGGACGTCGGGTGCGAGCCAGCCTACCCCAACCGTCGATTCTCCGTCGGGATCCTCAGCGGCAGGTACCAAAGCATTCGAAGCGACAATCGGGGACAAGCCGACCACGCCGTCTCTAAGCGCCTCCGACGGATCCGGTACTCCCGTTTCAGCTAGGAAAATCCGTCTCAGAGTATCTACGCCGAGACCCACAAATCCTCAGTATGCGGGTCAACCAGCGGGTAATGAGGAAGTCTTAGCGTCTAATCCGAAAGTCGCAAGGTCTTCGCGAATCAGCCGCCCGCGCAGCCGCAGATGAAACAAGCATTCCAGATCAGTTGATAATCGACGTAGGATGATTCTCAGGTTGTTATCGTTATCGTAGGATAGGAAAGAGTTGTATTGCATGATATGATATCCATCGGCACGAGATCATCTGATCTCGTTGAATCTATACGAGAGACAAGACAGCGAACCTTGCGGATGGCTTCATTACCGGTGTCGGAGACACGTATTCGTGTGAGATAGGCGCTTGTCCGAAGGGCAGGAGAACAGTCTGGCGTGCTTCCAACGCTGATCTGGTTGGCTTCGCCAATGGCGGGAGATCCTGTAAGGTATGCTCCAGAAGGGGTTGTAGCAATAGCTGTACTTCCTTGATATACGGTATAGCGAGTTCGATCTATCAACAGCACGATCCATCAGCATTCGAAATGGGAGTCGCGCTCTAAAACTTACCTGTTCCGAAGTAGCTGTACCCGCTAAAAATCGGAGAAGCGCCACACATTGCGTACGATCCAACGATTCATGAAGCAACCCGCTTTCGTCCCACATCGATAATGTCTTCGAGGCGAAATCCGCTGCGAGCTGCTTTTGTAACTCTGCTCTTTCGGGATGGGTCGCGCCGCTATCCAGGATGGCTGCTACCATATCGGATAAAGCGTTGAATGTTTGTGAAGAGATTCCAAGAGGCACGTAATCCTCTGCCTCAGAGCCCTTTCGAAAGATCTGCATAGCATCTTCGAGGGTCCTGGATTTCCAGGGCTGAGTGGCTCGCAAATAAACTTGCCGCAAGTTGTTCCGGATGCCCTCTACAAAGCGGTCTTCGTTAGGGTCGAAGTGGTTACCTTTCGAAGGCGCGGTTTGCTTACCATCAACGGAAGTATCCACGCCTTCTTCGCTCTGCAGGACGTCCATAGATACTAGATGCAAGGCAAACCTTCCGATGAACATAGCCAGATCGACCGATACCGGGTCATTCGCCACGGCGGCGAGAATCTCCTGTAGCGCGTCTTCAAGGATGCCGACGATCCTGGAAAGTGCACTTCCAAGGTCCTTGCGATACATCTTCGCTAGGGCGTGCCCATGTCGATGTTTGCTCAAAGTCGCCGCGTCCTTTTGAAGTTTCGATAGAGTCTTCTCGAGATCATGCAAGCGCTCTTGCAATAAATATGTTCGATGTGAAAGTCTGGCCCGCAGATCTTCGCGAAATCTGGGCAGCTCCGCAGTGACAAAGTTGGCTGGCAATGATCCGTTGGGCAAGAAAGTACCGATGGACACGCTCGGGAAGTGCATGGGATTCGAAAAGTACATCAAGGACGGATGCAAATCTGAAAGGAATCGGGATGGTCAGTATCGAGCCAACCGACCCACTGCAGAAAACAGCGCTCACCGGTCATGCTGCGGGTGTCATCGTTCTTGATCTTCTCAACGCTATACTGCAAGCCGGATTTCGTTTCGTTCAGCATCTGATCCAAATGCGCACGCCAGATCGCCTTCGTTCTCGTTTCGAAAGCCGACTGAGCTACTATTCGAATCTCATCCACTTGCTTCGCGGACAATGCTATCAACTCATTGCTTTTGATATCCTCCAGGAGCCGGAGCAGATGGGATCGGACTTTCCAAATATCCGAGATGGTGTCTAATCTGCTTAGCCAGATATCGATTCTGGGCGCCAAGTCTCGCAACGCATCGGAGACCCAAGAGTCCAACTTGTCAGCGATTTGTTGCGTTTGACCTCCCTTGGATGTACTCGATGCAGGAGCAATGAATGGTGTGAACGCCTGCAGATCCTCTGGCAAATATGTGAGCAACATTTGTGATGATGGCAAAGTCTTGAGGATGGCGGAAGTCGTCACGAATGGCGGCGATGTTGAATTAGCGTCGGCGCCCATCGGAATGGATGGCAGTTGAGAAAGCCTCCTCTGGGCGTCAGTCGTGGATGCCTTTCGAGATGCAGATCCCTTTGCGCCAAGGGTGACTTTACGCTCGCCTCTTTGAACCTTGTCGATTGCATCGTCCAGCAAGCTCAAGTTGGATCCCTCAGTGCGTTGAACAAGATAGCTCGCTTTCGATATACCGACGGTGCTAGCGAGGCACTTTACGGTATCTAGCAGCGCTTTCGATATGCGGTCTCTGATCATCTTGCGCTTGATGTCTTTCTTATCCACCTTCTGACACTCCGCTGTGTCGGCTTGCGGACCCGACGCCTTTGACCCCGGCGCTGCTGGCGACAGCTCCCTCAGTATCTGTGCTGCATCAAGTCTCGATGCCTGTCTGGTATGCCGCGATTTCGGACGGCCACTTTGCGGCGTTGCCGAGTTCTCTTCCACGTTGGGCGTGTCCCGAATGAAGGTCACGTTTGGCCGAATGAATTGCCATGCTGTGAATATATCCTCGACTGCTCGAGTTCGTTGGTTGAGAAAGAGCGTGAGGGCGTCTAAAGACGTGTTGGAGTCGAGGAGCATCACCGCGAGTATTGTTTGGACGAATGTCTGAAAATGCGGGACGCGTTTGAGCTCTTCCGTCAGAGACAAGGACATGGTCATAAGACTCACGTTCCGATCCTGCTCTTGTCCCGGTTTCAAGGATCGCTTTAGATCCCTCATAGAAGCTGTAGCTTTGTGTACGACCTGTGCGCGGAGCGGCACAAGCGTTTCCCATTGTTTCTGTACCAGTGGCGTATAGACCTGTCCAACGCGGAGTAAGTAACTCGGACATAACCAATAGCTGTCAAACTAAAAAGCACACACCTTGTTGTATTCTTCTTCCGAAGATTCCCCCTGCGGCGATAACATGTATTCCTTCACGGTTCTAGCCAGTAACCAAAGGAACGCCGCTTGTAAATAGGCTCGGGAAGACAGGAGTCGGTACAACGCCTCTGGCGCATCAAGTAGGAATTTGACTGCCGCAGCAGCAGGCAACTGTTCAGTGATGGCGCTTCCGTCCGCTTCTTGCTTCACGTCCAGTCTGCTACCGGTCGATTCCCGAGGCTTCCGCTCTTTCCCATATTGCATTGTCAGGGCGCCGTCGTCTTCCGGTTTGGACGAGAGGCCAGAATCGCCTCCTACTAAAGATGCCAGGTGTGGATTGGCACACAAGGCCTCTATTCGATCGAGAGCCATAGAAAGTTTCAAGGAAGAGTCGTGTATTGTTGCGATCTGGGTCGTCGAAAGGAGGAGATCTCGGTACCGCTCGCTAACCATGGCTCGAAGCTCAGCCTGTTTACCCCCCGCGGCGGTTCTAGAGGGGAGAGAGGGACGAGCTTCAGTTTATAAGCATAGAAGAACCGGGAGATACGCATACCTCAGTTGAGCTTCAACCTTCTTTACCTCGGCTACTTGCAACCTTCGAAAGACTTCATCCGGGTCCATTGCCGCCCAGCTTCCATCATTGGGACGTTTTCTTTGCTTCCCAGATGACCGATACCCAGCAGGTCCGCTCAATTGAGTTGTCATCGTTACGGCTGTCCCTCGTCGGTGCAAATCGAATGGGTGACGTCTGATAGTAGCATCTGTTGGCGCGAGACTCGCATGACTGCCCTGCCGGCTCATGCCCTGTCCTCCAAACTGACTGAATCCGCTGAACGAAGGTCTCCCAACGACCGAATATGCTGAATCCTTGCGATGATGAACGGAACCATTCCGACTGATGTGAGTTGCAGCGGATTGAAGGTGAAGGGGGAAGGCTCCGGAAGCCGAGATAGCTGGGGAAAGCGGCGACGACGGCGAGGTCGGATACGAGGTTGGATACACCGCAGACATTGTGTCCACGTCGCCGCGTAGCCACTGACGATCAGGAATGATTGTGCATATGGGATGATCGTCTATAGCCAGCTATTCGACGTGTCAAAGCCAGTCGTCATGCCGGTGCGATCGAACTTGCTTTGCGTTCAAGACTTTATCGATTTATTTTGAATTGAATTGGGCCTTCTCAACTTGGTCCATCGCAGACCACCCATTGGACGACGTCCCCGCCACCTACGAGCATGTCTTCAGAGGAGGACAGGTGGAATCGACTCACGGCATGGATGGAGGAGAGTTCAGGCGGCCAGTGGCAGCGCAAAGACCTCAAGGTTGAGTTTCGTGAAATCCCAGGTAGGTCTTTCACATACCACATCGAGAGGTTGTACGGATTGCTCAACCTGCTTATATCTGTTTGAGTCTAGGTGCAGGACGAGGGCTGTTCGCGAAAGAAGACATCGCAGTAAGAATTATCGCGTTTCAACGATTGACTACTCCATACTGATCATGCTCATTAGCCAGGATCCACCATTTTGACATTACCAGCTTCAACACTGCTCCATCCCAAGAATATCGATCGCGCCGACAGCGACGCAGGATCAAGTGGCTTCCCCAACCCGGTCACCCTCCACCAAAACGTACTGCCCCATTCATCCGCAACCAAAACCCCGGGACAGGAGTACGCGGGCTCGCCCATACGGATGACCACCACTCAAACATTGTCCTTGTATCTCGCCCTCAACCGCCAATCATCCGCGTCCCGGGAGAGTTCCCGATATTGCCCCTGGTCAGCCTATCTAGACACCTTACCTACGTCATTCCGCCCATGGCATCCTCTTACATGGCTTGTGCAACCTGCACCAGACGCACCACTCTCCAAAGGTTGGGATTCCCTCAACGATCTCGCAGAAAACCATTTACCGACGTCGGCACAGGAAAAGCTGCATGATATGCTGGAGAGGTATAGGGCGGACGTGGGGGCCATGAGGAAAGGCGTCGCTTTCTCGATAGCGAATGGTGACGCTGGTTCGGTAGGGGAGAGATGGTCGGAAGTGACAGAGGAAGACCTTTTATGGGCATGGATTAACGGTCAGTCGGACCGCTCGACCGATTGCATTGTTCTAACAAGGTATAACCTCTAGTCAACACACGGACCTTGTTTCTCGCGCTCGACATACCGCTTCTTCCGAAAACGTTCTACGCTGAAACAAGTACTTTGGGCAAACGCGTACGAGATGCGGCAGACAGCGAACAACAGAACCATACGATGGGACCTCTACTGGATCTAGCCAACCATGCCCACTTGAGAATGGACAACATTGACTCTGATCCGCCAGTCGCATCCGATGAGCGTGCAGCGCTCTGCGATGTTCACATGGTCGAGGAAACGGTAGACGAGCTCTCTTCAGCAGAGCATTCCACAAAGACCAGATTGAAGAATGGTGGACCTTCCAACTGGCGTAAACGTACACTTCAGATGCGCGCTCCGAAAGCAACGGGCCTGAAGAAAGGCGACCAGATATTGTTTGCCTACGGGCCCCATTCTGACGAGACGCTGTTTGCCGAGTATGGATTCGTGCCACTGGACGCGCAGAACCCATGGAACGATATTTATATGGATGTTCCGGTCAACACCTCTTGGCGTATAAGGGAAGGCCCCGAGATGGTTGCGTTGAAAAGCGAGATCTTGGACTTTAATGGCTATCTCGGGTGAGTGGAAGAGACCGTCAGCCGCCCCCGTGTACTAAATACCGCTCATACCGCTCCAGCGAATATACCGTGCATTCAGAGCCAGCTCCAGCGCATCCATCCCACCGCCTCATCATCGCCCTGCGTATTATGCATGCGAAGATACCGGTACCAGCGTTGCGCAAATACATGGACGATCCCTCGAACCGCAAAATCCATCACGAGATGCAGGCATTTCTTGACATGCTCATGGGAACTAGAGACACCATCTCTGACGCAAATGAGATGTTGGTGCGTGATGATCTCCGTTCCATCTGTAGCGCGGAACTCGAGAAAGTGGATGCTGCGTTGGCGAGGTTGACGAAACTGCAGTACACGAGCTCGCAGCGGGATACCCTAGATGCAAAGCGGATGGTTGAACGGCTATGGGTCAATGACCAGGGAATCTTGCGGGCAGTAATTCAAAGCATAGATGAAAATGTTATATTCTAATTGAATGAATATGTCTTTATTGACCGCCATGACCCGTTTCGAAGATATTCCCATCTGCGGTAGCGAAGGGTTAACGACAAACGCTGGCCTGGTGCATGGAAGAGACCAGTGGACTTACAACTCAAATCCAACAGCGTTGCCCTTTTGCTGGCCAACCTTTTGGCCCGGCTGCTTCATCGTTTCAAACTCCTCTTCCACCTCTCGCAAACACTTCTCGGCTTGCTCCTCGCTTTCCGCCTTGTTCAGAACCGTTACATGCGGTTTCCCCATTCTCCGTTGATCCTGATCGCTCAACTTGTCTTGAGTCCCTTGCGTATTCCGCCTCATGTTGTTGAGAAGGTCTTCCCGGATCCCTTCAATCGTTCCCGACGGCTTCTCCCTCACGGCCACCATCACACCTCCCTTTCCCATCTTTTTAGGTTCCCCAATAAAGACGTCCCATCCGTTCTGCTCTTTACAAATGCCGTTCAAGTATCCGTCCAACTCGTTTATTCGCTGCGGTGGAATCGCATGAAAGAGGGTGACATGTGCTGACAGAAAATTTCGGTGTGGCGGGAAATATTTGGAGCGCAGGTTGGTGAGGAAATGGTGCGTGGTTTTGTCCAACGAGAGCGTCAAAATGAGCGGGCCAGAGGGTGGGACCAGAGGAGACATGGTGCGTTGAGCAGGCGATGTAACGGTGTATAGTCTTCACAGTCCCAAACAGTCCACGAGCAGGCAGAATATATTTGAGAGAGGAAAAGCCTGAGAGTCACCGCTCATCTGACTGACCAGACGCAATTGTCTCACTTGCGAGCGCGAATCGATCGCGATGCGCCAGGTGCAGTGACGTCATGAACAGCGTCTACGACATCCACCTCCCCGCATTTTTGGGTACTCGCGCCTGCCTTGCACAACGTGAAGCTACATAATCAACCTGGACTGCGATACAACTTTTTATCGCAATATTAGTATCATATCGTCCAATAATCGTCTGCTTGTGGCGTGAGCAGTTCACCTTTGCCCTCCTCGTTAACGAACCAGCAATCCTCCAACCTGATCCCGACTTCTCCCAAGATGTATATTCCAGGTTCGTCGCTGAACACGTTTCCCTTTTGTATTGGCTGATCGTTGTTCCCTACCAGGTACGGAGACTCGTGGCCCTCCAAGCCGATGCCGTGTCCTACCGGTCATGAAAAGGTCATCAGATCATGACAGCTTGGCAAGGCGACAGTGACCTACCTAGACGATGTGTAAACCCTTCCCGTTCTGCTTGTCTTTTACCCTTGCGCCGGATGAGATCTCGAGCGGCAGCATCAACAGCCTTGCCCATTGTTCCCTCATTCCCAGCCTTCAAGGCGGCTTCTTGAGCGTCCTTGACAAGATGCCACAGCCGATCCTGCGTGTCGGAGATCTTGGCTCCTGAAAAGGCAAATGTCTACTCTCTAGGTCTTGCTCAGCGACTGGTCTTTCGGATTCGGGGAATCAAAACTTACCCTTGTTATATCGCTGGTATACCCTCGGAATTGTCCTCCGGCATCAATCAATGCAAAATCCTCCTTTCTTAGCGCTCTATCTGTACCAGTGCCATGCGGCAAGGCAGCATTCTCTGCGACAGGAGCGCGTCAGATCTCGACCCAGAAGCCGGAAGTACGCTACTCACCGCCAAACAGGACTAGTCCTTCTCCGCCCGGCATGCCCAGTTCCTCGAAATAGCGCAAAAGTATGCTCGATGTCTGGCTCTCTTTGATGCCAAAGAACATGGCGTCTTTGGTAGCTTTGATCGCCTGAAGTGTCAGCTGGAGATTAGATATCAAATTAGTCCGAATTCACAACGCCCGCAAACATGGCAACGAGACTTACCTCATTGGCACATTTCAGCACCGCCAGTTCCTCTCGCGACTTTCTCTCCCGCACACCTAATATCCGAGGATCCGCGACATCTATCACGATCGAAGTGTCCCGACCATCACCCTTGGCAGCGCTCGAGGCATGAGCGATCCCAGCAGAGATGAAGCTTCTTACGGCGGGATCGAAATGCAGCCCGAGGTGACTGGTAGTGGTCGATACGAGAGGCGCCTTCACGGATTCAGCTCTGCTTAGCAAGTACTGCACCAGCACGTCGGCCCAGTTCTCTTCTTCTTTCCATTCGATGAATTCCACCTCGCTATCCTTGTCTATGCCTGGCATATTCAACAGCTTTGCCCTCGATGCCTCAAACGCAGGTGTCAAGATGGACAAGACGGTCTTGCCCCGGCTGATGTTATCTCCGGCTCGATAGCTGACGAGGAATAGGAATGGCCGCTCGCTGACCTGCCATTCTTGTGAGCCGATACCGGTGTAGTAGAGGGACGAAGCGCCTGGTTCGAGGATGTATGTTTCGCCTGCCGGTAGCGTTTGCGAATTCGTGCCTGCGGAGTCGCCATCTTCGTGGATTCCTCTCAAGACATTTCGGACCTGGGATATCCGGTCCCGGTATACGGCTTTCGGAAATGGCGGGAGCGACTCGCAGCGGTGCTTGATAGTCTGCGCCTCGAAAGCAAGTGGCGGGAGTGAACTGAAGTGAGCAGTTTCGATGTTTGTTGGCCGATGAGACGTGCTTTTCCATGTTGACGTTGATGATATTGGTCTAGCAAACTGGGCTATCGGAGTCGAGTCCCTTCCAAGAAAGGTGTTGAGCAGGACCCAAGTGACGCCGAAAGCGGTGGCGAATTGCACAAAGTTGCGGGCGAATCTCTGCTTGCGGCCTTTTGTCTTGGGCTGCGCAAGGTCCTGCGAATGTGAGGGGAGCAAGGGCTGTTGCTGGCTCTTCTCGCTCGGGTATGTCTGTGAAACAGCCCAGGTGAGCGAAAGAACGGGAGTAGTCACGTAGAGAGAGCCTACCTCGCTCTGCCTAGTGGCCTGGTAGTCTGAGAGTGTAGTCCTGGGTGAGCTGCAGGTCGAAGTCGTCATGGTTGAAGAAGAACACGCTTGAAAGCTCTCGGAATGTGGTGAATGCCGCTCTGCAACGCTTCGGCGGCTGTCGCGACAGATGGATGCCATCTTCAGGGGTATATGTACCGCCCAAATTTGGAAGGAGCGAGCGGTCAGTCCGGCTGCCTGGGAGGTGTCTGCAAGAGAGAAAGTTCATGCAACATGTGGATCTGAGTGCCTATGACGCCTATGAAGAAGCTTAATTATGGGAAGAGGAGAGATCGACCTGACGGCAGATACCCGCCCGACTCTGGACACCCGCCCACCAGACGGATTTGTTCGGTTGGTTCGGTTCGCGCTCGCCGGCCAAGCAGCCTAGCCGAGAGAAATACTCTTCCCAGTGGTGCAGCTTCAGCCCAACAGTCAGTGCTCTCGACCTGAATATCATCATCTCGTCGTCGTCTCTTGCCTGGATCATCACTTCCCCCTCTTCCCACTCTCCCATTCACATCACCTCGTCACCATGTTCGCTGCCAAACAGTCCATCAAGACCGTCGCGTCGAACGCCCGTGCCTTCTCCACGACCCCGGCAACGAGGTCCTACGACGACACCATCAAGAACTTATTGATTGGTTAGTCACTTGTGCGTGTGTTGGATGGATAGTAGCTAACCTGTCTGTCATGTTCAACTCCCTTTCGGTGTTCTTCTTCTCGTCTTCCGCGCTCATGATCATTTGACCGCTCGAATACGCTACAGGCAACCATACCCGAGTCTTGGTTCAGGGTTTCACCGGGAAGACTGTAAGGCCCAGCTCCCGGAAGTGTATCCTTCACCAGCAGTCGTCTGACAAACATCCTCCTTTGCATACGATAGGGTACCTTCCACGCCAGGCAGTCTATGGAATTCGCTGAAAAGGTTGCCGGAAAGAACAACTACATTGGTGGTGTTAACCCCAAGGTGCGTCTCTCCGCATCTGTGCTTTCGCTCCTTGACCTGCACTCATTCCTCTTCCCGCCTCACAGAAAGCCGGAACTGAACACCTGGGTCTGCCAGTCTGGGCATCTGTCCGCGATGTAAGTCCCGATGGAGCCCAGCCTCCCTCGCGCACCCACTTATAGGATCCCTCGCTCACAGGCCGTCCGGGACGCCAAGCCCGACGCATCCGTCATCTACGTCCCACCCGCCGGTGCCGCCGGCGCCATCCTTGAAGCCATCGAAGCTGAAATCCCCTTGATCGTCACCATCACTGAAGGCATCCCTCAGCGTGATCAACTCATGATCCAGCAAGCGCTTCGATCGCAATCCAAGTCTCGAATGGTCGGCGGTAACTGCCCCGGTATCATTTCCGAGGGCTGCAAGATGGGCATCATGCCCGGTCATATTTTCAGCCAGGGTAAGATTGGGGTTGTGTCCAGGTCGGGAACGTGAGTCCGCCTTGTTATTGGCAGCTGGTATCGTTCCTGAGCCTGAAATTATACCCCGCTATAGCCTGACATACGAAGCCGTCAACCAGACCACCTTGGTCGGTCTCGGTCAGTCCTTGACCGTCGGTATCGGTGGTGACCCCTTCCCCGGGTAAGTGGTCCCAGAAACGACTTACAGGAACAGGGCATCTAACACACCTACATCCTCCGGCATACCAGTACTCAACACATCGACGTCGTCAAGGTCCTGATGGAAGACCCCCGAACGGAAGGTATCGTCCTTATCGGTGAAATCGGTGGTACCATGGAGGAAGAGGCCGCCGAATACCTTGAGAGGTACAACAAGACCCGAGCCAACCCCAAGCCCGTCGTTAGCTTTATCGCAGGTGCTACCGCTCCTCCCGGTCGTCGTATGGGACACGCCGGTGCTATTATCAGTGGCGGAAAGGGTGCCGCTTCGGATAAGACTGCCGCCTTGGAAAAGGCCGGTGCGATCATCGCTAGCTCGCCGGCTCAAATCGGTGCCTTGATGTTGCAGGTGAGTGGACTTTGGGATCTGGCTATTACCGTGGTAGCTTGTCTAAAGGTCCAATTTATTCATTCCATGATAGGCCATGAAGGATGCTGGTTTGGCATAAGCGATTCTGGGGGCGAGCATGTAACAGCAGCAGAGACAATGGAATTGTCGCAGTATGATCTAGGATGACAGTGATACTGCGTCATACATGAGAAGTCCTCGGTCGGTTCCCTGCAGCGTGGACAGATGGTGAATCTTTCTCGCATGACGATCACATACTTGCAGCTGTTTGATTGACTCGTGTACAACCCAGTGGAGCGTCTGATCCGTACTCAGTCATGTCCGAGAAATCTTGCAACAGACAGAACTGCGAAAGTGAGAAGTGTGAGCGGCCGCATGACTTGTTATTGACAATTCTCGTGGCTGTTCCTGGTCAAAAGTTGAAGCTGAGTCTGCATGCCATGATATAGTTTCAATAGCTGTTTCAATGGTATGCTCATGTCCGCTGCTCAAGCTTGTGGTTTCCGCCTTCCCGCTCACACCCGTTGCTACCCCATCGTATTCGTTCGAGAAAGGCCCCTCGCATTTTCAAGTATCGAGGGGAAGTGGCCGGCGGTCCACGACATTCTGGATAGCCTACAGATCTACAGATCTAGGATTGTTGCAGAGTGAGTGCAGACAGCCAAGAGCCTTACACTGTGGAAGCTGGTGTGGATGGAATGGAGAAAGTCAACCTCAAGGCAATCAGCCCCAGACTTACAGTAATCGGGCGCATAGGAGCTCGCTCAGACTGCGCGAGTCCTCTTGCCCAAAATACTCCCAGAATAGTCGGGTTCGCACTTACAGAGCTACTTACAGCAGCAATCGATAAGCAGACCTCAATAACTATACCCACGGAAGCCAAGAGGACGACACTTTCGCTTTTTGGCTGAAGATTTCGAGGGAAAATTCCCAAATACACCTCACAGATGGCCGGGAGGCCGGGAGCCGAGGTCAAACCTTGTTAATTCGGTGCGTGACGGCCGCGACCGCCTCCGAAAGCGAGACTGTTGATAGACTTGACACATAGACATTAGGAGAATGCCCGCGATTCGTGTCGAAGAATGTCAGTGGCCACAAGACTGTCCAGCTGCAGTTCAAAACGGGCATTCGCCTGGGCGGGGCTTGCTGGCATGAGCCCTCGAGCCCTCTGAGAACGGCAAAGATAAAAAGTGACTAAGCTGCTCGCATTTACGGCCAGCTGGCCATCTTTTCGGTGTCTATTTATGTACCTCGCCCGTGGGGGGTAACTCCTTACATTCGGGAGCAACGCTCTTCAGGAAGCTAAGCCGCAAATAAATGCTTGTGCTTGGCAAAGCTGGGTAGAAGGGCATTCGCAGAGCAAGAGATTTGGTCAAACTGAGTTGTCAAGAGCCTTGACAGAAGGCGTGGAATCAAGCTCAAGGACACGATTCGTCGTTGTATCCGTTTCCTTTCTTCCTTTCTCATATATCTTTATCGCAACATTGAATTGCGTCCAATTCCCCTTTCACCAGCAGCTCTTCCTCATCATTCACCCACCTTTGCCAGATCCTTTACCCTCGTTCAACTATCTTGCATATCCAACCCACTCCTGCAACCCGACGACGTATCGGAGCCTACACCTAGTATGCACGTCCAGCCATCTATCGCTTCCCAGTATCCTCCGCTTTCACCTCCAATGTCCGTATCAGACATCCCGCATGGCCAAAAGGAATCTGTGTTATTCGCCAACGGCTTGAAACTCGTTTCCTTTGCCGACCTGCTCGACGAGCAATTGGTGAGTCTACTTGGCCCTGGCCGCATTCCTTGCTCACCTTCCCTCCTTCGTACAGTCCTCGCCCCCAGCCACTTTCACTCAAATTATCGAAGCCTACCAGCGAGAAGGCAGAGGAGATGTCGAGACACTGAAAGCTGTGCTTGCTGCTAAGCAATCTGAAGAAGACGTGAGTCGACTGATCATATCTGCCTTTCTCTCTTTCGATGTCCTGACATCGCATCCACCCTCAGCGTATCGCCAGGATTCTAGAAATTCGAATCACGCTGCTGCAAATGCATGCGCATCGAATGGGCATGGTACCTGTTCGGTCCAGCAACGTCGGTGCATCGGCGTTCTCTGCTAACAGTCAACGGGCGACTCACCATTTACCGGCTACCCGAAATCGTCAACGCTCGACATCTCCCTTGGACACATCTACCATGCTGCCTCCCATGAAAGTGGTTCCGTCGTCAGTGGAATCGTCTTTCATGCATGATCGCACTCTGCCGCCGCCGCCGCCCCTCGCTCGACTATCTTCTACGTCGTCCGTAACTTCTATCTCTGGCGTCTCTGAACGTCTCTCTGGACGACCCCGAGAGTTGTCGTCGAGCTCTGACGCTGCCCGACTGGAACTGCCACTGCTCGCCTCCATCGCCGGTAGGAAACGAGCATACACCACAAGTGAAGAGACTGTTTCGACTTCCGGCCCTGTTTACTACCAGTCTCGTGACAAGTGCTCCTTGCCTTCACCTTCGCCTCCTAGCGGGGATGTACCATCTATGGCGGCCACTAGAAGTCAGGATTATGGGTTCGATTCAAAACGGTTGAGAACCCACACTTCGCCGTCCTTGGAGCCCAAAAGATGTCGCAATGGTTTGGAGTTGCTGTTGAATGCTTTGGAGCGACCAGATAGTCGCGAAGCGTAACTGCGAGATGTCTGTCGTTGAGCTTGTGACTTTGAGACCAAGAGTTGTAACAAATTAAATACCAAAGATAGTTCTACAGTCTTCGTAGCTTATGAAATCGCCTGTGTTGCACTTGTTACCACGAAGTCCCCTCCATCGGTGTTGTGATGAGGTCTGACGGGAGTTGTAGCGCTTATGAGCGGATCCTTTACCAGACAGAAATTAGCGTGATCGAGATAGCGATGATCAATGGGAAGCTAAGGTGCCTTCTTCGGTTTCGAACAACGTAATCTCTTTCACCCCTGCATCATCAGTCAACAAACTCCGCGGACCCTCTCGTAACGCTCATCTTGACGAGCCTCGAAGCGCCGTGCCCAACTTAACCTACCCTCACTGTTTGCACCCGGTGGAACCGCCAACCGTCAACATATGCGTCGCGGAGCGCACTGATCAGCCTCGCCGCTTGCAATTCGATACAGTGACTAGCTTTCTGGTACTCGACGGTCTTCGATGAATTCCCAGGGGCAGCCCATCGCAAACCTCGAAGCAGGCCAAGATCACAACGCCGACTCCGGCATTTCCAACCCTATCAAAAATCTACTGTCTTCGATTGCAGTGCTGCCTTCGGCAGAGCAGGCCTTTGGCGCCGACTCGTTGTCATTGAGTCAGAATGGACCTGTCTTCATGAGTATATTGGCCGACCTTCAGAGCAGCATCAAGGGCTTGGATAGATGTACGTGATCAGTTCGTGATCGCTTGACTACCACATCTGACACTTGTTTCCGCTCGCAGTGGCATTTGGCTGCTCGCCCCGGTCGGTGATCGATAGACAGCCTCTACCTTCCCTCCCGAGTACGCTCTTCAAGACACCTCTTCGCGATAGGAAACGAGTTCGACAGGCTCAGGATTACCAGAGCCAGCTGCTGAATACGGGTCTCAATGTGAAACCAAGACTCGTCATGGTGCCCGACGTTCCTGCCGAATTTCGAGCCGAAATTGGGACTGATGAATCTTGGTCGAGCAAGTCAAACCTGGAGGCTACATTAGATCGGCACCACGATTCGGTATTCGCTAGATCTGCGGAATCGACAATGACTTTTCAGGTCACGGAATGGCAAGGTCCGTCAAGATACAAGCGGTCAGACCCGAGGGCAGAACTTAAATCGACGGCGAACGAACAACGAAACTTGGTCGTCTATCTCAAAGTCAATATGGGAATACCTACAGGCCTCTGGGGCTATATCTGCTTCGGAAAGCGGAAGAGGCGATACGAAGGACGATATCAAAATCGAGAGCGAGGCAGCGAGATTGCCTCGAGAAAGCGAATGAAAACCTTGGAAACAACGGATCAGGATCGGGATCCAGAGGAGAATACAGAGGGAGAGGCCGTGATAGCGACGCGATTTCACCTGTTTAGCGAAGTCGAAACTGTACGTAAGATCAATCTGTCAAGCTCATACGCTCGCGATGCTAATCTGGTCAAGAGCGTAGAACAAAGGCCAGAACGACCTGTCAGATTTTAGATGGGTACAGGAGCTTTGTACCCACCTCAATCACTTGGAGCTTTCATTGCCTGAATTGCTGGTGCGTAAAGCTTATTCCTGAACCGCCTCCAGACGTTGATTCGGTGAACTGCATCTTCAGCATCGGTTACCCGCTTATACGAGCATCATGCAAGAATCGTGCCGGCTGTGCTCCTCCTTGTTGAAACGAGGTGTCCCGCCCGTCAAAAGAGCTTATTTGCCTTCAGTGGAGAGCCTCGACCCAGTGGAACCCGTCAGCAGGCGCAGAGAGGAGGTCGAGAAGGGGGTCATGGACTTCGACGCCGAGGCTTCGACTTCCGCACCTGCGGGATCCCCGACCGCCCAAGGGCAGTGGGTTGCGTTCCACAGCTCTTGCCTATAGTTAGCGACAATTTTGGTCCAGTTGGACCACCCGATCATCTATGCAGCGTTTCTAGCTGCAAACAGATCCAGTGAAATGCACATATATTTTGCTTATCGTTTCCCGAGCCAGAACATCCCTTTATCGTTCAAACCCCTTTAAATCCCCATCATGCACATGGGAACGCCGGCTTCCCTTTCATCAACGGATATCCGTACGGCCTGGAACTCTCGGAACATCGAGTAAGTGCCGGTCTAGCACTATACGAGAGATCGTACACCTACCTCAAACTAGCAGTCGCTCGGAATCTTTAACACCAACGCCTCGTAACATCGTCGGCGCAAATTCAGCTTTTCCGCTGCCTTTCCAACACTCGTTTTCTCCTCTTCCACATGTTCCGCCACCTTGTATTCAGTCCCATCATGTGCTGGGCGCTTCTGATGGCCACCCTTGTTGCCGCGCAATCGGTGAACTACGGCGCATTCATGGAGAGCTTTGACGTATTTCAAGGACGATATGATGGATCAGCTGTAAGCCTCTCGCTGATGGTTGCCTGCATTATCCCTGTGTCTAACTGGTCTCTACCCTTAGTGCATGAACCATGCGAGTGATCCTGCTTATTACACCTGTTGTCACCCTTTACCGGTCGGCGCGACAGCTCATGCCGGTTGCTACTCGGTCGGCGACGACTGTGAGGAAGGGGACGAAAACTGTGTCTGCGAGATGGAAGAACAATGGGACGAGGCAGTGGAGGAACATGCTGACGGACCAACAGGTCCAGGACTCCAGCAATGGTGAACGTCAGTGACGCCGAGAATGGCGGATGAGATCAGCTTTGTGCCTAAATACGGGGACTGCATGACTGCATGACTGCATGCCCGTCGGGAATGATGTAATGGGAGAGAAGGGTTTCGTACGAGTCTTTCTATATACCTTGTCATTTGTTATATACCTTGTCATCTTCAAAAATTCCGGATAGTATAACCCCAGCTATCGAAAGCATTGTCATTTGCCTGCACGAATTGTCTCTCCGCCGACGGAATGAAGACAATAATTATGATACCGAAACGAGGGTGGGGACAGCGGGTGGGACTTTTAGCAATCCCAGACTGTCCGCATGCAGAATACGAGGAAGCATCTGATCAAGAGACTAGATTCATGAACCATTCACCACCCATCCTCATCTCCTCATATGATCAGTTGCCTTGATTCCATGTCGCAGACCAGACGCTGTTGTGAACGCGCGCGCTGCAAGCTACACAGATCCGGGTAGCTAGCTTACTGCAAGCTAGCTGCTAGTCTGTAGAGATCCGAGTCCACCCGCCGATACCACTGCTATTGTCCTGGTATACCGCTGGAACTACACAAGATGATTGAGGGCGGATTCAGATCGCGTTACTGATTACTTGCGCGCTGTCAGGCTGAATTTCGTGCGAAGCGAGCGAGTGGATCCGGTGTACGTGTCTCCCGACAGAATACGTAGAACGTCGAGTAGACGTGAGCATTTATCCGATGGCGCGATGGATCTCTACCTGTGGCGAACGCTGGATTGCTAGAGGCAGACGACTGTGACCACCTCTCTCTGAGCAGCGAATTCTCCCCAGCCTGTGGTTCCCCCTTTGTCCGTGGGACGACTCGCACGACTCGCGTTCCGAGACAACGACGCGATCACTTTCAGATATCATTCGCCCCATCCATCACTCTCGCAGCACTGCCATCATCAGAGATTTCGGTTCCAAAGTACAACGACCGCCCTTGCATTCTCGCAATCCTGTCGTTCATGGTCCCGTGTGAGCAACCACACCATCAGTAGCATCTTGACAAAGGGGAGCGTCATCGTTGTTGCGGATAGCAGTAAAGGCTCGGGACTTCGCGCGGACTTTGCAGAGACGTCGTGAGCACTACCCCTCTCCCGGTGCTGCTGTTTGTCCCTTCTCACAACTCATCTGCCTCTCGCCCTTCTCTCCGCTGGTTCAGGTCGCTACGATCGTTTCACAAATCAAGATGGGCCTGCTGAAGATCTTCAAGTCGGCAAAATCAAACGCTGGAGGCGAACAAGCAAATCCATCACACTCGTTTTCTCCAAATACCGAAAACGACGACACATGCTTGCTAGCACTACCACGGATTGGTCGTGAATCCCGATCGGTTTCTACCTCCTCGGTCAAGTCAGGTTCAGGTTTTCTGGGAAGTCGGAATAAAACGGATCGATCGACTTCTCAACTTTCCATAAAATCGATACCTTATGACTCGACTCCTCCCCAAAGACCTCCACAACCGAGGTCCGCCTCAGGTTCAAGTCAGCTCTCCTCGCCACATATCCCAGTTTATCAAGGCCACGCTCAACGTCCGTCCAGATTGTCGTCGCTACAGGATCCAGGAATGTCAAATCCGCAATCAACGGCACAGCTTCATGACAGTCACTCTCAGAACCCGCGCAACTCGCGACCGTTCTCCAAGTATGTCTTGCCCGACCTGGACCTGGATAACGGAAGACCGAGCGCTGGCACCTTGGTAGGGTTTCCAGCATCGAAAGTTCGCAATCTTCCCTCGCCGAGAGAATCAAACTCGAGCGGACGGATAAGAACCGTTCCAGATCGAAGTTTTGGCATTCAGGGGGACGAAACTATTCGCCATGGAAATGCTTGTTTCACGCGCGCGTTGCCCGCACCACGGCAGAGTAGGCGGATAGATACCGAAAACCCTGCACAGCGGAGTAGTTATGTGGATGCTTCGGGGGAACGTCCGCTACCACAGCCGCCGGGCGCAACGTTTCGCCCGAGAGGTTCATTCGGCCTGGAACCGTCTATGTCAAACACGTCGTCGGTGTATGATCAAAACCCTGGTTCCCGATCGTCAGCGTCCGCCTCGTCCGGAAGTGCGACACCGCGACCTTCGCTCTCCGTCAATCCCGTCGTTCTCGCCGAAGCATCAACTGGCATGCCGAAGACAAAACGCTCAGAGAGCTACCTCTCAGCTTCCGAGGTCTCTACTGGCAATGCAAGAAGCAGTTCCAATCAAAGTGTATTTCCCTGGTTGAACAGGTCGCGGTCAAAATCGCCAAATACACTGGTTGGCGGCGTCAATCCACAGGAACAAGGCTCAATACCGATGGTCCAGTCGAAAAGCAAAGAAAACAGAAAGGGAAAATCCAAAACAGGAGACGAGGAAGGATCGTTCAAGGTGCGAGCGTTCCGCCACGTCTCGTCGGGGTCCGGAGTACCTCCCTGGGAGGTGCAGTTCGACCACGACATCACACGATATCCACAGCCCGCGGAATCTCTGAGAAGCGAGAGCGATCCAATAATCCCCCAAACGCCCGACTTGCTTCATACTACTCCGCCAGGTCATTCTACGGGTTTCTCTTCGACTCAGCGACCTGGACTTCAGGGGCTCGGACGTCCGCCCTCTGTCGCTGGTTCCATCAAGTCAGAGCATGACAGCCGACAGGTTAGTGTGCAACGGTTCAAACAGACTCGGCGGTATAGCGGAATCAGCTTGAACGGAGTCGATACCTTTTCTTCGGAGATCCATGACCAGTCTGCCTATAGAGGTCAAGGTCAAGGCCATCTACGAGGGAGAAGCGACAGTTCCGGGGTCGAAGTTTTGGTATCGCCGCAAAAGAAGAAAACAGCGAATCTAGATTCGGATAGCAGTGATGAAGAGGTTCTGGCGCCTGGTCGATATACTGACAAGGATCGGCTGGATGAGAATCAAGCTGTATCACGGGCCATGAATCGCTCCCACTCTACTTCGGCACTCTCGGCGGCGCCTCCAGTCAATAGAATAACGTCAAGCCAAGCGGAAGGCACAAATGCTGGACGACGGTCGTTGGACCAGACGTTTATTCCTGGCATCGTGAACCATGTCGCTAGGCGTCCACCGGGGTTCTCAGTGCAAGGTCGTAGAGCACTAAGCGTGTTCGACGATTCCACTCCGTCTATCGTGAGGGGGTCAGGGACGAGCGGCTCGCAATCCGGTCCGCGACCCTTCGGCCATGATCGTTCTCGGTCGACATCTGGTATGCAAGACCTCGCTGCCGAGATTAGTCACGCAAGGCGAACATCAGGAGGGACAACCAATGGTCGTATGTCTCTCAACGAAAGATTGGCGGGTCTAGCGGTTTCCACGCCCCCGGCCGCCAGTCTGCCTCTAGTATCTTCTCCAGAGTGCGAAATCCCACCTGTCCGATCGACTTCACCAGAGACGCCCGGATCACGGTCTCTTATATCGCGGTCAGAATCTGCTCAGCCATCGGCGACAGCAAGACCGACAGCAAGACCGATCGTTCAACAACGGAGCGCTTCCAACCTAAGCACTAATCGTCAAAAAACCCGCACGGGCTGGGATGCATCTTCATCCGAAGAAGAAAGCGATCAAGAGAAGATACGCCTTCGGAAGCAGAGGACCGCTAGCGCGTCGAAGGCACCGCAGCCGTCCTTCAAAGTGCCAAGTCTTCCCTCTGGCGTTCGACGACCACCGGCTCCATCAGAAGCGTTCGGCCTGGATGAAGAGGAATCGCTTCAGCGATCGAGTTTTGCTGGCAGTCAGGGATCTCGCTCATCATCGTTTAACAGTAGTCGAGGTCCGCAGTGTCCGCAACCTTCATCCTTCCAGCGAGCCAAGGTCGCCGGTCATTCACGCAACTTCTCAAATGCGCTGGCGGACAGTGGAAGTGATTCGGATGACAGCAGCGAAGACGAACCTCTTACGGCTATCAAGCACAAGCAATCCTCCAGCTCGTTGGCCTCGGGTGCATCTTTGATTGTACCGTCGGGCCGCTCCAAGCCGTCTTCGCAAACTTCCTCTCCTGCAAAGTCCTCGCGGTCAAACAGCAACATGAGCCTTCCACCGGTAGCCGCTTTGCCCATCAATCGACCCGCCTTATCGCCGTCCTCGGTGTCGCCAGCGATATCACCATCCCGAATGTTGAATCGCCTTTCGTTTGCACCCCAAGCACAACCGAGGCCTGCCACGACACTTGTGACCGCTGGCCTGAGGACTCGTGACTCGCCTGCTTCATCGCAATCGGGAGCAACCACTGGGGACACGTCCAGCGGTGGTTTACCGGTCACACCTAAAGAGCTGACTTTGGCTCTAGGCAACTCTGTTGCGGTTCATAGCGCTCGATCATCATTTTCATCAACGCAACAAGCCAATCATCCACGAAGAGTCAGCTTTGTTGAGAATGAGCGGCGTGCGTCGGCCCGAAACGCTGAAGACGATGAAGGAAAAGAGAAGACTCGGAAAACAAACGAACGAAGAAGGGAAGAGACGCGAAAGGCCACTGAAGTAAGCGTTTTGCGATGGGTGCCGATTTCGGAGCTGAACTGACGCATTTTTGATATGTACCTAGATTGGTCAAGTTGCCAACGGCCCAACGGAAGACGAGCCCCCTGCTGAAACCGCGCAGAATTCAGCCATATTGCTTCAACAGGCGCAAGCCCAGATGCCGCAGTACGGTCAGATGCCAAACGCTTTCAATCCTTACTTTGGCATGTGGAATGCAGCAAACATGGATCCGACTCAGCAGATGTACATGATGCAGATGCAGATGGCGCAGATGGCTCAAATGGCTCAAATGAACCCAGGCATGCTGCAGATGCAACAACAAGCGTAAGTGCAGTTCGATCGATCCGTGTGAGAAGTCAATTAATTCCTGTGTATACATTCTAGCATTGCTCTGGCAAAGCAACAGTATCAGGCATCCATGGTCGCTGCTGCTATGCAAGCTGCCGAAGACGCCTGGGAAAGGGGATCTACCATGACGGGTCTCGGCTCTTCGACCGGCCCGATGCTCAGTCCCATGTCACAGATGTCGCCTGGGAATAACGGCTACCCCATGGGACTGCCTGGAGGCTTTCCTATGATGCCTGGATACAGCAATGCAGGATCCGTTTATGGCGGCGGCAGTATCAACCAGCAATCGCAGAATACGCAGTATCAGCACACAGCCGCTCGTCCAGATGCATCGGTGTACGGCGAATCTTATGGGACACGTACGTCGGCCGGTAATCAACCACGGCCAAATAGGTCCCGATCAAGCCCGTCCTTGGATCGACTGGTGGCGGAAGAACCGACCGGGCCCTCACGCTCAGCCCGTCCGCATCAGGCGAATACACAGAGGCCGCTACCGGCGCCGTCATCCAGCCGACCAGTTCCTCAATCCATGGTGCCGACCAAGGGACCTAACAATGAGATCCCGAGAGCGGCACCTTCCGCTCATCATTCTACCTCACCTGCTGCTGCTCTACCTCCATCCAGCTGGAAAAGCAGATCATCCACTGATCGTATCCGATGAAGGATAGTCAGTGGGGGAGGACGAGGCAACATTTCATGGACAATTCACCTTAACACGCTCTTTCGATGTTGCGATCACAAGATCCGCATAGAACCTTGACGACCGCGACGACACAGCATGCATTTTGTACCTAGACACATACCCTACGGTTCCAAGAGTATTATAATGTGCCCCCTTAGATTAGTTGTCAGTTTTGCATGTTGCCTTGTAGTTTTGGCCTTGAACGAGGTGCGAACTCGACAGGCCGGATATGAAAGACGACGAGAACAAAAGAGATCATGAGCCCGGGCATGCCCGACAAAATGATGAAACACCAGAAGAAGACAGGGGCTTCTGTGGCGGAGTCCTTTGACGGATGGCATTTGATTGATGAGCGATCCACCATATATATATACTATTGATCGTTTAGGACGATCTGAGGTATGGTCGATACTACTTACGCTTCAGGTCCAAGTGTTAGTGATCATCTCAGCCATTTGCGAGCCGCCAGTCCCCTATCATTCGGCAGTCGAGGATTGTAAGTTGAGCGGAACCATGGTTGATGGCAATTGCACCGAATATCACATTCAGGTTCCGGTAAGGTCTAGTAGTGGTCTTTTCGTCATTGACATTCCTGATCTCTGATCTTTTCTCTCAACTTCCCGACCCCTGATCTGTATCGGTTTTGTAACAGTATTCAGTTACGGACCATTGGAGCAGCCGTCGTGAAGACACTGTCGCAGAATGAGCATCACGCGTCATAGTAAGCCCAACTACTCCGCTTGAAATACCTCAGGATCACGCTCACGAAGTCCCTATGTCACACTCTGTGCCAGTCTCCCATCCGATTCTGAAAGAGAGCTGACGCAGCTAGAAGGCTCACTGGCCGACCTGAACTCGAAGCTGTTTGGTGAGTATCTAGAGAGAGAGATTTTGCTTAGCTTCTGGCGGTGCCTTTCCATCCGTTACTGAAACATGTGACTTCCATCAGAGTTACAAGAGCATAGACACTCTGTCAAAGACCAATCAAGCAGCATACAGGAGAACTACGACGGAATCGGAAACGATTGGCTATCGAACGGATCATTGGCTCCACGACTGCTTCATCAGCTGCACGAGGACTGCGACACATTTTCTGATCGCCTAGCTCATGTCAACGCCCTTCGGGAAGGCAGGCGATGGTCAATGGATTACAAATTCCGAGACACAAGTGCAGCAAAGGAACATGAGAGGCTATGGCAGGAGATACAGCTAGGCTGGAAAGACGTGCAACGAGCGGGAAAACTGCTCAGGGCGGAGCTCAAAGAAGAGGAATGGTCGATGGTGATGCGCTCGTAGGTACTTCCAGATTTGCCGCACCGCACATGGCTGAGTGTTCTTGCAAATATACAGAACAGCGAAACAGGCGAATGACATGATGGATTCGCTGGAGAGGAGTATGAGTCAGTGCAGGGTAAGTCCTGGCAGAGAAGCAATTACCGCGTCCTTCGTAACTAAGATATTCAATACAGTCACTCTTTGATGCGCTCAAGGATAAACAGTCAAATGGTTCCCCCTACGCAGTCGTCGCGCAGAGGACAATGCAGAATTATGAAGACATGAAGAGGTCCATTCTTTTGTCTTCTATCCCTTGTATCCAGTCTGACTGACATCCGAGACCGCAGATTCTTCACTTCAAGTATACTAAAGGCAAAGGTGGCCATAGATACGGAATTCGAAAGGCTCGTCAAGCAGAAGGATCAAAAAGCCAGAATGTGAGTCTATATATCACTCTTTTCCAAAGCGGATGGCTCACAATTGCACAACAGTCAGGCAGACTTCTCCAGACGATGGGAACGTCTGTGCGCTGCCATAGTTGAGTTGGATAACCGGATTCCAAACTTTGCGATCCATCTGGGTTTCACCAAAGGAGCTGACATACTCCCTAAAGCGCTCGGAGGAGGCGGCGGGGGACGAAGCTTCCTATCCTCCTCGATGTCAGGCAGTCGGGTCCTTGGCAAGACGATGGTCGCCAAGATTCCCGCTCGGCCGCGTTCGAAATCACAGGGTGCCCTGTCGGCCGATCGCCCTACCTCACGGGCAGCTAGCAAGCTTGCGCCTTATGAGCCACCCCTCTGGAGCTCAACTTCCATCGACGCCGTGTTGAACAACGGCCTAAGGTACAGCTCTCTCTGGTGCGATGATGTCACAGCAAATCGACACTCACGTTCGGGCTCTTCCAGTATCAGAAAAGTGGCGCCAACCGGGAACGGCATTGCAAACACCCATGGAATCGACAATCTCATCGGCGGCGATTCCAGAACTCCTCCTCCGCGCCGAGCAGCGCAGCCTAAGGGCTCACATGTTGTGGCCTGTGATACGACACCATCCCGACCTGCCATCCGAGAGTACGGAGAAGCTGCAGCACAGCCGGCGGGTCGTCCGACTACGCCGAGCGCGATACCGCGACCTACGTCTAGGCTTAGCATGACTGGAAGAATGACGACACATGGCTCGTCGCCAAGCTGGAGCGCGTCCCGGTCCAACACTCACAGCCAGTCATATGTAGCTTCAGGATATTCATCAACTCCGGTCGGAAAGGCATCTCCCTCCCCATTTAGCGGAAGACGCTCTGTAAGTGGACCTATATACCGCGCCCATTCTCAAGCACCGCCAGTACCGGCTCTGCCGAATCAACAAGAACTTGCGGCGAAAGAGGCATCAAGAACGACAGCTCTTCAGGCAAGAACGCAAAGCGTCAGACCAGGGTTTCCGCAGGTGCAATCCTGCGGCGGGGTGAGATCGGTCTCGATGGTGATACCGCAAAGCACTACCTTCTCCAACGCCGGCGAAAGACCTCTTGCCTTGAACAGGAGTCCTTCGAGAATGAGACCACCACCATCCAGCTTCAAATCCCCAAATATGCAATCGTCTAGGCCGCCCTCCAGCATGTCCTCGAGATCTCGCGCGACAACTCCTAGTCCCATGTCCTCCGGAGGCTTCGTTCCAAATCACTTGGACGAGCTGGATAAGGAGTTGGCCCGTTATTTACAGTGCAATTCGGACACCATCGAGGTCGAACGGGTTGATCCGCCTTTGAAAAAAGGACAGTTGCACGATGGAGACTGGAATGCCCACTATGCTTTCACCACGGCGCTGAGCGAGAGAAAGGTCCATTCATGTAGATTAGTGGAGCTAATTCGCTCGGGAAACAATGGAGAACGCAGCTACAAAGAGCGCAAGGTTATGATCCGTGAGAAGGGTGGTGAGTTTGGCTCGTTATGCAACTACCAAGCCTGTATACTGATCAATGTCGCGATTCGTAGCTTGGATCGACTTGCAACACTATATTTCTTCCCTGATCTGACCTGAATCATTATACATTAGCCTGCATCGTATGTTGTCGAAACATGTATGATGCCTATTGTATGTCTTGTCTATTTCGATGCTTCATGTCGAGCCTCTTCGGAACGGTTCCGATTTAACAGTTCCAGAAGAGGATCTCGGGACTCTCCGGCTCGGCCCGTTCTATAATCGCTTTATCCCATCCTTCGCCTTGAGTCTCGCTCTTTTCAAGCTGGGTCAAAGCGTCTTCTACAGAAACGACGGTGACGTCTTGCAGTTTCATCGACGACTTGATATACGGCAGCAGTGACGTGAGCGCGTCAATTTCCGAGTATGCGAGATCACGCGCGAAGACGGAGGTTCCAGCCGTGACGAGTTTTCGCTATAATTGCATACAGTTGTAAGCTTTGCGGTAATGCAGAACGGAGATGGAAAATACTAACCTTGATCAAAGAGATGAAGGGCATGATCCGCTTGTCCTTGATGAGACCGCGAGACTGGAGTTTCTCCTTGAGCAGCTTGTCGTCGACGGTCTTGCTGTTTTGATCATATACTTCTCGGAGGACGTCGATTGCACCGTCCTGCCACGACGGATACTTGGTGGCGACGAAGATTCGGGCAGATCGAGGCTTGCTCGGGTCGTAGGTGATGGTCTTTCCCTTTCCCTTCTTCTTCGTCATGGCGGCCTCTGTCGATCGCATGTTGGACAAGACACCTCGCATGTATTGCAACTTGGCGAGAACACCCTCATCGATTTCGCCCTCGACCTCCGGCCAAAGAGCGCTTTGGGCCGACGTGCTTTCTTCCAAGATGTCGCGCCATATGTATTCGGCGTAATGAGGAATGAACGGCTGCGCCAACAAGGCACTCGTTCGCAAGAAGTGGAAGATGAGATCGGCGTGCATACCGTCACCGCCATTCTCAGGTAGAGTCACTTCTCGATACCAATCACGAGCACTCTGGAACTCGTAGTAACCATACTTCAAAGAGTCCTTGTAAACGGTACTATTCATCGAAGAGGCATGGTCAATGAGCGTTCGAACCGGACTCAGGGCAAGTGGGGCTTACTCGATGAAAGCTTTCTTCGTTCGCTTGTTGAGAACGTTCATTTCAAGTTTGAAGGCCCTGTCATGCGAGTTCCATTCGCCGGTCCTCAATTCACCTCGAGCTCGAGCGGCTTTCATTTCCTGAAGATTGTAGCAAAGGTTGGCAATTAGCTAGAGATGTCCTTCCCGTACTCATAATCGGACACGTACAGCTGCCCATTCAGTGGCGGTGTGAAGTCGCAAGATGGATGCGTTGGCGGTCAATTCCTCGAAGCTGAGATTGACGATGAGTGGCGTCAAACGGTGTACCTATCCATGCTCCTGTCACGTCACTCACTTGGCGTCCGTCAATTCATCACCCGCATCGGCCAAAGTCAGTCGCGTGGCGTCTGCACCGAACTTTTTGACGGCTTCACCCAAAGTCAAGAAGTTACCGGTACTCTTCGACATTTTCTTTCCGTTCAGCATCAAGTGTCCGTTGGCTCGCATAGCTTTAGGCCAGTATTCCTCACTGAAGAGAGCAGCGTGAATGTAAATGCAGAAGGTCAAATGGTTGGGAATCAAGTCCTTTCCGGAAGATCGCACGTCCATCGGGTAGAAGTATTGGTAGTTGTACTTGAGTTGAGCCGCCTTTTCGTTGTCGAGCGATTGACCTTCGGGGAAAGGTCCATCTCGAAGGATGTATCGCCAAACCTCGTCCGTCATCTGGTCGGCGGCGATGCCGAGAGGTCCCACTTTGTCGCCGTAAATACTGCCCTCCTGCAGCAAATTGGCAATCGTGTAGTACGACATGTAGATTGTCGAGTCACTAAGCGACTCAACGAGGAACTGAGGATCCCAGGGAAGCCTGGAACCAAGACCGTAGCTTCGAGCACAAGCCCATTGGTTGAGCCAGTCGAGAACAGCTTCGAAAGAATGTCGCACTTCGGGGAAGAAGGTGTTCATCCGCTCAACGAGGCTGATTGAGGGGGTACGTTCTAAAGCTTAGCGAAAACGCAAAATACCGTCATCGCTCCGCGGGACTTACATTTTGGCTTTGGCTTTCCAGTCTTCGACACCGTAATCGAGATACCACTGATCACAGAGCGCGACGACACACTCGTCGGCACTTCGAGAGATAACCTGATTTTCAGGTTCGGCATAGGGCACAGCGAGACCAGCGCCAATAAGTTGCTTTCTGACCAAAGGCTTGGCCTCCTGCACGGGTCGACCCTTGAAGTCTCCAACAAGCATGGTACCATTGTTGAAACCCTCCTTGTACGCGATGTCCTTGGCCTCAGCCAATTGTACCTTGTCCTTTTGCGAGTTAATCTTGAGCTTGGCAACGAGAGCAGCAGCGGTGACATCACCGTAAGTCGGGGTGTTCAGCACAGGAATGGGATCCTTTGAAACCCATTCAGGCTTGATTTTGTAGTATTCGGCCTTCTTCCTCAAATCCATAATGGTTGCGTAGTCGTCGGGGGAGTCGGAAGGAACACAGCTAACGACACCAGTACCCTTATTGGCCAAGACACCTTCCATGGGAACGACGTAGATTTCGGGCAAAACGCCGAATGGTGGGTTGACCTTGGTTCCGACCAAGTCTGCTCCCTTGACCTCGGCCAACTTGTGCAGCTTGCCTCGATCTTCAAATGTTCCCTGGAAAGCCATATTTCGCGCGGCTCGTTCGGTCACCAAGAAGGCTTCGGTCGCAGAAGCCTGGTAAATGCCGTAGTGGATGCCGGTTCCGACAAAGCAGTTGGTTTGGCCGTACATGGTTTCGGGTCGAAGAGTCGCAGCGACCATGTAAACCTGCTTTCCCTCGACAGCTTTCTTGACATCCTCGCTGACACCTTGGGCCCACTGGGCAACCTTCATCTTGATTGCAGTGTACTCTTGGGGTCCAACTCCTTCTCCACTTGATCGGTCGTGATCCATACAAGGCTGGTCATCCTTGGGTGAATAGATCGTGTATCGTTCACCGAACTTGATTCGTCCTTGAGTCTTGAGCTCGTTCATTTGCCATCGCACGAAAGAGTCGTAGTAGGGGTTGACGTCGGCTGCGATCGAGGTACGCTGTCAAAGTCATGTCGCGATAACCGCAGCAAGCCCGAGACTTACTGGTAACAAACGACCGCCTCCAATCGATACGAGCGCCCATGGCGTTACAGTCCTGTTGAGCGATAGGTGGGAAATATTTCATCCAGTAGACGGGATCGGCAAACATCTTAATATCTTCACGAGAGATACCCAACAATTCCATGATCTGGAACTGGTAAGTCAAGCCGGTCGACTTTGCTGCAAGTTTTCCCTTCTTGGCCTTGGATGGATCCGATGACACCGGTGCGGCAACGAGATCTTTTTCGTTTTGCGATGCGGTAGGAGTCGACAGCTGAGCAGCAGCCTCCTCGACCAGCTCGGGGTCCTGGTATCCACTGAAATCTTCGCCAAAGAGCTCCATTTCTCGGATCAGTTTGTCCGCGGAGGACTAGAGACGAGCGAGGATTTCTCAGTCACGCGGTGGATCGAGAAGGGTGGATTGTGCCTACCTTGATGGGCATACCGGTGCAGTGGAAACCGAGAGGGAACAGGGCCCTCTTACCCAACATCCTCTCGAAACCACATGCGAATTCGATTTTAGAGATGGAGAATGCGTGACCGAGATGCAGACTACCGTTCATGTAAGGGTACGGGAATGTTCCGAGCCACTTGGGGTTCTGGGCTCTGATTTCGGAGGGCGTCATAGGAGCCGTAGCGGGATCGACTGCTTCGGCATAGGTAGCAGTAGGCGGCGCGGGAGCATCGATCTCGAAGACTTTGTTGTCGAGCCAGTATTGCTGGGCCTTCTTTTCGAGTTCGATAATGGTGTCTCGTTTGCCGGTCTAAAGTAACAACGAGATGCTGCGTTAGACAAAGGTGGCCACACAGCGAGGAATGCTGCCGTCTTCTTACCTTTTTGAGATCTAGAGTCTCCGCGTTGGCAGCAACAGCAGGAGCAGCCATTCTGAATGCTGCAGAACTAGTGAATGAACGGGTAAGACGGGAGACCGAGCTGCCAGAAGTTGGGAGCCTTTGATGTAACGGATATACCACGCGGATAGCCTTGGAGAGCAGGCAAAGGCGAGGTATTTTGGGCAATGTTCAAAGCTTCCACTCTGTGAGATCCGGAGAGATGTCGAGCTGGCTGTCAAAGGATGGCAGAGGATGGGAAAGTAAAGAAAAGCTCGAGATGGGGCTGGACGGTGGAATTTCGGGTCGGATACGGCGGCCGGTGCAGCAGGCTTCAGGTCTTTATTTTGATTCCGCGCATTCGATCGAGCCTTCGAGCTACCAGGCGCTCATGAATAGTCTAGATCTGACTTCAACCTGGTCAGGATGAACCCTGCCCATACAACGGCCGGTCAAGCGGACACACTAACAACACGTTGGGACAGCCCCCTTTGACCTTTGACCAGCCACACTCGAAGGCCACGAAAGCCGGTACTTGAAGTCACATTTACAGTTATCGCATCAACGAGCTTCGGCCATGTCTTCCTCGTTTGCTCAGCCTTCCATTCCAGCACCGCAACATCTCTTGGACTCGCCATCGACTCCAGTACCTCCAGCAACCGGCGCTCGACCCATCACAAAAACATACAAAGCCTACTTCACGCAAGACGAAATCGAAGTGCTGTTCACACAACAGAGAAGGCAGTCGTCGACGACCAGTGCCGAGAGAAAAAGACAGCTCGCTTGTGGACTGATTGATGCTATAGGACTCCGAATAGGATTGTGAGTTGGAGCTCTAGTGCCGTACACTCGAACTGTGACTGACTTGCCAACGGATGCGCGTTAGTCCGAGAAGAGTGATTGCAACCGGTCAGGCGCTGTATCATCGTTTTCATCTGTACTTTCCATTATCGGAATTCAGCTACATCGTAGGTTTGCAGAGTGATTCTCCCAGCTCCCATGCCCTAACGCAGACTGTGAACGTTTCTTTATCCGTGCAGGAGGTCTCTCTCTCCTGCCTTTACGTTGCTGCGAAGCTGCACGACTGCCTGAAGAAACCTCGCGACCTCATTCTGACGAGTTATGCTATTCGTCAACCAGATATGGTCAAAGGTCGTCTCGCGCTTTCCGTAGATCCGGCATTATTCGATCCGAAGCAGCTGGAGAGTGAACGCAAAAGGATCCTGAGCGTGGAGAGATTACTGTTGGAGACGTTATGTTTCAACTTTATGGTCGGCGCTGAAGGTGGAGGATCGCCGGGATTGGACGCCTTTGGACTGGTGATAAAGTTGGGGAGAAGAGCAGGCTGTACGTCAACACGACAAATCAGCCTCAACTGGAGCTAACCGCTCTGCGTCTGGTTGTCAGATAGGAGAAAGTTTATCTATATCTCCTGGAAGATGATCATTGACTCGTGAGTATGAAAGTCGGGTGTAAGCGGAACATTCACTCACAGGGTCATGTTAAAGATATCGCACAACGGCCGCATTATCCTACACACCTCAAGCCATTTGCATCTCGTGCTTCTACGCAACAGCGCTTCTACATTCACCACTTCCGAATACGCCTGCCCCCGCTGAAAATGACATGACCGAGACTGCCGAGGCAGATACAGAGATGGCTGTCGACGTCTTAGCATGTCTGAAGCACGTCAAAGAATGGCAAGAAGGCGCACACAGTATATGGCTGGAGCAACTTAGTGTTTCAATCGATGATGTTCTCGGTATGTTTGACGCTCGCAGTACTATTGCCAGACTTCTCATGAATGCGAACTGACCTATCTCTTTAGATATCGTCCATCTACTACTGGATCTCCATGTCTTCTTGCTACAGTCCGCAAGCCGTTCAACAACGGGAACCACAGAACTTTCCCTTACGCCAGCCTTTGGTACTCCCGTCTCTCCATCCGACTTGCCACCATCCACTTCTTCCCAACCGAACCGCAGTAGCTTATCTGTAACCGCACTCGCTATGCATCCGCAAATGGTACCAGCACTGGCTTTGCCATCGCGGTTCAATTGGACTCAAGAGCGACTGATGCAACTCAAGATCTGGCTTAGGGAACATTATAAATCGCTTGCGCCGCCGAACGCTATGGATAGCGACGAGGAAGAT
Organism: Naganishia vishniacii ANT03-052; assembly: GCA_015708705.1. Lineage (NCBI taxonomy): Eukaryota > Fungi > Basidiomycota > Tremellomycetes > Filobasidiales > Filobasidiaceae > Naganishia > Naganishia vishniacii. The sequence continues at coordinate 541,711 of MU158398.1, forward strand.
TCACCGCGCGACGTGAAGCGAGTAAATGTAGATTCGCTCATCAGTGGATTCGGAAAGAATGACGAGACTATACGGTTCCTGTTCTGGTAAAGATACCTCACAACCGATGGCGACGAGGATTTCATAGGGTTAGAACCAGAATAGTTAATCCGATCAGATTTCATTGGATTGCGCTGACTACGGAGCGCTCGATAGCGTGGCTACGTTGTTGCAGATTGCTTGATGTCAGTCATTAAATCGTTAATTTCTCATGTGATAAAGAGATAAAGGTTATGACAGTACGACAATGGGCGAAAGAGCAACCGCTCGCGTCAGGCGAATGTGTAACGTGACGTTCTCTCCTGGCTGTCATCGTCAAGGGGATCGCCCCCCTTTGTCTGCCCTCTTTTTAAATGCCCCCCTGCTGCCACATGTCCGAAGGAGGAAATCGATTCTGCCTCAACGAGCAACGACAGAAGCGAGGGCAGCTGCGCATTTGCATGATAGACTGTTGCGCCATTGCTGGGCAGTGTTCTGGTCTCTGAGGGAAAACGGCATGTCAAATGCGCGATCTGACATATGGCGCACTGCTCAAGTGGTAGATATAGATGCGATGCGCGATGGCAAAGTACAAAGACAGAACCGCGGCAACGGGTCAGGTACGACTCCGACTTATTCGTCATCTTCCATGTCGTATTCTTCCTCCTCTTCTTCCTCGTCCTCTTCATCGTCGTCCTCATCGTCGCTGGCCTCGGGCGCCCGTTTGTTTTCCTCACGCTGGGCCTGAACACGAGATATAATATCATTAGTTTAGTGGGCTTGTAAGGTAAACCAGGAAGAACATACCATTTCGATCTCTTTTCTCTTCTGATCTCGAACCTTTTTCTGCAAGCGCATCCATGATCCGATGGGCGTCTCCGTAACTGGAACACCGTCCAAGAAGGCCTCGACTTCGGCTCGATCGTTCGGAGCAAAGGTGACACTTCTCCTCTTCTTCTCGGTCCACTGCTTGGTGACTTCAATCTTTTCAACCAATGTCTTGAGCTGATTGTTCACTTTGCCGGAAGCTCCGCCCTTCTTCAGATATCGTTTAAGCATAAAGACGACGGGAATGACCATCTCTGGGAAAGCGATGTTGGTGCTCATGACACCATGGAATTCGCCTAGGAGGAAGACGAGTTCCTCTGCCAGTGTTTCCTGATAGATCTTGGTCTTGGGATAGCTGGCGGGAGCTTTGATAACGTACTCGAGATCCAGAGGTTTCAAAGAGGCGTTCCTGGGCTTGGCGCGTTTGAATTCAACCGACTCCAAGATTTCAAGCAAGAACGGTGACAAAGGTACGTAGTTGCCGGTTCGCGCAGTGATTCTTAACAAGGCATGCAAAACGTGGAAACGCAGAGGGAACCACCGAGAAGTCGGCACGAGTCTAAAAGGGATACAGATAATGCGTTGAGCATCGGGTCTCCGTACACCACAACATTTCGGCTTACCGCACAACACCGATCGCAATCTGGACCAAGGGATAGATAAGAGGTTCTAGGGCACTCGCCTGCCCTCCGGATTCAATGACCTTTTCCTTGTCGCAGCTTCCTGCCAGCACAAGACTCCAGAAGTCGAGACAATGCACGAACTGCCAGTTATACACGGCCCGGAAAGCTTCCTTGTCGGCTTGTCCGCTTCGAACGACTCCTCGTAGATGGACAGCGAGCATACGAATATAACCAAAGGCGTGAGTGTAAGAGATCTCCGGGTCCAGCTGATAGAGTTCTGCCGCTGTGTTTTTCATAAGGTTGAGCGCCGGAAGTGTGTGGGCGGATGTTAGACGCAGAGGAGGCAGAAGCGCAGAGTAGATATTCTGCACACCGTGGGTGAGTGAAAGCCTTGCAGCGTGGGAAATCAGCTCATCGACATACCTTCAAGCACAGCTCCTTGATGGACTCATCGCCAGCCTTGTAGACCCTCCTCACGGCCAGGAAACACGCAATACGAACGTTGTCGGCGGCCGATGACCACAAGTCAAGAAGGAGCTACAAGAGGAAAGGTGAGAAAACGAAACGGTAGCGCGATGCCACCAAGAGCTCACCTTCAGGTACGCCTTTAATTGTTTCTTGTTCTCCATCACCCAAGGCAGCAATTTCGTGCTCTCTTGCACGGCAGTGTGTAGGAGAGTAGAAGCATCCGAGTCGTCTTCATCATTTGTTGTTGTCGGGCTCGACGGAAGGGATTTGATGAGGAACATCAAGGTCGAGAAATGAGACTTGATAAATTGGGGCAGTCGTGCTTGCGACTTGGGAATCTTGGATACTTTGCTGTGTGGCAGAGAGAGTGTGTCAGAGTGCATCAATGCCGTCCGATAGCAACGGTACTAACAATCGTCCGCTAGGAAGCTCCTTATAAGGAATGTGTTTGGCCAACACGACCGGAGTGAATTTCAAGGCAGTCAAGATCAACTTGTTGAAGACTGGAATCATCACGAATGTAACGCAATCAGCTGTCACGTAGGGGAGTCGAGCGAATGTCTGCACCTACCCAAAGCGCTGTCAACCTTGTACCTCGTTTCAAAGTCCTCCTGTCCTTCTTCGTTCATATGAGCGGCAGCCCGGAACGCAAGCACCATCTTTCGCAATGATCGGAGCGACTTTTGTTCAATCATGGCCCGCTGCCAGCCACGCAACATCTTCATGGTGACACTGATTTTTTCGGGCTCCGCAGCTGCAGGGATACCGTCGAATTCGGGTTCCTCTTCATCGGAGTCGCTGTCGGCACCATCATAGTCTTCCATTTCCTCATCTTCGTCCTCCTCGTTTTCAACCACGGTCTTTCCCTTGGCCTGCTTCTTGGACTTTTTCACCGGCTCTTCCTCCTCCTGACCGAAAGTGAGCAAGTCGGCGTCGTTCTCCCGTAGGTACTTGTAGAACTCGGGATCCTTCTTTTCAAGCTCGGCCAACTGTTTCGCCATTTCAGCCGCATCGACATCGGGATCGTCGACATCTTCGCCCTCCTCGAGGTCAAAGTCATCCTCGCCGATAGAGGAGATTGTGTCTTCCCCGCCCTCATCATCATCGTTGAGATCTCCACCTGCAGCCTGTCGGAACGGGACATTCAGCCAACGATTCGCCTGCGTCTCCAGGCCGGGCAACTTACATCCTCCAAGTCCGAATCCTTATCCACAGCCTTGCTATTAGTCCCAAGCCGTTGCAGCTTAGCATGTCTCTTGGATTCGTCACTCATGCGATAAACTTACCCCTTGCCCTTGTTTTTCTTGGAACCCGCATCATCGTCAGTTTCTACCGCGAGATCGGCATCCTCATCTTCTTCTTCACTTGTCTCATCGGCATGCTTTCCCTTTCCATTCTTCTCCTTTCCTGCTTTTCGAAGCTCTCGTCCAGCAGTCTTCTTCTTGACTTGCTGGTGCTTGCGTCGTTTTTCGATGGTTTGCTTTAGCTTGCCGGAAGAGACAAACTTTTTGGTTTGCTTTGTCGCCTTGGGCATTTTGAAAGGGTACTAGATAGGGATGACCTAACGTTCGAGGACTTGCAGCAACTTGAAGGAGAAGTTGAATAACTTTGGTAACCAGGCCAGTGAAGCCGCATGGAATTTCATTGCGAAATCACGTGCCTGGGGTGCGCCCGGAAGGCAAAGTGAAACAGATTGTCAACAATGAAAATGAGGGGAATGCCGTAGTAGAGCTAGTAATCCAGCCAAAACGGGGTAATCGGCGTTCAATACTATCAAGTTTCCGATTCCATTGATGGGTGGTGCGGTTGCGGTTTAAATACAACCTGCCAGGATCATAGCACATAAGGCACCCCCTATCCTTCCCCAGTGGTGACGCCGGTCGATGCAAGGATGAGCAAGCCCCCGCGAATGTATGTCTCGAGCAACCTCCGATCTGTCGCCTTGCCGGTCACCGACAAACCGCAAGAATGGGATTCGGAGGGATACGAGCTCGACGGAAATAAGCAGAGGAAGACGACGGTGAAATGTGGAGCTGATGGAAAAGACGTTGGGGAGGAGCAGCGAGCGTTGTTGAGCGTTGAAGAGAGGTGAGGGATGTTGAGGCGAACGCAATACCGCCTTTTAAGGCTGACGTTGTAAACCGCCCAGCCTCGTACTACTGCAATCACTGCAACAAACACGCCAGCATCATATCCAGGAACTATTCCCCATCTTTACAACCACCCAGGTTTCCAGGTCCAAGAACAAATCAAAACCAGCGGAAGAGGAGAATTCCGTACCCAAGCACGACATCAAGTTGATCGGCAAATGTGGATTGATGGTTGGCCCAGTCAGCTTTCAGGATGTCTCGCTGTGGGAATGCCGGTTCTTGGAGTATCAGCATCCGGTGCCGCCTCCAAAGACCAAAACACCAGTATGTCATGGCCTTCAGTGCAGACATACCAAATTACTCAATAACACTCTTCCAGCCATCGCAACTGGCGCAAACAAAGACTACGACCATGCCAATAACGTTCTTGGTAAGTCGTCCTTTATGAGCACTGTCCCCCGTAAAGGCTGACTCCATTCACCCGGTAGACTCCGAGCTTGATTGCCGATGTCAATATTTATGCAGCCAAATCTCCATGGTTGACGCAACTCATTCAAAAAGCCGCTCGGTCCACCGCAACAAGAGACGAACTGCTCAAGCTGGGTCACGTAGTCGACCACATCAGTGCCGGGCTTCCGTTACCGCCAGCTATGCCGAACGGAGATGCGCCGGAAGTCCCAGCTCTCCCAAAGAAACCTGCACCGCGTCCTAAAGTCCAGCCTGTTCGACCCTCAACCCCTGGACAATGCTGGCGTCCGTCAAAGGACAAAGCGCCTTTACTGTTGAGCTCGTTTCCGGAAAATCCGTCGACAAAGTTCGCCGTACCTGTCCAGCTATCCTTCATCTCTTACAGCAATTCGAACCTGCCGACAATAACGGATTCGCCTGGCGTTACGGACGATATGCTCTCCCAGGGTGTAGACGACACTGTGTCGCTAGCCATGTTTCTCCCTACCCGTGGCTGGGGCAAGTGGGAAAATGCGCCCGACTTGACGAGGCAGTATCGAACGGTCTCTACCAGACGGAAACAGGGAAACGTCTATCCCAACACGCCGTCGGGACAGAAGTTGATGCGACCATTACCCGTGGATGCGAAAAGTGACTTTGGGCCGATCGGGGGCATCAGCATTCCGGCTGGATACTTGGAACCGATTTCGATAGCGTTGACGGATCTTGGCGCGGAATCCTCTAGCCAGTTACGGAAGCTCGCAAGGGAAATTGAAAATTTCGACCAACAGGGAGAAGCGGACGTCACCCTATCGACCTCACCTGCTGAGAGGAGTATCGTCAATGGCAACTCGACACCAGCGCAACGAGGTGCCACTGCAGATCAAGTGCAGAGTGATGTAACATCGGAAGCCCAGCCGATGGAGGGTGTAGAATCAGCACGAGCGAACGGCGACCCATCATCACGCGGGTCTCAGGTCGTCGAGGGGACAGAAACGCAGCGGTCATCACAAGGGATGAAGAACGTATCGCAGTCACCTAGGAAACGTGCAAGAAGGAGCGAAACGCTCGGGACCGGTGACAATAGGAGCCGAAGTACTTCACCGGCCAGTGTTCCGGCCGACCGACCGTTTGGTAATAAGCCGTGGAAGGTGCAGCTATTTGAAAGATTGGTAGGTCTTTTGGCATTCAATGGCCTAGTTCCTCGTCATTGGTAGTTAATCTTTTCCGACTTCAGTTGACGCGCGTCCCAAAAAGAGCTTTCCTACAATGTCGTTTGCCTTCACCGGTCCAACCTGACATGGTGACTGCCGCTGTACGTTTTCCTTGGTCAGTGTATACCGCGGATCAGTTATTGACAGTTACTACTTCTGCTAGATAAACAACAACCCCTCCAGACCCATTTTGATTGACATGACTCAGAAGGCGCAGGATGGCAAGAAGAACTCCTCATCGAAGGACGGTTCTCAGCCGTTGCACAACAATTCCAGTAGCTCACGCAAAAGGAAGGCGGCGGAACCAGCGGGTGCCGAGAATCTGGGAACGCCCATTACCCTAGACGCGATTGAAGCAGCCATTATCAAGAGCACTTCCGAACCTCTCGTCATCGAGGATAGCCTCAAGCAGACGAGAAAGTTCAACAGACCCGCTTTCGATAACTCTGTTCCTTGTCAAGGATGCGGCAAAGTAGGTCTCAAGATCTGGCGTAAGGGGCCCAACGGAAAAGCGACGCTATGTAGCGCTTGCGGAGACAAGTTTGGTAGTGGAACGCTTGGACCGGTTGTTCTGCCGAGCGTAGGAGCGGTCGAAAACAGCCAAGGCCCTGCGTCTCAGACGAAGTCGCGACCTGAGATTCCGCATATTTCGAGCAATCCGCTATTGCCTCCGCCGTCTGCCTTCGTCGCATCCACAAACGGCCCGTCCCCCGCACTTCCGAATCCCGCCCCCTACTACGCAAGGTTGCCGCACAGTACACGCGTGCATCCACCCATGATGCCATCGGCTTCGCAACCAGTTCCATCGGTGCCGCAACCAGTACCATCAGTACTGCAGCAAGTATCCGCTGTCCCGCGATCAGCACCATCAGTTCTCCACCCAGCATCAGCAGTCCTGCGACCAATACCATCAGTTCTGCATCCAGCTCCAGCTTCCTCTCTTCAATCTGGTCCTGAATTCCTGACCATGCCGGGCCCTACAATGTACAGTGTCGTGCCGATCTCGTATGCGCCGGTTTATCCATCACATCACTTCAGCCCTCTATCACCTGTACCTCCGCATACAGTGTTCACAAACGACATTATCCAGCGGAACGACCCGAGTACTCTGTCCCGTCAGCATTCAGCAGTGCCGTTGCCTTTGCGCAGATATGAATCTATTCCAGGTCATCTCTCTTCTCATCCGGTCACGCCTCAGTCGGGCCCAGCCCCTACTTCCGCGGGTCATTCATCGGAACGCTTCACAAAAACCGACTCGCCAAGAAGTCTCTACCATGATCCAGAAGCAAACCAAGCGTATATCGCTCCGCGACCTATAATGCCCTCGGGTGTCTATCATCCGCCAATTCCAGCCATACACAGCGGGTCTCTGTCGTCGTCGGTCGCTGCCGGTTCGTCAGCAACTACAAGCCAGCGTGGCGGTAACGGCGCTACCTCTAGCAGCAATGCGTTTCGCTCTGTTGCGATGACGGCGCCAATTCAGTCCACCAGAGCACCGTTGTCGAGCCCATCAAGGCCTGAGTCAGCTCCGATGAATTCGGAGGCTCCCACGCAAAATACAGGCTCGACCGTGGCACGACCGACAACCGCTGGCGTCAAGAATGTCAGTCCTGCCGATGCTAGGAGCTTGGGAACCAACTTGATTGCGCCTTCGGCCGGTGAATCCCACCAGAATATTGCTGCAACCCAGGCCGGTTCGACCAAATCGTTGTAGCAAGTGTTTTTGCACGCTCGAACTCGGCTCAGGTAGCGAGGGAACTATGCAAGCTCACTCGTAGTCAATACCAGGAACGAGCGCCGGACCTCATCTCGGTCATTCTCGGACCATCATAGGAGACAATGGGGACTACTAGACCTGGGACTTGCAGAGCGATCCGCAACATATCGCAGATCTAAGTCCTCAAGAGAATACGCAGGGTCAGATACTGCACTCAGGGTCGTAGCCAGTCTCGGGCTCGCTCTCGCATTCACGTCACTTTGTACCAAATCTCCCCTGATGATATTGTCATCACGGTCCTTGGACCTGTTAAATTCTCCTACTCGCTTTGCTTCCCCCCCCACCCCCCCCCCCCCTTCATTCCTGCTGGCGTTTAAAATTCGGACGAGACAACGTCTTCTGCTCGCACTCCGCTAGCTGTTCCTCTGATCATTTAATGCTAGCTTGCGTTTCTAGTCGCAATTATATATGTCGTCCCCTCAGGAGGAAGAATCCGCTCCACTTCCCTCAAACGCCCATTCTGAAGTGCCACTCCACGGCGCGTGAGACGTCCATGGTGGACCGTCGCTGGTTAAAAAAGGCTCAGCTAGTCCTTAGCCACAGTGGTCATAGATCTTCCCATCTGGGGACATCATCCAGTCGCTCTACTAGCCACTTGTGCGCTCAGTTAGAAACGCAGGGGAAATGGGCGGAGGTCTCCGAAGTCGCGATTCGGGTTCGGGTGCGCCGGTGCGATGAGCAAGCAGAACGATATTTGACGCGGGAATGAAATCGATGAGCAAGCAGAAAAATTAGGAGTCTTCTGGAGCGTACGCGGTGGTCGAGCTGGTGATCCGGCGAAGTCACCGTAAAAGCAGTCGCTCGGTGGCCTTGCTTTCGATGTCGCGCTCCGAAGGTGTCCGAAAGACAAGCTGAAGCAAAGAAGCAGAGCTAGGGGACTCCGTCGTCGAGGTCCAATTGCCAAAATCCCTTCAACTATAATTTTCGTCATACCGTATTGGTACCTCCACTTGCTATTCAATTCGATTGCGCGACTCCGGGGACTCGGTTTTTTGGGTTCGAATCGACCTACGTTTAGGAAGTTCCACGACTGCTACAGCAGCAGGAGGTCGACTCTATCTATCTCCTCATACGGTGCCGATACCTACCTTCTCCAGAAGCTGGGATTCCACGCTCGTGATATCCGCTCATCCAGCGACACTCTACTGTCACCATATCCCGAGATCGACGCGAACACTGGGCGCAGTCGAGGAAGCAGCGGTTTGGTAGCACTCTGAAACGGGACGTGATCATCCCGCCTGACAAAGCTCACCACCAAGACCGCTTCGGGCTGAAAGTTAAGCTGAGCGTTATCGCTGTGGATTACGACAGCGATTGCAACATCTCGCACACCAAGGGACGTCTGGAGAAGAAAGGCCTATAACTAGCTGACGGCCCGCATCGAGTCTCTCCGTATACCTTCAAAGCCAACGTTCCTCTGCAGGCACCTCAGGAAGGCAATCAACATACCTTTCAGTTTCACAACGATTTCAAAGATACATTACAGCCACTTCCGTCAACATGGGCTTGCTGTCTCTCGGTACACCCCTCAGCTGGCCGGAAACAAAGGCTCTAGCAGATCACGTACGCGAACACGGCATCACCCAGTTCTTGCATACGTGGGATCGGTGGGCCGGCCGCAAAGGAGAACCCCTGCTTTGGGGTGATGAAATCGAGTACATTGTCGTTTCGCTGCAAGATGAGAAGAAACGGGCATCGCTATCTTTGCGCCAATCCGAAATTCTGGAAGAGCTCAAGAACGTCGTTCTTGACTTGTGCAATGAACAGCCGGAAAAGAGCATGGTCATTCCGACATTCCACCCAGAATATGGCATGTACATGCTGGAATCCACCCCTGGCTGTCCTAGTGGACCCCACCTCAAGGATCTAGTCAGCGTTGAAGCCAACATGAGGTTTAGACGGAAGCTAGCACGGTCTCATCTTAGGCCTAACGAAATTCCGATGACGATAACATGTTTCCCAAGGCTCGGAGTTACCGACAAGCCGTTCACCGATCCGGAATGCATGTCTGTAGCTGACTCTCCTGCCAGCCAGAGTCTATTTGTCGGAAAAGGCGTTACCAATCCCCATGCGAGGTTTCCGTAGGTCGCTGCGTGTCATCCACAGTATAACTCGCTTACATGAAATACGCATAAATAGCACATTGACCGGGAACATCCGCTCTCGCAGGGGGTCCAAGGTGGCCATCAACGTCCCGATCTACAAGGACACCAATACACCTTCACCTTTCGTCGATCCAAGTATTCCGTATGATCGTCAGCTTTGGCCCGGGGATAACGAGGCAAAGAATGGAGCAGCGAAACCAGACCATATCTACATGGACGCTATGGCATTCGGCATGGGATGTTGTTGTCTACAGATCACCTTCCAAGCGTTCAACGTCAACGAAGCTAGGAGGATGTATGACGCCTTGGTGCCTGTCGCGCCTATCATGGTTAGTTGATTTCGAGCAGTCTCGTATAGCTGAGTTGAAAGGTGATTCGATTTTACAGTTGGCTCTGACGGCTTGTAGTCCTGCATTCCGGGGATACCTGGCGGATGTTGATGCGCGATGGGACGTGATCGCAGGGAGTGTTGATGATCGCACAGAGGAGGAGAGAGGATTGAAGGTCAGGATACAGGCGAGCAGCAAAGACCCGCCTGTGAAGCTGACACGTTACCAATACAGCCATTGCAAAATGACCAATACCGTATACCGAAATCGAGATACGATTCTGTCGACTGCTACATCGCGAACGATCCACGCAACAAGGCGGTATACAACGACATAGATTGTCCAATTGACGAGAAGGCTTTTGCGAAACTAAAGGGGCATGGTAAGCCTTATTGAGACACAGGTATCAGGATTGACTAAACGGCTCCTTTCCTAGGCATCGATGACGCTCTCGCCAACCATGTTGCCCATCTCTTCATTAGAGATCCTCTCGTAATCTTCAGCGAGCGCGTCGACCAGGATGACGAGGACTCGATGGATCATTTCGAGAATATTCAGTCCACCAATTGGCAGACTATTCGATTCAAGCCTCCCCCGCCGAACTCGTCTATAGCATGGCGGGTCGAATTCAGAAGCATGGAGGTCCAGTTGACCGACTTTGAGAATGCTGCATTCTCCATTTTCATTGTCCTGCTTACTCGGGCAATCTTGAGCTTCAACCTTAATTTCTATATGCCTATATCTCAAGTAAGCTTCTGTGTTCCCTCTTAGTCTCGCCTTTCCTCACTCTGTCGTCATAACAGGTCGACATCAACATGCAGCGTGCGCAGAAGCGCAATGCCGCTCAAGAGCAGAAGTTCTATTTCCGCAAATGGGTGTTCCCTCTAGGCAAGACACCTTCGCACATGGATTGTCGTAGCCGTTCGACATCGCCAAATGGGCTCAGAACCTCGAATGATTCATACGAAAATGGATCAAGCGTACCGCATTCCGCTTCGACAGCTTCCTTCAACATAGATGACGACTCGAGCTGTCCCAGCCCATCCGTATCCTCGTTTGAACCCGACGATGAAGTTGAAGAGATGACTCTAAATGAGCTCTTTAATGGAAAGGTATGCCTGCAGGTCGCCTTTCCGTTTCGAGTAAAGATGGTACTGACAAGCTTCATCCCTTTTGGCGTAGGACGACTTCCCTGGGCTATTGGGCCTCGTCAACGCATACGTCAATTCTTTGAACGTAGATGTTGCTACAAAGTGCGATATCCGAAAGTACCTCAACTTGATCAAGGAACGTGCATCCGGTAAGGCCACGCTTTTTCGAGGTGAAACATAGCTTACACGCTAACCGACATTCATTCATAGGTAAATTGGTGACCCCAGCCACCTGGATTCGAAATTTCATCACCTCACATCCCGAGTATAAGCATGACTCCGTGGTATCCGAATCTATCAACTACGATCTTCTCAAGGCCATTGACGAGATGTGAGTCCTCCGATCCTGCTTTTCCCTTTGCCCTTCGATAGCTGATGCGTATCATATCTTTCCCTTTACTCTCTGTCTACAGTGAGCGAGGTGTACGGGCCGCACCCGAACTGCTCGGCAAGGCGTATCAAGGTAGCCAGGCTGTCTAAGGTAGAGAACAAGGAACATCTCATCAACAGTTGTATGATCATTTGACACTAGAAGACCTTTTTCCCTAATCATCGACATGAGATTCTTGTGCTTGTTTGCGTTCTGCTTCCCGCTTGTCGTAAGCTCGCAATTTTTGGCAGATCCGTTCTTTATCGCTCGGGATCACCAAGTCCCTTGCGATATATGCGTCCAAGGACTGTCTAACGTGCGCGCGAAACACATCCATTCGTCGCAGGTAGGGTTGCAGGGGCGAAATTGTGGAAGATCGGTCGATAGTGGCGTTCTGATCACCAGCCATTTCCTTATCCAAATAGCTGGAGACATTGAATGCAAGGAGTTGTGCGATCTCGAGATCTACAATTATCTCCGCCTGCATCTGTATCCGGTAGCTCATCTGAGTGCAATACGGTCGCTGAACACATGTCTAGGCTCACCTCTGTCAATTCATCCTTCGCTCCCTCAACAAGGCCACTCCTGCTATTCTGCATTCCCCATTCGATTCCCTTCTCCAACCTTAAGCAATGGCCACTTTCCCATTCAAGCTTATTGATTGCATTCTTCATCAGTTCAAGCAATTCTAGTTCTCCTTCTGGCGAAACTGAAAACGACATGTTTGGCAAAAGAAAGCTTCGCTTGGAAACCGTGAAATATGGGCGAGATCTCACCGCAAGCACGATGTTCCAAATACTCTGGATCGAACTCTGATACCTGATAGCTCGGGCAAAATAGTGGGTGGACATAAGGCTGAGGTGATATGTCAGAAAGGATGGTCGCACCTCTTTTGTTGTTGCAACATGAAATAAGAGAACGTCCATGCAGGGGCTGAGTGATACAACTGAGTAACATCACCAAGACGATACCCTGACTCGCGCCGACAGATACAATGTGAGAAGACAAGGGTTCACTCCAACGCGAGGAGAGCTTGTCCTTTTCTATGTTGTTTGGTAGCAGCTAACGCTCCCTTCATTTCCGACACAATCTCGCCTAGCAAGTTGAGCTCTATTTTAGCTGCTGCCCCCGGCTCATTCTCCTCTCGAGACGGGAATCCGAGATGGAAACCCATCAATCCAGAACTGAAAAGACCAACCTCATTACGATGGTTCCGTAGGTGTTTGCGAACGATCTCGAGATTAAGGCGAATCTCCTGCAAGTTCTGTACCGTCAACTTGGACAATGCCAAGTCATTGTGCAATACGTCCAGTTTAGAGGGCTCGTGCTCTCCCCTGATAAATCGCTGAGCCTGCTCCCAAGAGTGTTTCCATCCCGGTTCGGCCTTGATTCCCTTCTCCAGTCTCTCAACTTCCCAAGAAACACTCTCGATGATTCTTCCGCCCAGCGCTGATCCCGCTTCTGCCTTTGGTATCGTTCTTTCGGTGATGCGATACAGATTATCGAGATTGGCTTGAATTCTGACCATGACCCGGTGAAGTCGTTCGTCCAGCTCTTGTGGGGTAAGAGAGGTTTGTTCATCCGCAAGCGTGTGGAAGAGTCGATCAAATTCTCTGACGGTCCAAGAGAACACGCTGTTGCTCTCCGCCGCAAGAGCGCTAAATACGGATAGCACGACACATGATCAGCATCGGTCACCTAACAAAAAGAAAAGATACGGCGAAGAAGACTTACGACATCTCGTCGGAAAGATCCCTACTCAAATCCCCAAGTTGGCGCATATCGTAGGCGATCTCGAACTTCTCTGCTAGATTCGATGATACCTTGATCGCCGTGGAAAGCTCCCAGATTCTAAACACATCCTCAAGGATGTTAGCACCGTTCAAGGCCCAGAAATTTAAGCACCTACTTAGTATGATGAAGCCCTCCGTCTGCACCTCCAGTTCCAAGCTTGACGACCGAGTCGAATATGTCCAACGCATCCTGACCTACGGAATTATCAGTAAGCATCGTTCGCGTCATGAAGATGCTGGCAAGCCACGAGCTTACCTTCCTTTTGCAGCTTTCTCGCAACAATGGCTCGGTCCTGTTCCTGTAACACCCTCAATTTCTCGTATAACCCAGCCGTACATATTCCCGGCACAGGTAGTACTGCACATACGCCTTGCATTACCGCTGTGCCGGAAGGTAGATTGTTGTTGATTATCGTCAAACTTCTGCCAATGTTGATATCGCTCCAATGTAAATCCCCGCGAAGCAGATTCCAGACTAGTCGAAGAGGGGCCTGCACGACGAGTAGAGCGCTCCGGAGCAGGAAAGGAAAGCCAAACCTCGTCACCAACACCGCACCCAGTATCACCAGGAGTACCCCAAGGATGGGGAGCAGTATTTGCAGGAGGAGTGGTGATACGAGAACGTGGAACATCGATATCGTAAGGGAGAGTACCGTCCGCAAGGGCCATAGCAGACCCGCTAGCACGTCCCCCTGCCCTGCGTTCCTGGGTGGACCGTTGGGCTTCGCACCGTTCCTGAAAACGGGTGACTCGATTTCTTCTATTGAAAGATCTGAGTCGGACTCGATGGTGATAGTCGGGACCTCCCTCCTCGGTTTCCGTCTTGGACTAGCCAATCCGCCATCTTCCCTCCTCGTCGATCCCTCTTTACGGCTCGCACGACGACGAGAATCCAATGTCCCAGGCCTGCGAGTGGTGCGTTTTGGTGAAGGCATACCAGCGAGTTCTCCGCGCTAGCTTTCGATCTAAAAAGGATAGAGGATATGCCTGGAGTCGACACATGACTGAAAACGTATACATGACGACGCGATAATATTATCGTTTGCTGGCACAACGATCGGTACTCATATTGTACTGGGTTGCTGTCAATTATGACGAATATGTAGGGCGGTACTCATACCATGAGCTGTATAGTGTCCGTGAAACAGCGCCATCTTGGTATGAGTGCACCACTCTCGGGCAGTTCGTGGACCAACAACGGCCCTTGCACCTTCAACATGCAATATATATCTAACACATTTATGCTCAGAATCAGACCCGGAAGCCCAAAGCGTAGAAGGCTTGCAGGAAGCGCGGATTCCATACAGGGTACAAGGTCCAAGCCATGTAAGGTATTGAAGCGATAAGACGAAGGAAGCTTGACAAACTTCCCACGAAGGAAGCCGAGACCTGGGTTGTCCACCAATCTATCCTCTATATCGAACTGTCGGTCGAAATTCTTTCTTTCCATTCGCCGTAATATCAAAGCGCATCTTCGGTTCAGTTTCACTATCGTCTATTATGCGGGAGAGCCCTTGATGCTGCGAGGCGACAATACGATCAGCTCGCCAGGGATACAGCACAAGTGAGCAAAAAACTTACGCGGCCTTAACGTAATCAGCAAAGGAGACCATGCATACGGTTTGCCAGATACCCAGACCTATACGAGGGGTGACACCTCGGTAAAGACCCTTGATACCGTTGTTCTTGTAAATGTACGACAAGGTGTTCAGAATCGTCTTCTTTTGTGCGGCTCGTACGGGGTCGGTGGATTTCATAGCGGATTGCATTTCAACTCGAACGACTATAGGCGGAGACGGGGAGTCAATGACACGCAGGAACAAGGCCTGCGCAGAAAAGCTTACCTTCGATCGGCTGATTCCAAGTTGCCAATGCTCCACCGATACTAGAAGCCAGGATCTTGTCTAGAGCTCCCAAACTCTCGCCCTCCGCCTTACCCCTTGCAGAGCGAATAGAACTTTCCGCAAGTCGAGCGAAACCCATTCTGCAAGGGAGTTGGTTCAGTTTTGATTCAATTACCAGGCAATCCAGGACACACTCACCGACTACCCCAATTGGTCATTTGCCGGACAGCAACAGCGTTGACACCCTTGTTGATTCCCTTGATACCTTCCCTCCTGTAGATGTCCATAAAGACTGCAAAGGTTCCTGGTGGCTTGGCACCAGAAGCGGCCACCTTGTGACGGGTGATCTCGACCGTCTTCATGCAAGTGCAGATACCTAGACAGGACAGAACAGGAAAGACCCCAGTCAAGAGGTGCTCCTGGCGGTTCATATCCCGAGGCTTTGCTCACCCATGGTTGCGTAAGCTTGCGCCACACCACCACCCATTCCTCCTAGCAATCCCGACACGGCAGGACCGACACCCAAGGTCTTTTGCGCGGCCTTTTCGATTTCACCACTGGCGAAGAGCAAGACACCTCCTTTTGTTGACGCTTCCAGCCAAGCCCAAGGAATCAATCCCTGGTAAAAGCCCTTGATACCACCTCGAGATACGACCGTCTTGAAGGCTTCTGCCATGGTTTGGGACCGGTTCGCTGCCATCTGCGTCTTGAGGACTTCGAGGGGTTGACCCAGGGTGGTGACCTCGAACAAGTTCATCGTCGCACCGACGGCGATGTTTGACCAGCTGAAGCCTTTTTCCATAGGAGCCATTGTGGGCGAATTTTAAGGACCGTTATCACTGGAAAAGGGGATAGGAGATGTAGCGTTAGTGCGGCTACCGACGAGGTGCTGAAGCCGACTTACAAGAGCGTCACGGGTTGTCGAAGAGAGAATGCAAGACAGCAAGGGCGAAGGTGAGGATGATGCGACAACTCTGGGAAAGGTATCGCAAGAGGCTACGACGACGACACAACTTGATCTTTCCACCATCCAGCTTATCAAATCATCGAATCATATGTCTCCCCAATCTTATACGCGTCGGGGATCTGGGGTAGTTTGTATCCGCCGTTATCAGCGTGTCGCCCAGGCTGCTTGCTGTACAGATCATCATCGGGTGAATGAGCCGATGATGGTCGGCCAAGCTAAAGCTCAAGGCCAAGTTGCTATTCTGCATTCACGAGCAAACATAACATTTGGTGGTTCTCACCCGAAATGGTCATGTCAATGTGTCCCTTGAAGCGACCTCACGACTCTACTACGTCGTGGAAGCACCTCCATCGTGTCGCAAGCTAGCTGCTGACCAATGTCAAGCTAAGAGATCAAGAGGTGCATTCGCGGAAGTAGATGCTGCTTCCTTCCGATCAGCACAGATGACTAGCTTAGCTACTAGCTTTGTCAAACCATATGACTCGGGACTCGACATCGTCTGGCATATCGCATACACAATGTAGCGGTAGCGAAAGGCTATGATGCATTAGATAACTAGCAGACGCGTCAACTACGAATCTACGAATGTCCGGTTGTAATCGGCCTCAGACCGCGACAGATATTCGCTGGGTCTATGATTTCTGAGAAGCAGCCCGTCGCGCCATCTGCCAGTCGCTGAGCGGATACAGCTCCTTCACCTCTTCTAAATGGTGATTTGAGCAATATATCATGTCATCCCGCAACTATCCCGCATGGGAGCAGCTTCAAAGCGTTGAGGTTCGTTAACTAGTACTGCCTCATTCTTCATCTCTCTGGTTTTGCATCCGCACCCAATGTGGCGCGCGGCGGTCACCCTGGAAGGTCCAGCTAATGAAAGGGATATCTTGAACGGCGACGTTGATCAAGTTGTTCGGCTTCTGTGTATAGCGTCCTTACCCGCTTCTACTCTCCCCATCAGTGACCTTACAATGTCCTTTTTCCGACGTAAAGACAAGAATGCCATCCCCCCTCCGCCTGGCTACGAGACCGCTCCTGTCTCTGTTCCCACCTCTGCTACACAGCCCGGCGCTGCAGCGCGTCAGCAACTCTTCGGCTCAAAGACACCAGCCGCTACCGAAGCACCGAAAGTCAACGATCCATACGCCAACTCGAGAGGAGCGTCCAGCATCACCCGCGCGCCACCGTCTTACACCTCCACGCCCGGTGATCCGTACGGTGAAGCAAAAGGATCAACGGAGCGTGATGAGCTTTTTGGAGGATTCAAGCCCAAGGAACCTGAGCAGAAAGCTCGACAGTATGGATATGAAGTCCGGGAGAACGAGGATGATTTCGACGAGGATGAGGAGATTGAGGGTATCAAGCAGGAGATGAGAAACGTCAAGCAGGAGAGTTTGGCGGGCACGAGGAATGCCCTGAGGATCGCTAGAGAAGCGGAAGATACGGCCAGGGGTACATTATCAAAACTTGCAGACCAATCAGGTGAGCTTTACGTTTACGTCCAAAAGGCGCCTCTGCAATAGCGTTTCCTGACGATGGTTGGTATCAGAACGAGTTGCAAATACCGAAAGACATCTCGACGTTGCAAAGGCCAACAATCAACGCGCGGAAGACCAGGCGGGCGAATTGAGGAAACTGAACCGCTCCATCTTCAGGCCCTCAGTAACGTGGAACAAGGTTGGTTCCGCTCTCAAAACTTACCTGCCGTCTATTCCTGACATTCATCGATGATACAGGAAGGCAAACGTATGGCGCAAGAAGAGAAAATAATGGATCGCCATCTTCGGGAACGCGAGGATCGCGAAAAGGCCCGTCAAGATGTACTTGACACCCATCATCGACTAAACGGAGCAGGGACTGATGGCACATACGGATCATCACGAGACGGTCCACCTCGACCGGGAGCTCAGGCGCAGCGCAAGGAGGAACGAAAACGATTCCAGTTTGACGCGACTGGATCGGATGACGAGCTGGAAGACGAGTTGGACGACAATTTGAATGAGACGTTGGAGGTGACCAGGAGGTTGAAGTCTCTTGCGGTCGCCGCGGGTCAGGAGATCGACACACACAACAAGCGTCTGGTCGGTATCACGGACAAGACAGGAGATCTCGACTTGGCAATCATGAAGAATACAGAGAGGGTCAGAAGAGCAGGCGGAAAGAAGTAAAAGTTATGTACAGATTGTCGTTGTAGCCATTATGACCCTCTTATACCACCATCATGATTGAAACGCTCAGCGATTCTATGCGTGTACCATATCAGACACATGTAATCTACAACTTGAGACCGACGCCTGGACCCGCAGAAGCCGCGGACGGACGGGTGCCCTTCTTCTTAGCCGACTGTTGCCCCACCACCGTGACACCTTTGCCCGTCTTTACCAATTCCTGCAATGCCCTGTCCTTGTCGCCCTTGACGCCTCCTCTCGCGCGGCCGTGACCACCGGAGCCACTCTTTCCCGCAAACTTGTCAACCGCGACATCCAAGGCCTTTCGCTGAGTTGCGCGAGCCTTGCGTGTCTTTTGACGCGACCGACGCTTCTCTTCGGGATCCAGCTCAGATCGCGATACAAGTTGTGCAGCAGATGCTGGCGCGAGCATCTCTTCGGGTGCCAACATGGTCACTGCGGATTGCGTGGTCGGGAGGGCATCTTCCATGGAAGTGGTGGCAACGTTAGAGAGAGTCGTAATAGTAGACTTCGGCTGCAGTAGGGAAACAGCAGAGATGAGTACGAACGATCAAAGGACCGATTCTCAATTACTTACAGCCTTTGGTGTAAAGTGGAGATTGCTGAGAGCATCAAGCTTGTAGCAGATATCATCCCATAGCTTGTCGGCTTCCTCATGATCTTTCGTCAGCTTGGCATCCCTAGCGTCGACGGCCTTTCCGCCCGTAGCAGCTGCCTGATATTCATCCTCGTAAATTTGAGCAAGTGAACGCGTTGACTGCGCGTCTTGTAGTTCGAAGTACCGAGAGGGCAAGAACGCTTTGTCGTCTATCTCACGTCTTCGGATGACATCATCGAAATTATCCTGTGAGGCGAACACGCGAGGATTAGCATTCCTCTAGCGAAAAAGTCGATTTTTGCTACTTACGTCGAGAATGCGCTTCTTGATCATCTCCTCTAGACTCAGGACCTTCTCCTCGGTGACGAGCGGTACTACCTTGCCGGTGTGCTCAAAGTCCAAGCTCTCCTCCAGCAGCGAGTTTTCGGGACGAGCCTTAGAAGTCGCTTCACCTAACAGAGTCCAGTCTTTGGGCCCGACATTCTCCTGCTCCAGCGAGGCGATCTGTTCCTGCAGAGCCAGCATCCGTTTCTCATGACTCGATAGATTGACAGAAGCAGCTTGAGCCTCAGCTTCATCGTCTTCCGCGAAAAGGTCGTCCCGGACACGGCTCATGGTGTCTCGGCTCGACGAGGGACCGGATGTATCCTTGTCGAGATTTGTCCTTTCGGCATCATCTTGCAAATCGGCGATGTCATTTTCTGCACTGAATCGAACGAAAGCTTTGCCTTTGCCTTTCCTGTCATTCGAGGGTGCGTTAGGTTTTCTGGGCGGTGGTTTTGAGCGATCACGGGGAGGTGGCGGAAAGAAGTCGGAATACATCATGTCTAAGAAAAGCACGCGGGATCTCAGTATCGAGGTACTTCGCACTATCAGATCTGTCTTGCTTACCGGCTTCCCCCTCCTCGCCCTCCAAGACGTCTTCTCCCAACAAGTCTCCGATATCGTCATCCAGGCGAATATCTTCCTCGTCGTCGTCCTCGTCTTTACTGCCGCCCAATTTGCCGAAAGACGCTTTACCGGCTTCCTGCTCTTCCGTGATTCGGTTAAAAGCGTCAATGGAGAAGAATTGGTCGTCTAATGTCGGGTGTCTGTTTCATATTGTAGATTGAGTTCCTGCACAGCGATGCGTAGAGAAGCATGGACTTACAGAGGGCCCCTCCCCGTCTGGAAAGCAGAACTGCCCTCTTCTTCATCCTCGTCCTCGACCTGCAAATCTTCGCTTCCTGCATCGACGTCGTCATCGTCCTCGCCTTCCAAACCTTCCATGTCGTCGTCCTCATCACCTTCCAGCTCTGACTCCTCTTCTTCATCTTCGTCGTCCTCTTCCTCGCTCATATCGTCGGAACCCAATTCATCTCCGTCATCCTCGTACTTTTCGACGAATTGATCGGGATTCTGCTTGAGATAGTCGAGCCACATGGCTTTTTGATCGTCATCGAGTCCCTCAAAGTCGAGGTCGTCGTCTTCCCCTTCGTCATCCTCGTCCGAATCTTCCGAATCATCATCTTCGCTGCCCATGGCAGTCTCGTCGTCGTCCTCTCTCGGATCCTGGCTTTCGATACCGACTACTTTCAAAACTTCACCCAGCTTGCCACTCCGGAGTTCCAGCTGCTGCCATATCTGACCAAAGTTCATACCCTCGGTATACAGGCCATCGAGAGGTGTATATGGTAGTAGCGATTCAGCGGTTTGTACGGGTCCACTTTGTATTTCCGCGTCTTCCTTCTTTTCCGAACCTTTCTTGCTCTTCTTGGCGGCGGCTTTGGAGCGTGTCGAGTGAGATGGGGGTTCGATTACAGAGGTAAGGAGAGGATGCAGATGCGGATGTGACTGATGTTCGAGAGATATACCTAGAGTCACGCAAGTTCGGTGTTAGCATTTGGGCATTGACATTCCGCCGACTTTCTGGCTCACCAAGGTCAAAGATGCTCTTGACGGCATTCAAAGCCGTCTGGGACAGTTCCCCATCACCTTGAGCTGTCGCCAAAACATATTCCCTGTTGGCGAGGAGATTCGAAAGTTCCGACAACGCCGGTGATAATTGGGTGTCGGCCTCCTTAGAGAAGCTCGTTTCGGCAGCCATCGCAACGGACATGGTTGGCTGAAGGGCCTCTTGAGATGAAACAACAAATCGCTGACAGCTGACCTGGCCTAGACGGAATCCTCTGTCTGCTATGGCTATGATCAGCCAGAGTATCCCATGCATCCGGCACGCCTCGCTCAGAAAATTCGACCTTCGGCGGCCGGCGATTTAGGGCGATCGACCTGTCCCCGCGCCCATGTTTCAGATCAGCCAGCACTTTGTCGAGTCGTCGACCCTTTGAGGTGAGATGGTATCCTATACAGGCTTGACAACCGTTTTGCGTCCTGCGATACGGGCACATTGAAGGACTCACAGTATGCGCATAACCAAGCTCGGACATACTCTCTCGCTTGCGTTGTTGCTAGCTTCATCAGCGATCGCTTCTTTGGCCGGTGTCGCGGAGTCAGTGCATCAGCTCAACGAGGATAACTTTGAGGAAAAGATTTCAAAGGGCTTGTGGTACGTCCTTCTGCGGCGTCTCTATGGATCTCTTCGAGATCATCGTTCTGACTGAGACCCGCTTGTAGGCTAGTCGAGCACTTTAGTCCTGGATGTAGGTTACCTCAGTATCGATGGGGATCCCGCTGAATATACCTTTTTTCACCTGGAAGGTGGACATTGTAGAGCATTTGCACCGACCTACGACAAGCTAGCGCAGGATCACAAAGCTCTGGAGCAGACTCGAGGCTTCCATCTCGGACAGATTAATTGCCAAGCGCAGGGTGGTAAGCTGCGGCCGAATAGAGGGAGCCGCGCGCGCTGAAACAGTATCTGTCCAGACCTTTGCAACAAACACGATATCAAGTTTTGTAGGTTTAGTCGCTCGTCTCACGATCGTGTCGTGCTAATGCTATGCTTTTCCCCTTCTAGACCCAGAGATCAAGCTGTGAGGCCTTACTCTTTCGCTAGTGATACCTCATTCAACGAGAGGCTCAACACGTTGAATAACAGGTACGAAGATGGCAAGGAATCAGAGCAGTACACCGGAGACCGGTCCTACGACACTCTCGCCCGCTTCATCGATAATCAGTCGAAACGTTATATTCGGTCATTGGGCAAAGCTTCCCCCGACGCTTCAGGGCAAGCTACCATGTCCTCTGCCATCGACGCGAACATAGAGGGAATCGCTGAAGAAGTCAATGAGACAAGGCTAGAACAGCTCAAGACCGCGGGACCGGTCTTTGTTAAGTTTTATGCGCCCTGGTGAGTGGTCCAGAATCGAGAGTTATCACAAGAACCAGTGAGCTAACACGACACTCCGGAACAGGTGCGGTCAGTCAGTATCCTTGTCTCCTCTGTTTAGCGTTTCCGATCCCCTGTACTGACGAAGTGTTATCTAGCTGCAAAAAGCTGGCACCTAGTAAGCACGTCTCATTTAGTGAGATACAGCCCGGAAACTAAACTGGTCTTGGTTCCCTTTAGCATGGTCGGAGTTGGCAGGACTGATGAGAAACAAGCTTAACGTGGTGGCTGTCAACTGCGATGATCACAAGACGTTGTGCAACGCAGAGGGTATTAAAGGCTACCCGACTCTCAGGATGTATGTTATTCTCCCCCATCCACGCAGATGGCCTCTCGCTAAATCTGCAACTCGCTTTCCGACGATCTAGGTATAATCAGGGAACCAAAAGAGAACACAACAAGGGAAGATCTCTGGGCCCCCTGCAGGATTTTGCTGAAAAGTACCTGACACCGTGAGCACAAATGTTTTCCTGGATCCCGATTTGCGCTGAGACGATGCCTCGCGACAGTGGGGAAATTAAACATTTGGACGCGGAACAGTGGTCTACGCTACAGCAGCAACATATCCCGCACTTTGTGGTTTTGCAGACATTTGCGTCCAAACCAAGCGACCTGGTGGGTGTTTCAACCTTTTCGTTGTGCGCCCATCTATTTAATAAGCCTCCTGCTCTTCGTAGTCAAACGTGAAGAGTGCGGCTGCTCCGTATCTTATCACCTCCCCGTTCTTCGAAACCCACGACCCCGAGATCGTCGACGCTGCAAGCGCAGAACATGCACATGGAACAGTTCTGGCTGTGTTTAAAGACGGCTCCTCTCGTCCTACTGCGCGTCTTGAGCTACCGGCATCGTCGGAGCAAATCTCATCGTTCATTCTAGCTCATCGACAACCGACAGTGTTTGAACTTGATTCCTCCAATTTCGACGAGATTATGCAATCGCCCACAAGACCGCTGGTAGTGCTAGTCGCCTTGAAGAAGACCGGCAGAGCAGCTGGAGACTTGGAGAAGGAAGTGGAAGAGTTGAGGAAGATTGCCAAAGCTTGGTACAAAGGCGGAAGAAAGTTTTCGCAGCCTGTGTGGTTTGCCTGGATAGACGGTGAAAGATACAAAAAGTGGTTAAAGCAGAACTATGGGTAGGTCGTTTGAAATAGTATGGCGAGGGCAGAGCGCAGACTTACGCTTATAACCATCAGAATCAAGCATACCCAACTGCCTGCCGTCGTGCTCGCTGATCCGACTGTAAGTCCTTTCGTCATATGCAGCAGGTCATCCGCCTGATCGTCGTTGCTCACGATAGACCCATCAATACTACGACCATACGCTGGAGAGAAATCGTCTGATCTTTGAAGGCTCCAGCATCTTTTCTTCTCTAGAAGGTGCATACCAGCATTTCCTGAAACCCAAGTTCAGCGAGTCTACCTTGGAATGGGGATCGAAGGTGAGTGTGGTCGCATGATCCATTATCGCGTCTCTTCCTGACTTGTTTCCGGCTCACAGGGTTTGACAAATATTCTTGCGAGCGTTATCGTGAGTCAAACCTAGAGAAGTCTATTGCGTCGACGACTGTCTGATTCGTTCGGCGGACCTACCACAGCACGCCGGTCTGAAACACCCGATCATGGCAATCATCTTCTTTGTCGGCGTTGTAGGAGCACTTGCATACGCCCTGCACAAGAGTATACAGGCCGATCTGAGGCAGGCGGGATCATCGCGCCTGGACTAGGACTATATTGTACCATATATAAAGGAAGAAAGGTTGTTCAAGATGTAGCACGACAACCGAAATGGCAGACCGATAACCCATACTGACAAAGTACACCCCGACTACTCGCAGTCCCATTCACGCCTCGCGTCAGGTATCGTCGCCGCAGCTTGTCAGCATATCACGAGTGAAGCCAAGGAAGCGAAAAGCGCGTCTCGCGGAAGCAGAGTGAATGTCACGGCAAAGAAGAAGAGGGGCTCTACCAAATACTGTAGTAACAATTCATTCTGGACGTGAAGCCTGGCCAAAGAACAGCTGATGACATCCAACGTCAGCTTGTCGGCTATCGCACATCTACTTCGTTCTGGAAGACCTTGAGCAAACCAACGCGCCTGGCACCGAAGTCCGATACGGGACATCCTTTGTGTCATTGATCCACCTCAGCGCAGGCGCATGTGGTGAACGATAGGACTCTTCCCATCGGAATCGACACGCGATAAGTACCTGCACATCCTGTTCTTGGATCGACATTGGCATTCTTGTTTCTACAACTGAGAAAATGTCTGCATTCCGAGACGTCACCGCGGCTCTCACGAGTCAAAGCACCAGTCATGCCACCGCAGTGGATGCCCTGGTCGAGTTTATTCAAGCAAGGCGCAAAGGAGGGGCTTCCCTATACGATGTGACTTTGCAGCTCATGGAGTTGATGCAAAAGGTACGTGATGGAACGTGGATCGCTGGTCGGCTCTCGAGTGTCTAACCCTGCCGCAATTTTAGACTCCGCCGTCCTTGGACTCTGCTTTCGACGAAGCACGTCTGCTCACCCATCTCCCGCCACATACCGACCTCACGCCGGACTTGATGTCTCGGTCATTATCCAGGACGATCACCAAAGCTCAAGTCGCTTCCGTCCTGTCACAACTCCCGGACGCGGTAACGCTAGGCAATGCTCGTGAAGTCGTGCTCGAGTGGGCTCTTGGAATGGAGGCCTCCAAGTCAACACCAGAAGGCAAATTTGGCGGAAAGGGCACATTGGCAGCGGTTGCACTTGAAGACATCGGGTCAAAGTTTGACGACCTGGCAGAATCGATGGGCGGGGTCCGCCACGAACCGCATGGTGTGCCCGAGCCGACAACAGGTGCAAACGCCGTCGCACTCGCCTTGTTGCTGTCTGTCCGGTTATCGTTGGGATACCTGAATGAACGCCAGCTTTTTCAACAACTAGAGAGCCTAACGTTATCCGATGCGGAAGCCGTCCTGCGACATTACGTGAAACGTCGTTTGCCGGGAGAGGGGCGTTACACCGTGGGTAAAGCCCTGGAAGGACTGGAACAACACGTGAACAGCCGCCGACCTGCCTTGAAAGCTATTGTTCGAATGGTCAGGCGCAAGTTTCTTCTGCCAGACAAAGCCATGCATCGAATCGCTCTGCCGCCACCAAACAAGTCGAAATGCATCTCCGGTATTCAATCATTCAGCTCGTCTAGTGCATCGACAACGGGCACCAGTGAAAATCTCGACGATGCCATCGCCGCTTATTCCTTCGAGATCGCCTTCGAATACGTCTTCAAGGAAAAGCGGGATTACATGCGAGGGGAGAAATGGGTCAAGTCGGGTCGAAAGGTGTTGTCGAAGGACGTTAATGAGATCGAGGACAAACTTTCCAGCATGTTTCTTGGTGCTACCAGGCAAGGTGCTTCGCCATTATTGCCAGTTTTCGACGCGTTACGTCGTCTGCACAACCTCGAATTGACTCCCACGCCGAGAGTTTCCTTTACACCGATGGCAATCATGGACGAAAGCGAAGCATATTATCCCCCGACAGCCCAAAGCGTAACATCCGCTCTATATTGCAACCCGAGACTGGATACCACTCGAGCTGTCCGAGTCTTGCTAGAATTGGTGGATTATGAAAAGGACCTTAGGATGTATGAAGTTCAAAAGACGAGGCGTTCAATGACATCGCAGGACCTGCCGCCAGGGCTCGACAGACGGGATAGCGACGATAATATGGCCGAGTTGGCTTGGGGAAACATAGAAAAAAGAAAGATGGCTGTTGTTTTGGAAAGTATCGAGCGCAGGGTAAATTTGTCGAGCTTTACAAGGGTGTCTTGCTGTGCGCTAATTGCTGGTCTACCGTACAGTTCCCCGAAGGAGACTACCGAGAGGCTTTCCACATCGTTGCCACCACTACTGATTGTCCACCTCGTGCGCTGCTGGATCGCGCGCCATCGTACACAACTGTGGCCAGCGAGCACACCACCATGCGTACAAACGAATTTTTGCGGGGCCAGCCAACACAGAATCTCGGTTCTTCCGCTCAATTTGGACGACCGTCGATCAGAACGCAAGTCTCTAGCGAGTCACGTCTACAAGGCAGGTCACTGTTGGCTGACCGTATCATTGACGTCGGAGTAACGGTCGGTCCAGACACTGTTCAAGAGGAACCACCGTCCTCCATCTCCAGCGGTAAAGTGAATCGAAGGAGTTCTCATTCGCGAACGGGAAGCCTTCCCGGCTTGTGGGGAGACACACCGATGTGTCAGAGTCCTCCCCGAGCAGCAGGAGCCTCTCAATCGACAAACACGTCTCCGACTGCGCTTCCTCCCGCTAACAGTATGACGAGTCGAAATGCAGGTGAAACGGAGGTGGAAGACGAGCGCATGACTGAAGATCAGATCCTCGCTCTTTACTCTGGTCGGTCACCTATACTGGAGACTCCGCTTGAGGGCGAACCTTTCTCGTTCGAACGATCGACGGGACTGTCACCCGCAACTTCTCCATCGACTAGCAAGCAGACAACTCCGTCCAAGCGGGCAGCATTCCATCGCAATGATATGACTGCCGAACCCCCAGCATTCGCTCCAATCCAGTCTCAAGCCTCATCGCAATCAAGCAGTGGCGGCCTGACCTCGTTATTCAGGAAGGGCACCATGTTCGGAAGACGGGGCGATCAAGGGGAAAGCTCTCGCTCCAAAGCCCCCATGACCTCTCCCGAAAGCAGGCTGAACAGCCGCAACTACCAGCCCATGGCAGCATCGTCCTCTGAACTCAACGCGGGATCGAATCCCGACGCACCTCGCGGCAGACAGGCTACCGAGAACAAAGGGAAGAGTCGCAGCCATACTCGACAGGCTGCATCCCTTGAACCCACTGCCTGGAGACAGCAGTTCTTGAAGAGCGGAATGATGAACATGCCCAAGCCTGCTCCGAAAAGCGCGTCTCAAGGCAATATGGCCTGATTTTCACACAGAGATCGACATTAACGACTCATAGGACTCGCAAACTGTTACAAACCCAACCATCTCATCTACGGTTTCTTGCCCACCATTAAACCCGAACGAATATCTTAACGACTACCAAATGAACCGAACGTAACCCCATAGACGAATCCAGTATACGACGTTTTCCTTTCCTTATGGCCAAAGTCTCCGCTGTTCCTGAGATGTAGGAATCAGGCCACATCCTCACTGTATCCCTTGTCATGTACGACATGTATGTATATGCTTCGCGGCCGCGAGAATTGTTCCAAGCCAGCGATCAGCGACCATGCATATCGGTGTGGATTTGTCATTAGAGCGACCTTGTTGTCTTGTTGTTGCAGCGCAAACATCACGTCGGATCATACATGCCAGAACAGCAGCGGAATGACACGGCGTTCTGGATGTCAAGGACTCGAGTGCGATTGTTAACGACTTGCATGGCAGTAAGGCTCTACGAGGCCGACCCCTTAGCTTGATTCTACGAAAACATGACGATGAGGGTTCTTCTGATTCAGCTGGCGGTGCCTCCAGGTCTGCTTCCGTCATCGTAGCATACACGCACTGCATACCCTGCTGGAGCGTCTGTGGTAGATTGGATGCAACAAGATACGGTCCCCGGTCTTTACCCTCAATCCCGCCGGTGTCAGCCTTTCCACGTATACCTTCAAGCACAATGCCCGGTCCCGATGATCCTCTGGACGACGGCTTCACCTCCATCACCTGGGATCAAGCGCCCAACTCGCACCATGCCCCACCTGGCATCTTTACCAATAATGAGAGGCCCCCTCTTCCCGAATCCGTTCCGTCAAGCGTAGATCGAGCCGAGAACCGGCCGATGGCAATGGAAGGAGCTTCTAGAGAGGGAGAACATACGATGCCTAGCTGGGGTGGAAAGTGGATGGCTATCGAGGTTAGGGAGCCGACAAAGGAGCACGAGGGATCCAAGGAGATGTATGTCAGCTATACTGTCAGGACTAGGGTAAGCAGAAACTCGCCTTGAACAATAGCAGTGGGAACTCAGTCGTCTACAATCAGACAAACCTTGCTGGATTTCCGACGACTCCGGTTACCGTCAAACGAAGGTTCCAGGACTTTGTGTTTCTCAGAGACCACTTGACACGATTGTTCCCGGCTTCCGTGGTACCGCCTATACCGGACAAGCATAGACTAGGTGTGTTTTGCAAAGTCGGGCGACCATTTCGGAATCTAATCGGGAACCTTTGCAATAGAGTATATCAAGGGCGACCGGTTCAGCATGGAGTTTATAGAGCATAGACGATCCGATCTCCAGCACTTTATGGATCGTTTGGCCCGACATCCGACATTACAACGCTCGCAGCTCGTGAATGACTTTTTGCAGTCCACGCAATGGGTAAGAGTATCCTGTTCAAACACGTATGACAGTTACGCTAAAGCCTCTCCCTGCCCTCTGCAGTCCGTCGCTATGAACAAGCACATCGCGACCCCGAGTCCGGACGGGCGCCCTTCACTTCTCGATAACATTTCGGATTCGCTCGTCAACGCATTCACAAAAGTTCGCAAGCCAGACGAACGGTTCTTGGAGATGCGGGAAGCCATAGACAAGTACGAGGAAGCCATGAATTCTATCGACAGGCTCGTCGGAAAGGAGCGGAATCGAACGGAAGGTGGGTGTCGACACAGAGAACCTGCCCAATTATTGGCGAATTAACGATCGCCCGCGATCTGTAGATCTTGCTCAGGATTATGTCGACCTCGCTGCGTCCTATCAGGGCCTCGGGTACCTGGAGTCTGGAATCACAGAGCCACTGAACAGATTCGCGGAGAAAATGCTGGATTTCTCCACGTTACTCAAGGAATTGGTATGTCCCTCTCCATCTGCCTTGCCTTCTGTACTAAACAGTATGCGATTGCATCATATAGGATACGAAAACCGTAGAGCCATTCTTATCCCATTGCCACTCCCTCGTACAGTACTCCCAAGCACATAAATCTGTGATCAAGCTCCGCGATCAGAAGCAACTGGATTTCGAGGAGCTCTCGGCTTACCTATCTGCCGTCGTGGCGGAGCGAGACCGGCTCGCTGCTCTCAATACTGGTCATACCGCCGCTCCAGTCGGGATTTCAACGTTCTTGCGTGACAAGGTCGATCAATTGCGGGGCACGGATGATGTACATACCAGGCGGGAGAGAATACGCAAGATGGATATCAAAATCAAAGAGGTGAGTGCGATAATATTCACCATGCTGCTCGCGAGACTTCCGACCGGCGCTGACGGCTGATCTCGGTTGACTCGTACTGCTTAGCTTCAAGATGCCGTCACGGGCGCCCATGAAACTTCGACAGAGTTTAGCGAAGAGATCATCAAGGAGCACAACATCTTTGAGCTGTCGAAGCAGGCCGAGATGAAGGATATGATGGGCGCTTACGCAGATGGTCAGATAGAGATGTACGAGAAAGTAAGCATTAACGTTGTCCGTCTCGTTCGCTGTGTGCTGATGCACGATATATTGCAGGCGGTCGAAGACTGGGAGCGCATCCTCCCATCTCTCAGCAAGATCAAGGTCGATATCTGATTGTTCATGGGACTGACGCGACACATTATGCTTGTATTGACTTGTTTCTCTAGTTGTATTTCATGAAATTGAAACGTGCCAGACAGCGTACAACAGTTCACCACGGGAACCTAGGGCGTCGTCCGCAACTCCATACTGTCTTGAGTGTCTTCCCTGCCGCTCGCGTCGCCGTTCCTGTTTTCTCTGTGGTTTCTTAAGTATTTAAAGCATTTGTATATGCCCCCACACAGAAGAATTCCACCTGCAAGAGAGAGGACAACGACGGTGGAAACTCCCCCTGAATCATCCTTATCCCGCTTCAGATGTCTTGTCGAAATGACTCCTCCGCTCACGTCTACCTTACCCAAGCTCCTGATCACACTGGCTCCAGCCTCAGTAGTCGTGCGCAGAGGGCCAGAAAGCCCAAGCGTGTAGACGGCAGGTGAAGCATTGTCGTTATAAACACAGCAGACGATTGGTAACCGCGTCGTGTCATCATCTTGTCCGCGATATAGCGATGCTGGAGATGCAGCAGTGTTTGGAATCGTCGTTTCGGATGCGGTGGTGGTTGTGATCGTGGTCCCGTCGGCAGTGGATGACCCCGATAGTGTGAATGATGATAGCGCTAATGAATTAGCCGAAGAGCCATCAGAAATAGATGGCTCAATGGGCTCCGTCGAGGCGTCGGTCGGTGCGAGGAAGGCAGATGGCATGGGGAGGGTGACCGAACGCTAAAATATGGTATTGATTTGACACGACGCGGTTGCAGTCGAGCAATGTCGCTGTAATCACCTGATCTAATATTTTATAACTTTATCACAGCAGAACCGCCACTCCACCGCCTCGAAGTTCTTTCGAATCAGCGGAAGGATTTTTCGTATATAAAGGATGGCAGCTACATGTACGCCAATAAAGCTGTGCAGTATCGAAAGGAGAACTCGGGAAGCGGTCCACTCCACGAACGACTCAATTGCAGTGTTTTTCTCGCCTGAGCTGTGTCGATTCCGGCGACTCCGCGATTGGCTTCATTATGGTACTTCAACCATGGATGACTTGTCGCCTTGATAACTTACATGAGCCTAGACAAAACGAAACAAGGCCAAAGAACGCACTCTAATACAGAGGGCTGTCTCCAGGGCAGCCTCATCAACTGTTCGTCGATGTGCCCACATACTGAGGTAGACGCCGAATGCAAGGACGGCCAGGGCTGTGACAACGCTGTCACCGTGTTTGACCTGCCAACATCCCGACCTTGTCGAGGAGTAAGGGATTCGCCCGAACCATCCGCTTGACAGCTGCTGATGGGCGCATACATGACGACAACGCTGGCAGCAATCAAATGCGTCGAGACGGCGAGCAGGGCAACGTATTTTCGTTTACTGAAGTTGAGTACGTGTGAGAACGAATTATTGTGCAGTCGGTCGGGCTTTTAACGATGAGCTGGTATTCCTTAAAGGGCTGGAGTCAGGTGCAGTAGCCTACCCACACATTGATGACGGTCTGATAATCACGGAGGCGAAGGCATACCCGCAACGTCGGTGGCCGAACCCTAGCGTCAGCGGTACTCGTCCGCCCAGCTTGCCACTTCATCAAGAATCGGCGCCATTCTTTAGATCCGCTGCTTCCCTCTTCGCCTGCGTCCACTCTTCCTCCAGATGTTTCTTCAAATCGGACATATTGCCAAACTCCAAAGGGCAACGCCAACAAACCAGATCACTTTTCGAAATCGGCTCCCACGATTTCGGTCCGTTTGGACGAACATACTTTTGGAGATCGAATTTCAAAGGAGTGTGAACGGAGTTGGATTGCAAAGAGCGAATGACGTCTGTCAACGGAAGGAAGAAACCGAGCGTTGGGTGGAAGGATGTATAGTGTTTCTTCGTTTTCAGCGAGGGCGAGACAAGATCGGTAGAGATAACATGCAGATGTAGGTGACTAGGCAAACCCGAAGCAGATTCGCAACTGAATGTGAAGCAGGTCAATGCGAAAAGAGCTTACCGCATACTAGGAACGGCGTGAAAGCCGACTTCGATCCCCCATTCAGCGCCTTCCGTTTTTAACATTTCATCTTTGATCATTTCCACCACTTCACAGGCCGATTGATAAAGGGTGTCAAGGACATGAAGGGCGGAAGTCACCGACTGTGTCGAGAGCAGAGCGTGGAGAGACATCAAAGCGCTGGAAGGAACAGCCGAATGGGTTGGGGATAGACTTGAGCTGGTCGTCGACGAGTCTGATTCGGACATGGAATCTACGTCTTTTGCGTTGCGTGACGCAGCATTAGGAAATGGCACTCTGGGAAGTACGAGAAAGTGATACTTGGCTGAACATAGGGACATACATCAATGATTCTTCCCCGAATATATTCCTGTAGAACTGGGCGAAGTTGCGTACCTTTAGGAAACTTGTCAAACACGGTGACCGTATGCGGGTCG
Organism: Naganishia vishniacii ANT03-052; assembly: GCA_015708705.1. NCBI lineage: Eukaryota > Fungi > Basidiomycota > Tremellomycetes > Filobasidiales > Filobasidiaceae > Naganishia > Naganishia vishniacii. The sequence continues at coordinate 573,781 of MU158398.1, forward strand.
TGAAGAAGATATACTCCAGTGGGGATATCCCTGTCCGGGTGTCGCATAGACGCGAACTGTGTTAAGGCGTCGAGTGGATGCATGTTAGCGGCGAGGAGGCCAGGGCCGATGGAAAGGATGTGTAGGACCAGCAGCAGGACCCTCTACAAGATGGAAACTTAAGCAACACACGAGTAATGGATTGATGCAGGTACTGATTACCCCTCCAGAGTTGGATCAAGCGCGACCAGGCGCGTGGTAAAGACGCGATTTTTGACGCATCTGATTGCTAGAAGAAGATCACGCATCAGCAGCGTACGATTCTGACAATCGTTATAGAAATCCACTTGTTGGTCGTTCCTCTACAACAGCAGCTTGTAGCGTTCAAGGATTATCCACAGGACAACCATCAATCCAAATCAAGCAACAAGATGGCACCAGGACCTATATCGGCCGTCGGCGCGGGAGTCTCGGAGACCAACTTTAATGACAAGGTGCGTTGCTTCCCAGGCTTAGGGTCAATCGGTTGCTTGAGACTCGCAGTGCTGAGCGTCTGAAAGCTGATGGATTGGCTGCATTGAACGATTCAGGGCAAGCCAATGGAGGTCCGGCTGTCGAATATGAACGCAGCAAAGGGCAAGTCCCATCCTGCACTCCGCTAGGACAAGCTCTGACGCATCTCTATTCTTTGACTTTGAATCTGCTCCCTCTCAACTCGCAAACCTGCTCCCCGCAACTCCTGAAATGTTATTCTTTCGGATTCACAGCCGTCGCGGATGCTGTCCGAACCTCATTGGGACCCAAGGGAATGGACAAGATGGTACGTTTACTCCGGGCACGGCATTACGTTTTGCCGCCAACTTGTTAACGCGTATCCGTATAACAGATCCAAACAGGAAACGGAGAAGTAGTCATCACCAACGATGGAGCCACAATTTTGAAGCATATGGCGGTTCTGCATCCCGCGGCACGAATGGTACGTCCACGCATATGCGATGGAGATCGTGTGTCACCGCTGATGATTCCATGTTATCGTAGTTGGTCGAACTCTCGGCAGCACAGGACATTGAAGCAGGAGACGGTACTACATCCGTTGTTGTCCTTGCAGGAAGTCTTCTGGCGGCGGCGGAGAAGATCCTATCCCTTGGTAGAGGAGATGCTGTAACCGTTTGCGTGGTGCTTTGACTCATATTCGGTCTTCCTCTCTAGGAATTCACCCTACGATCATCGCTCAATCGTTTCAAAAGGCTGCGGCCAAGGCCGTTGAATATCTGACAGAACTGTCAACTCCTGTGGATCTCAATGACAAGGAGAGTTTGCTCCGTGCGGCTAGCACCAGTTTGAACTCGAAGGTGAATGGAAACACATACTGGGGTGTCACCTTCCGCGTCATGGCTGATAGGTCGCTCCTCATTCCCGTAGATTGTTTCTCAATACTCGTCCGTCCTTGCTCCGATCGCCGTTCAAGCCGTTACGCGTTTGGTCACTTCAGAATCGTCCAATGTCGATCTCCGAGACATCCGGATCGTCAAGAAAGTTGGCGGGACAATTGATGACACCGAGTTGGTAGAGGGTCTGGCTCTGAATCAGCATGTCTTGGTCAACGCTGGCGGACCGACGCGAATTGAAAAGGCAAAGATTGGTTTGATTCAGTTCCAGTTGAGCTCTCCTAAGCCGGACGTGAGTAGTATGTCCGCCTTCCTTCGGAACTGATGGCTCACTGGATATCCCCCTTATATTAAATAGATGGACAACCAAATCGTCGTCAACGACTACCGTCAGATGGACAAGATCCTCAAGGAAGAACGACAATACCTTTTGAACTTGTGCAAGAAGATCAAGAAGTCCGGGTGCAATGTCCTGTTGATCCAGAAGTCGATTCTTCGGGACGCCGTTAACGATCTTGCTCTGCATTTCCTGGCAAAGCTCAAGATCATGGTCATCAAGGACATTGAACGGGATGAAATCGAATTCATCTCAAAATCCACGGGTTGCAAGCCTGTGGCCGACATTGAAGCCTTCACCGAGGATAAGCTGGGTTACGCGGACTTGATCGAGGAAGTGCAGAACGATGGGGCAAAGGTCGTCAAGGTGACCGGAGTCAAGAACCCGGGGAAGACGGTCAGCATCGTCTGCACCGGTGCCAACTCGCTTGTGCTGGAGGAGAGCGAGCGAAGTTTGCACGATGCGCTTTGCGTTGTGCGATGTCTGGTAAAGAAGAGGTATGTATCAACGGACTCTCCGCATGGACAGTGGCTTATTTGCGCATCGGGTTCGAACAGGGCCTTGATCGCCGGTGGTGGTGCCCCAGAGATCTACGTATCGAGGAAATTAACTCAGTACGGGCAGACACTGAAGGGCAAGGAGGCGTACTGCTTCCAGGCATTCGCCGAGGCGCTCGAGATCATTCCGACAACATTGGCCGAGAACGCTGGTCTGAACCCCATCGCTATTGTGACCGAACTGAGGAATAGGCACGCTAAGGGTGATACCAAGGCAGGTATCAACGTCAGAAAGGTGGGTAGTGCGATTTCCCTTCCCAGCAAGTTGAAAGGCTCTAATCTCTTGCATCGCAGGGTTTGATTTCCAACATTCTGGAGGAAAACGTCTTGCAGCCACTACTTGTTTCTACAAGTGCGATTGAGTTGGCCGCGGAGACAGTATCTCTGATTTTGCGTATAGATGATATCCAGGTGAGTTTAGTATACCGGTTCAGAGAGCGTGGTACATTTGGCTAATGGCGTTACGTTCGTTTTCGAAGTTCACGCGATAAAGGGGAGAGGCGAATCGAAATGTCTTGTACCATATGTTCACTACGATTGACATGAGAACTATCGTGCCAGTATATCGATGGTAGATTCGCAGTACAAGGCAGCAAGCTCATTTCAATTGCAACTGGAGCAGCGACTCTGCCGATTTGACGGTATTTGGCCTTTTCCTTGGCACTTCAGTCTCGTGCAAAACGAAGTCATATTTGACCTAATACGTATGGCAGAGATTTTCTGGCGATTACAGTTCATCCCGCTTGTGCCTCGTTGCGTCCTTTTCGAACTCCCCCGCTCGTTCCTCCTGAAGCTTTTGGTCTTTCTGCTTGAATAAACCAAGCTTCTTGTTGACTGCTTCCTTCTCATGCGCGACAAAGGCCTCAGCTCCATTAGCAGCTCCGTCGTTTTCCGTAACAGCGCTATCGCGAGCTGCTTGACTGAGAGGCCTCATGGTCGGTTTTGCCAAAGGATCCCAGGTGTGGGGCGATGATGGCTTGATGAGTTGGTCAGCGGATGGGTAACTGAAGCGTCGCAACGGCAAATCAGTTAGCATTCGACGTGTTTTGGGACAACTGTGCCGTGACCTACACTATTCCAGTAATCGGACAATCGGTCACCGATGATGAGTCGTATTCTGCTGGTGCGAATCGGTTATCCTGGAACGGACCAATAACGTTGAGTGGCCAATGTACTGCAGAGAAGGTCTCATTGATGCAAGTGAGCTGTAACAAGTACAAGATTTCGTCAATGCGGCGTGAGGTGAGCGGTATTGCACAAATACTGACGTATGGGTTGAATCCGTCGACCGAGAGGGCGTCCACCATCTCCGCAAGGGCATACGTAGTGTCTTCGGAAGGCGTGATCTAACATGATAGCTCGAAATGTTAGTGACGGTGATTGCAATCGCTCGCTAGCGCTAAGACATACGTTTGCGTCTGCGAGCAACTGCCATGTCGGGAGAGATGCATGTAGTTGATGAAGCGCGTCGAAGAAGAACGGTACCTAAAGATGCAGGGTGAATAAGTCTGGTGTACCTATCACAGTCATCTCTGAGTCCCAACTTACCTCTTGACCTATCTCATAGGAATCGAAGCATTTTGGGTCTAAGGTAGAAATTTGTCTTCCAGAGACTCTCCACTACATAAATCGCATTGCGGCAACTTGCTCAGCTGCTCCGTCCTAGGTGCTTTGCGGTGCGAGAGAACTTACACTCCGATCCCAGATCTCCTCGACCCCTTCACCGACCTCGCTGGCCGCCCATTCGCTCTCGTAACCTTCATACTGCGGGCCAATTCTCGCTGAACGCGCACAGAAGGAGCCAATCTGCTCTTGGTCGTACGCTTGAAGACCCGATGGACGGGTACGGGGCACAGGGGATCCGTCACAGCTGTAAAGCGGACATTTGAGCCTCTCATCAACAGCCAGAAGTGTGGCGAAGAGGAAGAGATGCTCACTTCAATACCTCTAATCCGTCTATCCCCCACGATCCTTCGTCATCTTCGTCCGCTTCAAACCGCTGCTTGAACATAAAGAGGCCCCCAGGACGAGCGACGCAGCACCTGTCGACTGCCTCTGCTTTGTCCGAGCAAGATACAACGGCTTCCGCTGGACATGCAATAGCTGAGACCTTGGTAGCGAAGAGGACGGCTCCGGTTAACGCGCTGAGTTTGCGGAACATCGGTAGGACGGAGCTCGTTGTCCTTGCGCGGTAAGACTAACTGAGGAGCTAAAAGCGAGAGCAGGAGGGTCCGTCGCCTACGTCTGCGTGATATGAACTAGGAGGCAGTCGGCGAGCAGCTAATTCTATGCTGGCTACTGGATGCACCATCAATAATGTTGCCGTTCAACGTCGAGCCACCGGAAGCTAATTACGTATTGGACGAGATCTCGGATCTGTCGTTGCGTCGCATACCGCCGGCATGCTGTATCCCTTATTTCCTTGCGGTAGCCAGTTGGCAAATTGGCAGGTGAAACCTCGTCATCTCCAACCCTTGCTAGTCAGATCGCAGTGGGCGTATTCACAGCAGTGGCGTATTCACAGCAGTAGTGGTCGAAAGCGACAGGACACGGCCCTATTCAATTTCTTCGTTCTTGATGACGCCACTGCGCCCGACACTTCGCCCGACTCCGTTCCGAGCCTTTCTACGACCAGTTGCAAGCACTGCTATGCGGACCTATTATTATACCAATGCGCCTGCTCCGCAAAGAAAATCAGAAGGTCACTACTGCTCTCTCTTCCCGACTCCGCTGGAGTAGAATGGCTCGCTAGAAGAATATTTTGACTGATATTCGTCCACTCTTGTACAAGCTCAGCGCAAGCGCTGTGCTGAATGTGTATACCGACTGACATGGCCAAGTGCGACTATAGTACAATCTTGAAGCACCGCCATTCATATTGGTGCGACTTCCGCTTGCTGGATTATTACTGGTTGATCGCTATATCTCTGGTTCGTCTGGCCCGATCATGCATGTCACCGGCAGTCTCCTGATGCTGCACAATCTGCGCCTGAGTAGTTGAATTCCCTGTCATCCGTACCACTCCTACATCACATCTAGGAGTCAAGATTAGCAGTTTGTCCTCCTCGTCACGTGCAAATGTTTTGATATGACTAACCCCTGCTCCGTAAGGCGTCATCATATTCGGATTCATCATTCCAGCGCCAACACCACCCATCATCATGCGGGGTTCATCATACCGCCTCCATAGCCTCCGTACATGCCTGCGCCGTAGCCGTCTGGTCCGTGCATGTAAACATTGTGTTCAAGACTGGTGCCATGGTTCGATAGGGTCGATTCGGTGAGCGACTTTCCGCCGCAGCTGAGGAAGTATGTAGACCTACCGATGAGTGTCCATGTTGTTATCGTGAAGCTCATACGCACCCCCGCCCATTTGCTATGAGAGATCACAGTCAGTGCTTGTTGATTAATTAGTTCTGGTCTCGCCGCGCCATCTCATTGGCGCGAATATCGTCCAAAGTGGTAGTGAAGTCTACTGACGTATCCAGGATAGCCGCCATAGCTGGAGCAAAATGAAGCGTCAGACCATTAAAGGAGCTTGGGATGAATGACGGTTTCAACAAACTCACCCTCCTCCATAACCACCCATTCCCATACCCATTCTGTACCAGACACCAAAAAGAGCAAGATCGTTGTAATGGGACCGTAACTGGTCAGTCGCTGTTGATAGCACCGTCATCGTCCTCAACGACGCACCCGTATCCACCCATCCCTCCTATCCCTCCCATCATCCCTCCGCCCATCCCTCCTCCCATCATTGCCATACTATATGGATCCATTCTGTGCGGAAGGCAATTAGCGTCTGCCGATGACTAATGTTACTGTAGAGGTGATCAAACGAACCCGTAGCTAGTGCCAGGAGGCGTTCAGGGCAGACCGATGGAAAGACGTCAGTGAAACATGGTCGAGTAGCCGCTTGGTCCACAAGCGTACCCCATTCCGCCACCGTAAATGCCGCCGCCCATGCTACACGAGACGATATGATTAGCATTCTCCTCAACACTTCGGTTGTGTGGACCACGAGGCCTCATGCGACGTACCCTCCCATCATTCCTCCCATGCCGTATCTCTGTTCGCCAGTACTCGGTTAGACCTCTGCGATGGAGCGTTCAAGCGCCATCCGCGCTTACTGGATACCCATAACCTCCATCTGTGGAAGTCAAAGATGCAGCATGTCAGTATCGCTGTCTGAAATTACTTGCATAACTGGCCTACTTACAGCCTCCCATTCCTCCCATCATTCCTCCTCCATCTGCAGCTAGAGCATGTCATTTACTCTGATTTCCCATTCTTTTCTTCCGATCCTACTTACAGCCTCCCATCATTCCTCCGCCACCATCTGCGTCCATATGCAATCCTTAGCCAATGTTCGGAGGCAAGTCTAGTGGAAAGACTTACACATCATATATGGCTAGAGAGGAGGGTACAACATTCACGGCCAACGATCAGCTTCGAGCCTTTCCTTGTCAAGAACGCAATTGCCATGATTGATGGATTGGATTGGGGTTTGGGCGGGCTTGAAAACTCACATTCATCGCTGCTCAACGACTTGAGCTTGCTTAGCCCTTGTAGGTCCCTCGCTATGGCTCTATTAGTCGGTCAATGCAGTCGAAAAGCTGGGAAACAAACGCTCACTTCTCGTATGGTTGTGGCGTTGTTGATACTATGAGCCGGGATAGACAGGTGTACACTGAGACAAGGGGGTCAAGGCAAGTTAAGGTGCTAGCTTGACTGTCTCCAAAGTAGCTTTGACCAATAAAATCGAAGGATGAAAGGATGAACTGTGTCTGCGATCAGCAGGTGAAAAACGATTCGCCTCCTGTTGGGGCACAATGGGTTATTATGCAAATCATGACGAGGCGTGGAACGTGTCCAGACCCCTTTCGGCGGAAATTCCCCTTTGAGGATTTTTGTGATGGGACAAAGGAAGCTTTGATGCAAAGGTGATGCAGCGCTAGAGGAGGAGGTGTACTGTAATAGAGTAATAGTGAGCTGATCAGTGGTCCAAATTGTATCGTTGACCATCGAGAATAGGCGATAAGAACCACAACACCGGGGCTTGCGACTGAGCTGGCATGCGGCAAACTAATTCATGCCAGACGTTATCCGACTATATCCATGGTATACAAGATACTCCGAATAAAAGCATGTCTAAACGTCCCTGGTCAAAACAAGCAATCCTTCGGTATGGTGGGTTTGGGGGAACAAGTCGATAGCCCCAACGCTGGAGATCTTGTATCCCTTGCCCGCTCTGTCCCCTTCGTTACTCCATCGAATTAAATCACCGACGTTCTCAGCCACTGATTAGCAAGACCAGTTCAGTGAATTGTCTGTGCTTGAGCAGAAGGAGGGCAACTCACTAGTGTGAACATTGCAGCTGACATAGACAACCCGTCTTGGCAGGAACGCGACTACTTGCTTGAGGAAGCCAGCATCGCAGCCTTTGCGTGGAGGATCAACAATCAATGTTGTCTTGTCGCCGGCCCATTTGAGGTCCTTTGTGACCGCATCGAATAGGGTTTCTGATGCCCCAGAGTGGAAAGCGACGTTGCTGATCGAGTTGATCGTCGCATTGTGGTTGGCATATGCAATCGATGCGGGATCGATCTCGATGCCACAGACTTTTGTGCTAGATGCAAAGGCACTCCGTTAGGGCTGATTGGGCGAGTGCAAGTGATACTAAACACTTACAAATGCGAAGCCAGGGTCAAACTGAATAGACCACTACCGCAGTACGCGTCAACGAGATACCGGTCCTCCTCCTTTTCCCTTGCATCCAGCTCGATCTGCTCTCGCACAAAGTCCGTCAATGGTCGGAGAATCGACGCGTTGTTTTGGAAGAAAGATCCGGCGGGAAACTATCGGGAAGGAAATGTACAGCGACAGGGACTTAGGGCCAAGCGAAGTGTGGAAAGCCCGGGACTGACGACGTACCTGGAAGATGATACTCCCTACTCTCTCGGTGATCGTTTGATTGTGATCCGAGACGCAGATGTGCTCCTCTGGCTCCTTCAGTTTGACGTTCTTGCTCAATTGCAAAGCTCCTTTCTTGCCCTTCGTCTTCGTGGTAGAAAGTGCCACCTCCGCGGTAGCCCCTTGCTCCTCCGTCCCACCAACTGATGCGGCTTCAGGCGTTTCGGTCACCAAGCAGTCCCGGAATAACAGCGTGGCACCTTTTTTGAAGTCACGGATATTCTTCTTGACGTGCTCGCGGGCGGCAGGCATCGCCTTGTTGATGGCCGAGGTGGCGATGGGGCATTCTTCTATGTCCAATAGCCGAGATCGACATTTCTCTTCGAAACCGATGGGGATATCAAACTCCTGTGTCACTTGGCCTATATTCGATTCTTCCCCGTTGTACATCGCCTCTGCTGCCGAACGCTCATTTGACGCATCGCCAATTGATGCCTCGTTTTTCGGGGCTTCAGTCTTTTTGGGCCCTCTCCTCTTTGTGTGCAAAGCCTTGGGAAGGTCAAAGTGCGGCGTGATCTTGGTTCGATAACCGTATTGCGCGGGACTGAGAATCGTCTCCTTGACATCTGGGATCTCTTCCGTTTTCAGGCCGGAGAAGTTCTTCATTGCCTTTTGCAGCACCCATCTTTTCAGCGCAAGCTGTTGTTGATATGGAAGCGATTGATACTGGCAACCGGCACACGTCCCGAAGTATTTACATCCGATAAGGCTGTTGTCCCGTTTGAGCTGAATCGGGAAAGTCGACGGCGACACCGTGTCCGATGACTCTAAGATGATCTGCAAAGGCTCGGCAAATGAATGATATTGGGCATGTCTGGTCACTCGCGCTCTGACTCTGTCCCCCGGCAGCGTGAAGGGAATAACAATTGCCCATTGCGGCGTTTCCGAGTCCAACGGATACACGGCGATACCGTCCCCGTGTGATGTCAATCCAACGACCTTGAACTCCGATTCTGTGAATTCCCAGCGGTTCGCATCCTCCGGCGCCAGTTCGATACCCTTGATTTCCGCATCTCGTTTGATCTCCTCTGGTCCACGCTTCGGCCAGGTTCGAGGCCCCAAGGAAGCGGCTTCGGAAGGTGTATTCGTCCATGCGGGGAGGTTAGACCATCCGAGCACAGTCAAGATGTCGTGTTTCAACACCGCGTCGACTGCAGCTGGTTTCCTATGCTTGAACGGCTTGACTTTCGGTTTCTTGTTCTCTTGTTTCGTTCTCGACTTTGGCGCCGCGTTGGGAACAGGCTCGGTCATCGCAGCTTCCTCTTCGAAGTCACCATCGATAGTAGCGAATTTGCCTTTTTTGGCTGGTGGCTCACTCGAGGGCGAGGGCGGGGAGCGGGGAGCGGACATTCTTGTTGAATACGATCGGTAGTGGGGACCTGGCTGTTGTGCGCTCAGAAGTAGAGGACGGGCGAATTGCAATGGTTGTATCGAGAGCGATATGAGTTTCGATAGGTTCATGAGCTTTGCATCATGAGACTGCCCGACCCAAATATTCTCAATGGTGTTCCGCTTCACACGATAATATCCCAGTTGTCTCCTCGCGTTTCAAAATATTTGGCGATCGGGGATTAATAATAAGTATCCAGAGTCTGCCGTATATAGCCAATGACAGCTGGGCTGTTAGCTGGAAACCAGCGATTTTTTTCACAGCAACATCTATCAGAGGAGTTGTCGTCACTGTCCCAAGTGGGCGTTGCTTAGTCCCCAGCTTGTGCTCAGTGACAGCTCCAGTTATAACACCCTTCCACCTCTTGGCGCTGTCAAATTACAACAATGCGTTATCGATTCTTTCCTGCCATACCGTCCACCTTGCTTATGCTTTCAGCGTCTCCTCGAAATCCGCCACTGCGTGTGCATACCCTTGCTGCCTGTCATCCACCGCGAACCCGAGTGCCATGGGTCCCGTACTGTCGTAATCCCCAGCCCAGGTCTGGCAGATGGCGACAACAGCAGGGTCCCTCTTGAATTCGATCAAGTTGAGAGCCTGTTTCCCCCCAGCCTTTTCCCTGTTGATCCACGCAATTTCATCAGTTAGAGGTTGTCGCCACAGCTGCAGAAAGGAATTGCTTACACTGCCTGAAGGATATCCCTTGTCGTGATCTTGATTCCGGGCAGGTTGATACACCTGGTCTTGCCAACATTGTGCTCAATCTCTTCGGCCTTGACATTGATCGCACGAGCAATGTTGTCCACCACCGTTTTCACCCTCGTCACGTAGATTGGCATGCCTTCAATGGCCTCGTCGTCAATGCTGTCGGCGATAGGGCACATTGTCTTGATGCCCTGGAGCGGTTCACGGACAAGACCAGAAATGAAACTGGAGGCTGCGGAAGAGGGGGCACCGGTCCTGATGCAAACTGTGGGGAGTCTCACAGTCCGGCCGTCAATGAATCCTATAGAACTTGAAATATCGTCAGCTTGGGTTCGGTACTGACGGCGGTAAAACTTACCCTTCCTGCTGTAGTCATACGTAACGAGCTCAATCACAGACTTGCAAACACCGTAGCTGGTTTCAGGCTGAAGAGGGGTGTCCCTGATTCCCCGGTACCACGCATCAGCCAGTAAACAGGATTCTGATAGGCAAGGGCTTACTCTGGAATAACACAAGATGTCGGCTGGGCCTTGGGTCCCCCGTATACCGCAAGACTTGAAACGTTGACGTGAACAGGAAGCGGTTCACCCTGAGGCCTCGATGCAGCGTGCTTGGCGAGGACGGAGAGGACATTCAGATGACTGAATATGTTGACGTTGTAACCTAGATCGAAATCGGCCTCGGATTGACCTGACATGATACCACTGGGAAAACAATTCAGCAAGGCAAAGGGTCAAGTACGATAACGGCCACGTACTGCAAAGCGAAAACCGCTTGAACCCGTTTGCCGGAAAATAGCTCTTCTACCTCCCGCTTGTCGCACAGGTTCGCAGCAACACAAGTCAATCGCCTAGTGTCGGTAATTCCGTGATTGGGAGGAGCTTGAACATCCGTGGTGATTAGGCTGACATCCGGAAACCTATCGAAGAGGAGCTTGACGAGTTCTCGTCCTACAAATCCTCCAGCTCCGGTAAGCAAGATGGTCTTGACGTGGGACGGCAGGGCGATTTCGACAGCCATTTTGGGGATGGTGGAATTGGGATTAGTATACACGACTACGATGATTTCGCCATCAACCAATGATCAGCCAGAAAAGATACCATATATACTGCAAAGTGATTCCCCGTAGATGGTGCATTCGATGGAACGCTACCGGAACCGCCCGGACCGTCACGCTCCGAAAGACATCTATTCGCCGACGGCAGCAGCAGCAGTCCAGTACCACGGAAGGCTGGAAGCCTAACCAGCTGCCTATTCCAATTTTTCAAGTGTGAAATCACTAGCATAGATCTACCCTAGAGCATATAGTATCCAGGAAATATTCTCCGATATGGCGCCCCATTCTGATGGCAACCTTCGCCGGCACAACTGAATTCTCCCTTCAAGGCTGTCTGGCATCCCCTCGAATTATCCTAAGAAAGCTCGTTATTTTCTCAATTACCGACGTCCCGACCTCCCTCGGCGCCGTGAATCCCTCATCAGCCATCTTTCCATCACGATCTCCGCTTCCATACAGCAAAATTCTCCCTACCCTGGACAAACGAGTCAGGGTTTCTAGATTCCTCCTGCGGTACTTCCCTCTGATACACCATTTCCCAGTCCTTGTCAAGAAGGTCGTGGTAGAGTCCATCCCAGAGGGTGAAAGGCGGCCCTCCTTCCCGTTCAGGTCCGTCAAGGGGGAATTGGAGGGTGATGAGTGTTCCGGCGGGTGCTGAGAGGCGGGTCATTGTTCGGGCCCAGTCTGGGCGCAGGGATGGCGGAATGGCGCAGAGGAATCTGTCAGTAGAAACATTGGAGTGAGAGCGACGAGAGAGACGATATGACCGCGAGTACGTACGTGTAGTCATAAATGATGGAATAACCGTCGATGGGTCGCTCGAGCTCGAAGAAATTGGCGAGCTTGACCTCTGTCTTGCGATTGAGGGGCGCACTAGCTTGCTGCTGCTCGAGGTATCTAAACGTAAGATGGACGGTCAGTGTCGATTTCCAGAGTGGTGCGAGAAACGGGACTGACATGTTGGCTTCCTCCACCGCGATAGGGCTTATGTCTAGACCCAAAGCGTCTAATCCTCTTTTAGCAAATAATAACACGTCGTAGCCCTGACCAGCCGACGAAGAGCGTTACTTCAAGATCTGATGGCGACCAACTCGTGCGTACCTTTCCGCATCCAGGGACCAAAGCATGTCCTTCCTTGGGGATCTCTGGGACGCTTTGTGTTCCGGATTCCTCGAGTAGACTTGTCAACGATGCGTGAGGTGCGTAGTTGTCCCAAGGGGTGTTCTTGGTTCTCCTGCGCAGACGAGCATTTAGTTTGAAGTAGAAAGTCCAAGGGTAACCAGAGCGTACCACTTCTTATCCCAAGCTGTGCAAGGATGCAATGAGGTCAGCAAGTTGGCTACCATGCATGCAACGAAAGCGATGGACGCGGACCTTCTTTCTCCTTGGCGTGGATATCCTCTGTAGACATAACTAATTGCCTGACTATATGCCGGGACGGGTGAGTTGTCTCAACCGTACTTGTCCATGTAGCAAATCAGCATACGACAAGCCATATATACCATACCAACCATGACTGATTTGGTTATAAGCAAGGGAAGTGCTCGAGTGCTCTTCCATAAGCTGAGTAAGCAGGTGACGTATAACGATCGCGGATATCGGAATATAGATCGGATGCAGATGCGCTTCCCTGCCTGCGAGTTGGCGATGACTTGTTAGCCAACGTTTGCCACTGTGGCGATATCTCTCTTCTGGGATAGTAGCAGTCTCGCAAAATAAAGGCTCTTATCGGGAACCCATAGACACCACGCTCAGCAACAACGCACGCTCAGGACAAGTCGAATTGGACTTGTCACGAACACCCTACTGCAACTACCAAAGCTCGGTACCATGCCACGACAGGCCTTTGGCGATTTCCTCAACGGTGGACCTCCTTCTGGTAGGGGACGAGGAAACGGCACACCTCAGAGAGGGGGCCGGGGAGGTGGTGGAGGAGGAGGCCGAGGCGGTGGTCGTGGAGGCAAATCCAAGCAGGATTATTCGGATGTTCCGCCCATCAACTACAGCGCGATCAATAGGCAGACGTACAAACAGATAGACGGTTAGTCATCTCTACTGCTATGGCAAGCCGGGGCTCTCCGTGAGAACCCCTGGCTCACGAACCGAGCTGATACCGATACCCCTGCCATGCACGTCTCAGGGTTCGCCCCTTCCTCCTATTCCGCGAATGAACCCAAAGCCACTTCTTCACCATCTCCATTCCGTGGTAGAGGCAAACCACGCGGCGCGAGTCCCTTTACACCTAGCCGCAGCCCTGCCGGGAGCGCACGTCCCGGCGACGAAAACCCCTCGGGAACGGCTACCCCGCATTACGGTCTTGGTTTCGGGCGTGGTCGAGGCGCGTGGAACCCAATTGCGTCTACCATGCGAGGTCGTGGGACGGGGAGGATGCGGGGCGTCATGGCGGATCTCGAGGCGGCGGATCTTGCGAAGTCTATGGCTTCGGTGTTTGTGAGAGCGGGGACACTATTTACAGAGGATGAACCGCAGGGTGATCCGATTGAGGATTCCAAGCCGGTCCGCGACGATGCGTTGGATGGCACGTCAGAAATTGCAAAGGGTATGTTTATCGGCTCGGGTCGTGTGCCTTGGAATCGCTGAGAATGATAATCGTTTGCTATCAGGTCGGGCTCTGGCGCACGTTCAGACCGAACCTACAATAGAACCCGATTCAGAAACCTTTTCCGTCGTTGCCGTTGCGGATGATCTTGAAGTGCTCGACTTCACTTCGCCCATCGTGTTGGAACACGAAGAGACAGATGTCGTTGTCTCGGCTATAGATTCGTCTGGGACGGACCTCATGCTGTCTCGTACCATGGACGAAGTCCGAATCGAGGACAACGTGATTGAAATCGAACAAGAGACCCTAGTTGTCGAGATGCCGGGATCGGAGCCGAGTATGGGCGATGAAGACGAAGCCCCGCTAGAGGAAGCTCCTTTATTCTACGTTGACGATGCACCCTCGAACATGGACACCATGGCGGACCGTATCCTTTTCAACACAGCCATTACTAGCACCATTATCGGCGAAAGGGAAAGCAGCGACGAGGAGGAAGAGGAGGAAGTCATCTTCGCTCCACGTAAATTTGCCAAACCCGAACCCATCAGCTTGCCTGCGGATCAGATCCCGACAAAGGCACGATCAGCCGCGGATCGCAATACCACGAACAACCAGGCAGCAAATTACATGTCGGCCCCATTCGAGTCTCGTCCCGTGGCCACAAAGTCGGAAAAGAGCAAGATGCGCGGCGAAGCAAAACAGCAACAGAAAAAACTCAGTCGTAAAGGTCGACGAGAAGAGCGGATCCGAAAGACGGAGGGCTTGCCGCGGGTTGGTGATTCAGACATTGATTGGGGTTCAGATGGACCTCCTGCAGCAGCGATGCAGGACGAGGATGATGAGTCTGAGGAAGAGGACGTACCAGCTTTTGCTGGTCTTGGCAGTCGCATCCGGCGCGACGAACAAGCCATCATGCAGGACTATGTTCAGAATGCATTCGGCAAGCAGACAGAGGGCGGTTCCGACTCGGGTATCGATCTCGATTCTCTTGCCAGATTTGCGCAAGGCATGCAACATCCGCGCCATGTCACGCTCGACGACGTTGCTGACCAGCAAAAGCACCAGCAGGAAGACGAAGAGGAAGGATGGGTCGACTCCTCCGGTAGCGAATTGTCGGGGGATGACGAAGACGATGATGAAGTAGTAAATTCCGGGCCTTCGCATATGGTCGAGATAGCTCCGGGGTTGTATGCCGAAGTCGGCGTCGGCGTCGACGTTACCAACGGTGAGGATATCGACTCGGAGGAAGAGGTGGAACTCGAGCTCGAGAATGATGACGACTCCTCCGACGACGAAATGACCGGTGTTCGTTGGGTAGAAGAGGATTCGGAAGACGAGCTTGATTCCGACGCCGGGGATGATTATGATAAGATGTTTCGGGGAAAGAACGCTTGGACAATTCCGGCCGATGACTATATCTCGCAGATCCAGGTAGGTACCCCGACGATGCGCTGTCAACTGCGTCTGATCCCTTCGACATTCCCAGACTGTGTTGGACACAGAAGATATCTTGGCAAGCGGTAATCGCAAACAGCGGAATAAGGTTTTCGAGGCGATTCACAATGGCGACTTTGGTGACGACTGGGACCTATGTGAGTCTAATGTTACCCTCACCCGATCTCCCAACTAACCACGCTTTTACAGCACCCGCGCCAAAAGGCAAGAAAGCCAAGATGAAGGGCGTTCCCAAAGAGCTGCAGGGGCAGTGGGAGAAGGATCGACAAAAGAAAGCCGAAAAGAAACGACAACGACAACTCGACCGCCTTGAAGCCAGCATGAACCTATACCCTGCAGAAAAGAAAGGCAAGGGCAAGGCAAAGAAGGGAAAAGCCAGATTCGACTTTGAAGATGACTTTAATTCGGACATGGAAATCATATCTACCAGACGCAAGAAGGGTATCCAACCAGTGACGGATATGGCATCGCTCAATCAGGAGATCCGCGGTTTCCTCATGGATCTCGGCAAGACGACAATGACTTTGCCGCCGATGGAAAAGTTTAGTCGAAAGAAAGTGCATGAGTTGGCGGCGGTATATTCGCTGAAATCTCAAAGCAAGGGCAAGGGACGTAGTAGATTCCCGTACGTTGGCGTTCGGTTCATTGGCTCGCAATTCATCCTAACTTTGGAAGCCTACTTTGCTTCCAGGATTCTAATCAAAACCAGTTACTCTTCCTTGGAGGTGAACCATCACAAAGTCAATAACATTGTTGGCAGCAATACCCCTGGCCAATTCTACAAAGCGAAGTATGGCAGCAATGCGGGCAATGGACCAAAGCTACCCGGCGGTGCCGGTCGATCTGGTCCAGCTGTTCGACATCAGGAAGGTGATGCTGTTGGCGGCAGTGCTCTAGCTATCGGAGAGGAAAACATGGGTCACAGACTGCTCAGCAAGATGGGGTATGTATCTTCTGGTATTTCGTTTCCCTCCGGGTAACTAACGCAATCTTTCTCCGTCAGCTGGAGTCAGGGTGATCGTATAGGACTTTCAGGTGGTTTGGAAGCTCCGTAAGTGCTTTCAGTTTCTGCAGGCGCGCATATTCCTGATCATCGTTCTGGCCCTTCTAGAATCGTTGCCATTGTGAAGACAACGAAGCTCGGTCTCGGTGCATGAGATTGTTAGCATGAACATCGTTTGGTGTTGTATTCTGCATGCATGGACAGCCATTTTTGTCAGGCATGAAGGCGGACAGGTAGCTATACCGCATTTTTGTCAGCTTCGCGCGGACATGCCCGTATCGCCGTTCCAAGCAGTTGCCACCTCCTTTCCATCTTGCGGGAAAATGTATTGTCCTGCGGCTCTGACACAGAGGCGTCCCGGGTACAACCTGTCTTCAGCCGTCCTCCAGGCTGTCCGGATGGTCGTTGGGCGAATTTTCGCGCTGAATGGCCTTAGCTAACCCCTCGGCGGACGGCCTAATAATTAGACAATAGTTGAGCCACCTCCAAATGCGAAAACATCGCTCTTCCCCGATGCTGCAAAGTCCTCCTACCGAGGTTTGCTGAGTTGCCAACAAGTCCTCTTTCATAGCTTACGTCAATTACTGCTGGATCTCTCCCATCCCGTCGAAAGAACCCAAGCCTGGGCAGTGCCTAGGCCGCTGCGAACATGGTACAGCTAACGGTGCAGCGATGGCTTGTGCGATTACACGTGCTACCATTTATAGATCTCCATTTGTTTCGTCATGAACATTTGTTTCGTCATGAAGCTTTGTGCCAGGTACGTGCCAGGTACGGGTAAGCAGTCGGTGTGGTCGACTTCAGACTGTTCGAGGAGGACGCAACGACATCATGATAACATGAATACTGGTCGCCCGTTGCAGCGGTCGCATCAACTCGACGACTAGGTAAGGTCTCAAGAGCCCTGGGTGCTCTCTCCCTTAAGTCCGGTTACTGTCATGTTCGGTTGCGTTGTGCCGTGGTGGTGATCGAAGAAACTTCTGAAACCGCAGCAGATTTCAACCGCGGACCTGCGAGACTGCTTTGGTTCGCAAGTGCTCGTGGTAGCAGGGGATAGGAGAGCGTCTCAGTGTGAGGCCAAGTGTTAGCAGGTATCAGCTTGGACCGGTCCTAGTGAGTCCGTTTGGGATATTATTGTTGTTCACCGCATGCAACTGAACGCTACGACGGTTCAGGCCGACTTACGCGTCGATATACCCCTGACACCCGTCGGCGGACAAGCGATGGCAACTTCCTGCTATTCGCCCAGCTCACCGCTGTCAGGCTTCGATCCAGCTGTCAATCGGCGTCGGTCTCAAGAACGATTGAATCGAGGACAGCTCCCCCTGGCCTTCCTAGCGAGAATCACAGAGGACGAAGAATCCGGGCTGCGAGACGGGAACGGCTGTCCCACTCAGGGGGAAGTCTACTCTCCAGCGGGTCTCGGATTGTTGGATGTGGAACGGTCGCCCACCGCGCCTAGGTTTCCCTCTGGTAGGGAGCGCAGAGCGAGAACAGTAAGCGGGAGCAGGGAACAGCTCGTACGGGTTGGGACGTCAAAGCCACGGTGGAATCTTCGAAGATGGTTTCTGAATCCTCTTTCGATATCGAACGGCCGCCCTCACATCCGTTCACTCGCCACGCTCTTCATCTGGCTTCTCACACTGTGGACATTTGCAAATTACCTCGCACCGTCCTCGGCTACTTCGTCGAAATCGCGGTCGCTGTTGGGTAACAGTATAAGCTGGATATCGTCGTGGAAGGGAAGCTCTGCGACTTTGCTCTTACCTCCACCATCAATCTTCCCGGAACCGCCGCTTCGCCCAGGCGATACATTTGACTCGCCCAACCAGTTTTTGCGCGCATTCAAGCCATTGGAGCCTCAACGAGGACCGTTTCCCCGCCTGCGGCCGACCCGGTTTCTGCCTCCGAAATGCCTCGAGTCGTGGTTTGGCGAAGGAGAGATCATGTGCGGACGGCACGAGCTAGGTCCCGAGGTTATGCTGGACGTCACCTGGTTGTGGGTCAACGGTTCAGATCCGCGCTGGCAGAAGGAAATGATCCGGGTCCGCAAAGAGAAGGGAATCTATTCGCCGGAACACCATTTCAGGGAGAACAATGAACTGCTCTATTCGATGCGTTCTGTGCTACAGAACCTTCCGGGACGGCTACGGACTTTTCACTTGATCACCGCCGACAGCGCTTTCGACGTTGAAAAAGATCTCGGCCTCCTTCCGTATCAAGCGATCGCAGAGCTAGAGGAAGCCGCGCAGAAAGTCTTTCAGCTGAGTCCGCTAGAGGAGCGTCGGCTTGCCGAAGCACGTATGGAATTAAGCAATAAGCCAACAATCAAGTCGGCGTTCCGCCTTCGACCTCGCGAACCTGCGGGAGCCGCGATTTCCGGAAGTCACATATATCATCAGGCTCAGCAAGACAACCCAGTCATCTCTGACAGGTTGAAGCTGTGGCTGAACAGTTCATGGAGAGTCGCTCAGGCTCCAGGATGGCTTTCTTACGATATAATCGACCTCTCATCGTCAAATCATCCCCTACACCACCTGCATACCAATCCCACGGAAGAGAAACCAGCGGAAGCGGCACACCTGTATCTCAACTCTTATCCATCTCTGAGGTATGCAGGCCATTCCGAAATCTTTCACCTACCGTCTCGACTGCCTCCGACCGGATTCGCAGAGTCATGGACCCAAGAACATGAGCTGAAAGAACAGGAATGGCGACGTAACGCACTTCCCAACTTCAACTCTATGGCCATCGAGAGCAGAATTGGATTCCTGAGCGGCCTAGGAGACGTCTCCTTGTCCTTCAACGACGATTTCTTCATCCTCAAACCCCATGCGGTCTCTGACTTTTACTCGCCCCTATATGGTGCCGTCATTCGATTTGATCACGGGGTATGTCCGGGAAGCAAAGTCGTTGCGAGCGCCGATTCGCTGACCCTTTTGCTTCTGCCATAGTACTACCAGCAAGTCAAGCCAATTCTGGATAAAGCCTGGATCAACGATGCGGGGGAAGTTGGCGGATTATATCATGCCAACTGGTTGCTCAGCCAAAGGTTTCCCCGTCGACTACGTCCATATTTCGTCCACGTTCCGAAAGTTATCACACGAGGCTTACACCACGAGGCCTCCCTGATGTTCGAGGACGCACTGACTACCGCCGCTCAACGCCAATTCCGAGAGTTAGCCATCGGAGAATCAAACATCCAAGTTCAGTGGCTAGTCAGTGCGCTTCGAGTTGAAAGATGGCGAGAAGCCCTGCTATGGACCTGGGTCGTTGGAAAGCTGGGAACGGCCCCACAATGGCAATATGACGAAACGGGGGAGCAATTGGGCGGCGAAGTCGGTGTATGGGGCGCGGAAGCCAGGCGAGAGATTCAGGACCTCTTTGGTCTGGAAGCGAAAGATAAGGACGTTATCGAGATCCAGGTATATAAGGGTGAAAGGTGGACCCTCGAATCCGAGCGCATGAAGAGTTATTTCCATGGAGCTGGGTGGGAAGCACCGAAAGCCACCGATTTCCTGTTCTCCTCTATGGACGGTCACATACCACCGATTCCGAAGCCCAGCCAATCGCCTGCGGTGAATGAACAGTGCACTTTCGAACTGGAGCGATGTCTGGGATCTTTTTGGTCGAGACATGAAGAAGTATCAGCCGATGACATGTTTAAGCGCCTAGCTTTCGCTAATCCAAGCTGTGGTGATTGCTGTAAGTGTTCTGATGCAGATGTCTACGCATGTTGTGACACTGACAGATCTGTTGTTTTAGTGATCATGGCGCTCGTGACCGCTTCCGGACCACTTGGATTATCCGCATTCTTACCACCACACGATGCGACCTACACGAACAACGCCAGTCCTGGCTCACAGGTCACCGAATACCTTGCACCGCCGCATCTACCATTAACATCAACGTGGCAGGAGGCCGACTTCAGCCTGGAGAATGTGTTGCGCGAAACAGCACTCCCGCAAGACGAAGTCAATCTCCGCCAATGGAGTATGAAGCTTCTTTCACGATTTCTCTACGTGTCTGGCAAGAGCAACAGCCATTTCCACATGGCTAAAAGTCCTAAGCACGTGAAAAGTGTTTTCAAAATGGTCGACAGCAGCAAGGACGTCACATTACTAGGTTTCAACGACGACATAGAGGACTACGAGGAAACCAGGAACCTCATGCTGCAATGGTTCGAGTCACGTTGGCCGGATAGGATGATCTGGGAACGAGATTAGGAAGCCTCCATGGCGGTGGGCATTGTCCGCTTTCCTCAGGTGTGGCCGCTCACACGACATGGCCCTACCTGGCTATTACACTGTATCTATATACCACAATTTCATAGGGGACTCGCCGGCTGTCGTATGTCCCTTCCCAGAATCGCGTCTGAAGAGGGACTCGTGGCACATCAAAGTATTCGAGGAAGCTAATTCCTCAGATTTGGTATGTACGGAAGTAGCTACATACTACTTAAGTTACACAATGTTAGGAACCGGCAGGTGAATCCGGCTGTCGGCGCCATCAACGATCCCGAAGTTCGATCAGATGAACGCGATCGAGCGAGCATTCATGACGAATACCTGATTTCTCGGACTAATTACAAATACTGGCTCGCGACCTTTGAATCGAAATCTTCGCCACTTCGTATTGGCCCGCAACCCATTTTCACCATATCGATCTGACCCTGTCGCCTTATCGCAAGTACCGATAGAACGCTACCCAAGTACTCCCCAAGACTGTCAGTATTCTACCGCGCAAGATCAAAGCGCCTTTCCTTGGAATAGCGATCGCCCTCGTTGCATTGAGTCTCATGCACGGCATCCGCAACTTCATCCAGTCTTTCAGCTCGTCTTCTGCTTCGCGAATCATGGTCAAGTCAAAGACACCGCCTTCACCCACTCTTCCCACTGCCATCAAAACCAGTCAAGAGGCCAAGCTAGAGGATGGCAGTAGGTCGATTCTACCCATGCTTCCAATTGCGTCCATCGCTCATTAGCCACTT
Source organism: Naganishia vishniacii ANT03-052 (assembly GCA_015708705.1). NCBI lineage: Eukaryota > Fungi > Basidiomycota > Tremellomycetes > Filobasidiales > Filobasidiaceae > Naganishia > Naganishia vishniacii. The sequence goes on from MU158398.1 coordinate 595,175, forward strand.
CTCTCCCCTCAGCCGAAACTGCCGTGTTCGCCAATGGCTGCTTCGTGAGTTTCAGAACCTCCGTCGTAGCTATACGATCGCTCAAATCGCATCGAAAATAGTGGGGAACCGAGCATTTTTACAAGACTTACTATGGACACTTGCCTCAATTCACCTGTGTCTCTGGATACACGGGAGGCGACACCGTTAGGCCTAGTGAGTAGATCGTTGCACTTCAATCGTACTACGAGCGTTAATCAGCTTGACCTGCAATCAGCCTACAGACAGGTCTGCTCAGGAACCACAGGGCATGCAGAATCCGTCAAGTTGACATATCAGAAAGGTGCAATTGGCTATGGCGAGGTGTGTCACGTTGCATGCGTGCCACTGTTCATCCGTTCTGACTGTGTCTATCTTGGCAGCTGGTTGAATTCCATTTGCGAACCCATGACCCAACAACGGCCGATAGACAAGGTCCTGATAGGGGTAGCCGTGAGTCACGTCCTTGAGAGGCCCTCCAGTTTGTTCACTGATGAGTTCGCCTCGCAGAATACCGATCGGCTATCTTTTACACCACGCCGGAGCAGAAGGAAATCGCTGAAAAGGTTATTGCCGAAGCGCAGGACAAATAGTAAGGTCACATTCCGCTGCCTTAGCCGTGACAGCTTGCTCACCGAAACACGCCCACAGTGTGAAGGGAAGGATTGTGACCGAAGTTGCACCACTGAAGGCCTGGTACAACGCCGAGGAATACCATCAAGACTATCTGTTTGAGAACCCCAACGGTAAGTTCCCGATGATCATACAAGGTACTTTCCTCAAGGTATCCCTTGACACTGATAAACTGTTCGTAATGTTTAGGTTATCACTGCCCGTCGCATTACCTGTATTGGTAAAGCTGTCCCGTAAAGTTGGTTGTAACCCACATATATCCGTTTCGAGCGAGTAGACCATAAATGCCTCAAACTCGATAATTCTACATCACGCGACCATAACGAAGAAGGCGATATCAACGCCTGCAGCGAATTTGCAATGTATGGAGTTTGACAAGAGTGGTCTCATTCGTACAACAGTTCCTTCAACCGTACATGGCGCAAAAGGGAGACATCTATCGGAGCAGGTGGATCGCAAACAAAGCGCAAGGCTGGCCCCTTTCCGCGTCAGTGCAGCCATCAACGAGCGGGCTGATTCCAAGAAAGCACTATGAAGGGGTAAAAGGATCAGACTCCGCTGATATGTGTCTGTGCGGATCAAACCTACTAGACATGTCGCCCATCCTCCTTGGCCGGATCATGTGTTTAACGGTACCGGCAATCGCAAGGAATACACAGACGGCAGAAACAGCCACATAAGACCAGCCGAGGAAAGGCTGCTTGCCACCTATCCACGAAACAGTTGAAATGACGATGGATTTGGTGCCGCCGAACATTCGTACCGGATAGTCTGAAAGGTGAACCTTGAAATAAGCTACAGACATCCCTCAGGACCACTTTATGCTTACTCATGTTAGACACAACCTGGTACGTTCCAGCCTGCATGACCTCGTTGTCATTCCTCCCCCAAAGCTTGGTGAAAGTCGGCAAAGCTGAGATCTTCATCCACACCTGGAAATGCTCATCACTGGCCAATTGAGGGAACTCGGTGTAACCATCAGGATATCGAGTGGCCCAATTCGGCGGTGGCAAATAATCCGAGGGGCTTCCTGGGGGATCATTCGTGTACTTCTTGTACTCGTTGTGCCAAGCGATCCCTTTCTCCGAGAAGCTGTAAGCCTGACTCGAGGCCCCATCTGCAGGAAACGCTGTCAGTTACTACAAAGTACATCAGAAGCGGGTTCAGACCCACTGGTCGGATTCTGTAGAGCAATGTCCTGGTATGTATCTGGACGAAGCGAAAATGGTATCAGTGAGAGTGCCGCAGAAAGGAGCTCCGGTCGTACCGTTGAAGAGACTGTTTGCGATCAAGCCACATGGATAGTATGCTTTTCCGTCCCGAGAGGTGATCGGCTTGCACTGCCCACCCTCGAGGGCATTCCTGTCGACGACGAGGTACAATTCTTCAATGTCTGCTCTCGAAACGATCACACAGTATCTGCTCACAATTTGATAGCGTCGCCTAGAAGCTGATCCGAATCCAGTGAGTTTACGTATCGTCGGTTGTTCTGGTAACTAAATGAAGCAAGGATCCTCATTAGAGCGTTCCCCTTCGCGACAGACATCGGGTCTCACTAGTTTGTCAGGCGGTAATACAGAAATACCGAGGGATCTGTTTGGAAACGCGGTGTCAGCGGGGCAGTCTCCAATCATTATAGACATTGGCTACGTACCTAGATCATAAGGAATATCGAAAGTAATGGTACATTGTGCTTGCTGACCAACGGCGCGACTTGAATCATTGGAAAATGACCATTGGGGTGCATTGTAGCCGGGGTTGTCTTCATACGAAGAAAGAGCATCTGTGAAAGGTAGGTACCATTAACATCGATCTCCTGGGGATGAGTGAAATGATACTCACAATTCCACTTGTTGGAAGGCATGGGTGCACTTGTTCCATCCGTTGGAGCAGAGATGTCGCAATCGGTATAGTCAAACCGCAGTTTAGTCACCTAGAAGACAGCAGAAGGCAGATACAGGGACAAATCGTGTCAGTATGTTGCTGCAGGGCGACTCGAATGCCAAACACAAAGATCGCTATAGCGAGCCAGGTCAGGGAGGTAAAATGACACCGTTCCCCAACCTGCCCAGCAGCTGATATCAACAAGTGCCAGTGTATCCAGTCCCGCTTGTCCCGTGCTCTCATTCCCACCTCATTCCCAGGCCCAACATACAAAGGGAATATCTACCAACATACCTGATTGCTGCCCCAGATCAGAACGCCCCCGATGGGCGCGAAAATGAGTCCCACAACCAGTAACGTAGGGAGCACGGACTTTGGCGTCAGGATGGGCTGCCATGCCTTAAGTCGTTGTTGCTTGAAGGCAGTGTCTAGAGAGCGAGACGATAAAATTAGGACCAGCGTCAACGTCCAAGGGCAGCAAAGGCGGGGATTGCGAGAACATACTGGCGGGCCGCTTCTTTTTTGGCTTCTTGGCCGCTTCAGTCGTTAGCCCATCAGCTTCTTCCATGCTTTCGTCCGGTATCTGGGTAGCGTTCTCGCTGTGCTTCTTTCGTTGAAAGAGACCCATAGTTCCTTGCTAACTTCAGACGCGATCTGGAGGTGGAAGTTGCTGTCGGTTGACGGTATCTGCTGTTCCAGCGAAACGAAAGGCTCGAGTGGATTATGGGTGGCACAGCACGGCGTGGTCTCAACCACTGCTGCTGAGTATCAGAGCCGTCTATTGGTAACGTAAACTCTTGTTTGCCAGCTTGTTCATCAATGTCCATGCGCTGTCATGCTGCCGGCGCACTGCCGTCTCACATTTTCGGAAGGCGCAGCAGGGCGCGTCGTTGCCGTCAAGCGTGATTAGTCACGCTCATTTTAGCTTGGGTAATACTGTATCGTGATTGACGGTCTCTCTGCCTTGCAAGTCGTTCGAATGCCCTCGATGCATCGCCGTTGCACATAACACCTGCTTCCTCATACCAAGTTAGTACCTGTGCACGACACAAGAGCGGCTAAGGCTGATCGCTGCACAAATGCCACACTGGCACCAGCGTGAGCAGACCCCGCACGTGCACCTATACATGTGTTCTGCGGCAAATCTCTGATGACAATCTCCCCTCGGTGCTCGAAAGAGACCATAAAGAGATCTATTCTTAGAAGATTGATGGAGGTTTCCGGCTCGTAGAAGGGAATGTGTTGTCGAGGCGGACCAGAGAGCGCGCGATCACCCTTGTCTTGTATCAGAATCGTCCCATCACGCTCAGAATGTAGCATATGTCGATCCAAGTCTAATAGTTTACACAGCAGCTTTGACTTCCCTTGCCGCCTCCGCTGCAACGCCCTTAACTTTTCCAGCAGCATCTTCGATCTAGGGATCCAACGCGATATCCTCGGATTAGCAATCTCGAGACCCGGTAACGCAAATGAGATAGCGACTCACTCTTGCCGAGACAGGATGTGCCTTTTCTTGACCGCCCATATGCCAATAGTTAACGAATCGACTACACTGTACTAGCTGAGCTGCTGCGTTCGTAGCGTGACATGCGAAGAGAAGGTAATTTCTCGGTTGAACCCTCCAAGCAAATCGCATAAAGACGACCCTGTGACACAAAACCGAGACCATGGAGACGAAGCAGAGGCGATGGCAGAGTTAGCCTCCCATCCAGTTACTTTGGAAAATATCGGCGAACGTGGAGACGAAACGTACGAGTATGCAGCAAGCGTAGGACTCATGACACCACTGATCATTTCCGGATCCTTCTGGATGTCAGCAATCGCAGCGAGAGGAAGACCCCAGTTGGCAACCTAGTGGACGGGAAGACTCAGTCAGTCACTCCGATCCTGCCATCACAGTCGGGTCGGATCTTCTCACAGGTCCCCAGAAATGAGTACCTAAACGCAAAAGAGCTGTGAGATGAGGCGCTGCGGAAAATCCACCAAGCCAACTTACTGAAGAAGTACTGTCGACCTTCAGGTGACTTTATCCAGCTGGCGAATCTCGACCTGCACAACATGTCCATGGAGATAAGCTTCTCCATACCGTCCAGATGCGTAGCAGATCTTACGCCATGTTGCTCAATGTTCAGACTACACTTTCCGAGGCCCTTAGGAGCGGTGTCAAGAAGAAAACAGTGGAGTTGGGGGACAATCGACAGGCCGTGGTCTGTGGGTTTTAGTATCTTTGCAAAACAGGAAGACAACATCACCAGCTACTCTACAACATCCCGCTCACGAAGGTCTCGCTCCTGCGTCCCGGCTCGCCCGAAAGGCGCCGCCGGCGCGTTTGCCTCTGCTATTTGCCACGTCATTTCTAGCTGTCAGTCATAACTATTCATTTCTGCTTTCTTATAGGTGGAATATGCACTTCTACACTGCATCGCCATCGTCTTTGAGACCTAGATGATGGTCGATGCGGTTGCCGTAGCTAGTCGCACCGCTGGGCCCGTTGCAAACCGCAGATCTATGCGAATATATCAAGCAAGGTCGATCAATAGAAATCCCAAGGTGCGGATGCAAAACAATGGCCGTTCATGATGATGAGCGATGAAGGAAGCATGATGTAAGATGTTCGCCTCAACGCAACCTTAACCTAAACCTACCTTGTCTGTCGCCTATACCAGATCCCAGGACTTTAGCCCGAAGAACCCACGAGACTTCCACATTGACAGTCCCCTCCGTTCTTCCCGAACTCTGGGCATCAGGATAGAAAGGGTTGGGAACGTTTTCTAAGGACGCGACAGCAACTGTCGCAGTCTAGGTAACGGAATGAATCGAGTAGGCAAAGCTTTATGCCCTCACACTGCGTGCACACTCATGAATATCTTTCCCGTTTGTATTAGATCTTCGGCTCCGGAAAGGCCAAGCCAAAGCCTAGTCTACAAGATGCGATCAGTTCGGTACAGCATATTCCTGTTTGAGCCTCCCGAGATGCGGATGCTCACCGTCTGATGAATACAGACAGACACCCGAATAGGATCAATCGAGGTGAAGTTGAAGAAACTAGACGGGGAGTTGAGCGTATTCAAAGGTCAATTAGCAAAGATGCGGAATGGTCCAGGGAAGGTGAGTGGCAGAATTACGTCTTTCCCCACGCTTCCTGTTGCGCTACGGGCATCGGGAGACTCACAAGGCAGGAAGAACATTGCTCGATCGTTAGCCTTATCGCTGGTCTGTAGTGCACGTCGCAAATTTCTGTTCGCGACCGGATCTCGGGAGCTACAGGGGAACACACGCCTAAATAAAAAGATCCTGGACTGATGTCTTTGGCACTCTTGTAGCAAGCGGTACAGCAGCGAGCGCTCAGAGTCCTGCAGCAGAAGAAGATGTATCAGGGACAGCTCGACCAATTGGTTCAGCAGACGTTCAACATGGAGCAGACCGCCATGGTCACGGAGAATCTGAAAAACACCGTAAGAAGCATGTTCTCGACCGTAGCGTTCACATTTGACCGTTGTCGATTCTGTGTACTTACATAGATGGCTACTGTGGACGCTATGAAGATAGCTAACAAGGAGATGAAAAAGCAATACGGCAAGATTGATATTGACAAGATCGAGGTCTGTCTGACATATCTCATGGGGTGGGCACCACAGAAGCTGAAATCTTCGTCCTGACAGAGTATCCACTATGATATGGAGGACCTCATAGAGCAAGCGAACGAGATACAGGAGACTATGGGTCGAACATACGGTGTGCCTGATGAAGTGGACGAAGCGGATCTTGAGGCTGGTCCGTACTTTCGCTCATTGCTTCCATTGTTGGCCCCTTACCTGTCCTCTCCCCCTTTCTACCGCATGATGTAGAACTCCAAGCGCTGGGCGACGACCTGCTTGAGGAGGAGGAAATGCCATCGTATCTCAAAGACACCACATCTCTTCCCGACTTTGTAGATGAGGCACCCATCGATGCAGCAAAGGTGAGCTAACCGTACTGTTTCTTGCTGTGTAGTAGACTAAGCAATACACCTGCGCAGAATGCTCCACAAGCCGAGGTTGCTCGATAGCATTGCTAATTCTCGTCATTTTTGGCCTTCAAGTTGTTTCACTGGAAGGCCGCCAAGGCTTTGTGTACATTAGGTTGTATGAGCTACCCGTATCTAACTAGACATGACCTACGCATTATCGAGCTCTCATAAGGCCTCCGCAGTATCTGCGCTCCTGCTGAACTGGACAAGAGAATCAACAGCGCGCCTAGGGGTTACTTTCATCAGTCATTGAAGTGGAGCTCTTTCACTCTGGGACTGCTTCTGCGAGGTGTCCTATCGGACCATTAGCTCACCGACATGAACAGCAGCAGACTAGAGCGATCCCTACTTGAAAGGTTCTGCGCGGCAGCCAGACAAGTTTGAATAAAAATCGACCAAGGCACCTGTCCTATCGGCAAGGCGTTGATTGGAAATGGTAAATATAGGTTTGATATAGCGTTATCGTCCTCCAAGTCCGCTACGCTTCGAGATTTGCCTCGGTACTATCCACGCCACATGAATGCCGAAGTCGCTTGACACCTATAACCCAATGATTCAGGTTGACTGCTGTTGGCGAGCGCGACCGAAGAGGCTCTCGGGAATCTCATTTAGCGCTTTGCCAAACTCGAGGAGGAGGACGCTGCGATGACAAAGTCAAAGCGAGCTACATTGCACACTCCTGGTGCTACTGTGCCGATAGAGAGCGCGAGATGCTCTTGCGCTTGCCCAGCTGCTTGAACTGGCCTTGAGAATTGCCTCGCTCCACCGTTGATTATATCAGCAGGCTTTGTCATCTTACTTGTGCCATAACCTGCCAATTGTTGCAGCTATTGTTGCTGCTTCAGAAGGTCAGGCACATGATCATGAATGAAAGCCCATTCCGTAGGTCTGTCTCGCGGTCTGTCTGAGCTTCGTACCAACGGCGATGGAGCCAATAATTGAGTTCTTCATCACCCTCCGCTCTGCAGTTTGCAGTCAATTCCGCCGAAGGTCATCCGGTCATTGCCTCCATTCCGCGCCGGTTGCTGGAATCGGAGCCTGTCGCATCGTCCAAATCTTCAAGAATTCAAGGTGCAGTTTAATCCGCCAGTACTCGTCTCATAAGCTCATAATGAGCCAATACTGGCGCATGCAGTTCAAACGCTGCCATAAATCCATCATACGTAGACCTCCGAAGTTGTCCGTGACAAGTGAACTGACAGCAATCTGACAGCTCGATGAGCTGTTTGATGAAACTCATGAAAGCACATGAAAGATGCAGGCTCGTCATAAGATGGCTGGACAGCTGACCGAGAGAGGACGTGACAAGGACGAATGATCACGCTCAAAGACGTTGCCTACCGCTTTTCCAAAGCCTCCACTCTTTTACCCTCGACGCCCGGACCAGCCATCTCAGCCATCTTTCGCTCAAAATTCGAAACGACGGCTTTCTGGACCGCAAGAGGAACAACAACCTTGTTGGGGGTGAGGCATTCCGGCAGCTAGCAGGGCCAGCAGGGCTAGCAGGAAGTGAACTGACGGAGCTTTTCCCCGTAAAGACCAGGCTCCGAAGCACTTCGGAAGCCGCGCCAGCAGCATGTGGTGGAGACTCCGTTCCTGACGTCGTCTTTGCGCCATTCGGAAACCAGAAATGGTATTTTCAACCGGCAAGTGCGCTATATGATTAAAGTGAGACATCACCAATCGGGTCCTCATGGCAGTTCCCATGGCTGCCATGGGAGCGCCATGGGCTGATCGGACGACAGAACATTGCCGTTTGTGAGCTCGTTGATACAATAAGCGGATTTTCGCCCTTATCCTTCAGCTATAGCTTCAGCTTCAACCAGTGACGAGGATCTACTTGTTCGATCTACGGAGGTGCACTCAGCCAGACAAAGAGTCGAACCCCAACGAACACTCCTTTGCACTTAGGCAGATCTTCGTCGCCTTCTCTCACGTTCCCTCGTAAAACCTGCTCGCATATCTGCTTCGCCTGCGTTTTGACCGATCTATCGTCATCCGACACCTGAAACAACGAATCGTTCCTCAACCTTCGGACGTATCAGCGACTTCTACCCTGGCGGTATCAGGGAGCACTTGGCGACATTTCGCGAACGATAATACATAATCGACGCTGAACCTTGGTTCAAACTTGCCCTCATAATTCCCACGTTGAAGAGTGTAGACCTTGACGGTCATCCACCTGCCCACCTCGACCACCATTTGCCAACAAGACAACGCATCTAGTCACCTACGCCGGTCAGTTCATCGCGGTTCGTCAACGGTCGGCCCACCAACGGATTACTCTGGGCTGGACCCAGCCTGCCAAAGAGCGACATATTTGCTATATCCCTGTTCGATACAGCTCGTCTCTCATTCGCACTCCCCTTCAACGTCAGCTTTCCCTTCGGGCAAGAAACGCCCCTCGCCACCGTCACACCGAGGACCGTTTCTAGATATCGCTATCCCTCTTCACTCCTTCAACATATATCAGTCGCGGCTTGCTCCCGACAATCTCTTTGACATAATCTCATACCAATCTCCACGAACGCTTATCCCGATTTGTCACACTCGGTTGATCTATTCTTAAGGTATGTGGCCGTATTCTTGCCTCCGAAGGATATAGCTTACGAAACCTACCCGTCCCTAAACAGTCCCATCCTCAAATCCGCCAGAAATGAATCCTCCCCAAGACGGCAGTCCGTACATCATGGGTAGCTACGAATACTTCCCAGAAGATGCCGGAGTCTTTGCCTTCAACAATAATCCCGTCATTCTCGAGCAAGACCCGAGTGCTCTATGGTTTGCTCAACCGGCAGCTCCATACACGAATCAGACCGACCATTTCGTGTTTGACAGTAATCCTCTCGCAACCTCGGTGAAGGACAACAGCATCTACGCGGGACTCGACAAGCATTACGATAATCCGGTGAATATATCGAGCTGGATTTCTACTTCTTCGCCGATAGGCTATGTCTATCAGCTCGATGACATGCCCAGGAACTATACCTCGACCGGTAGCACGTCTGTTTCTGCTATGGGGCCGGCCCCACATGCATTTCAGAATACCATGTTTATGCCTGAATTCCAAAGCGACACACGTCTGGGAATCAATCATTCAACAGTGATCTCCGGCAATTTTTCGAGTCATGGGCCGCCTGTATACCCTTCATCCGCAGCCTGCTTCTCAACGCCTTACGCACGTGTTGTCGACAGTTCCACCTCGGCTTCATCATGTCCTGGCTCGAGCAGTACTTTGACGACACCACAGTTCGATCCCGCTTCTCACTTTGCACCCTTCCAAACTGTGTCCGAGGAAATCCGCTACCACAAAGCTAGCTGGCCAAATCCAATCACGCCTGAGACGTCGGATGTATTTACGACCGTTCCGCTCGCCCCACCACCCGTCAAGCAGAAAACTCAACGCGCGTATCTCGCGGACCCAAGTCTTCCAGGGCAGAGTCCTGCTGTGGCAACTTTTCAGCAGGCGTCGCTCGCGCACCTGCCTCGACGACAGCTCAATGGGAGGTCACTTAGATCTACCCCTTCGATAGAATCCCTCCAGGAATATTCGCTGGAACAGGAGTCGCATGCTCAGATTGACTCACCGACACTGATGTCGCCATTTTTGTTAGTTGAACCGATTTCGCTTTCGATGGCCCGGACCATTTCCGCTCCGTCTTCGTTTCCCAATGACCTGGAAGCAATAGACTCGAGCTCTCGTCAATCGCGCCAAATATCCGGTACTTGGTCCTCGCCATTCACTACCGAGCCTTTGGACACGAGCTTAAGCCCCACAAATTCAGAGGCGAAAAGTCTGAAACGGAAATCTTCCATGAAGATCTTGCTTGGTACACCACCGATGGCGCGTTCCGCCACTGCGAGTGAACTCCCAAATTCTCCTTTCTCCTGGAGAGCCTCAAGTCGCCCGTTTCTCAGCAGCACAGCCATGGCTAGGTCAGTTTCGACATCTGACTTGACGAGAACGGCGACGCCAACCGACAAAGGACCCTTCATCATTAATGGATGGACATCGCAGGTTCCTCAATCCAACCTATCGGGAGTTGGGTTGCAGGCCGTAGATGCTACTTGTACTCCGCGTACAACTGCTTTCACTACAGCACCTGCTTTGACAGTCTCTCTCACCAGTGAAACGTCCCCTTTTTCGAGCGGACCCAGGAATCTAATGGTTCCTGGAACGGCGAAAGCACGTCCGTCCAGGAAACTTCCCAAGCGGGCGCAGGCTGGACCGAGCGCAGTGAAATTCACTTTTATGAACTTGGGGCCCAAGGATGGCGAGGAAATCACGAGTGCCGTCGCTGAAAGTGGGAAAAGTAAGCGAAAGAGGTCAGACGACTCTTGCTCGAGTGACGATACATCTCACAAAATGAAACGTAGCAAAAGCCAGGGCTCGCTTGTGCCATAGACTGCCTGGATTGGGCAACAAGTACAGGGAAATAGGGGGTGGAGAGACAGGGTAAACTGTGGGCGGGGCTGTATTGATATAGCAAGTCATGCTCTTTATCTATACACCAAAATATCTACTTCCAGGGTTCCCGATATCTACAGGAAGTCAGGTCAGCACGGACGCGAGCAAAAAAACAAACTTTCGAGAGGCATAGGGCGTACCTGGTGTAATTACCCAGGCATGTTTTGTGGCAGGTTCAGAAAGCTCGCCTGCTCCTCCTGTGTTTGATCGTTTGGATGGCCTGTCTTTGTTGTCGATTTGTCGCGCTGCGAAATCAGCGTCTCCAGCAGCGGTGCCGAGTATAACATGCGCATGTACGGGGAATTCACGCTCCTCGATTTTGTCGCCGACAGATGCCGTTACGACACGGACACCGGGGAACGCTAAATGGACAGTTGTAAGCCCTTGCGGAGCAGCCAAGAACGTCAAGAAGACTATGTTCTTCTCTGTGTGGTCGATTCAGGTGAGCTAATTATTGCTTGCGACTTGAGCAAAGTGACTTACGTTTGATCCCATGATCGAGCATTACTCTGATTGCCATGAGGGCCGCCGCGCCAGTGCCGACCTGTCCCATGGAGGCGAATGAACTTGATGATAGCAATGCGCCAGTGCGCGCTTACTTACTTGGGCGTCAAGTAGAAACACGACCGTGTCCTTTGCCAGTTCCCTCTTTTTGATACTATCTGGCAGAGACATGTAGAATAATAAAGGCTCTCCGGTTGCGGGGTCTGATTGAATCAACAAGGATCCAAGTTTTACATCTTGAATCACCCTTCGGAGTCCCTGCGCAAAAGGTCCACCCCTAGGTACTCTGCTTGTCAGCACTTTTCAAACAGGAACGAGGTATACGATAACTTACGACCGCAGGATGGTTATACCGACCAAGTCCTGCAAAACATTTTCCGAGTTAATGGCAAATCCAGAAACCCCTTGGGATGTGACACTCACTCGGACCACCATCTCTTTACCCGCCGCTTCGAGTCCCACGGGAGTCGTGACCGTTTTTTCTTTGTAAGGCAGCAGCTGCAAACTCCTCTCTACAACCAGCGAAGATAGTCGATCGGCGTAAAAGATAAAGCTGGGGCGGTCGGTTTGTTTGTTCCGCAGAATGGTGAGAATACCCTAAAGAAATGTCGTGGGTAAGTCTATGGGCCTTTACTATGGGTACAGAACACGGAAACAACTCACCTGAAGCTGATTCGTCTGGTCCAACACAACCGTGTTTTCCGGAACCCGGACTCGTGCGCCCGTAGCGGACACGATTTCCTTTCCAAGATTGATGGGGTCCACGCTTTGTTGACGGTTATGCTGGGCCATACCTCGCTGACCCAACTGATCGCGGAAACGCATGGCCCGAGAGGCGAGTTGCTGTTGAATATGGGTTACCAGTAACTTGACGGAAACCTCGTTCTGAAACCCTGGTACAATCTGTCATTCAAAGCAAGGTATAGATTCAGGAGGATTCAGAACATTGTAATGGAGAAAGTGCTTACGATATCCGCATAACGTGAACTGGGCTGGATAAAATGATCGTATGCCCTCTTTACGAATCGCAAATACTATCGTTCGAACGGCAGAGCTCGGATCAACGAGGTATACCCAGAGACATCCGAAATAGACAAACTTGGTCCAGAATACCTTCGACCTCTCTTCCCCGCTCCCGTACATCTCTACGTATCCGCCTCGCTAGCATTAAATCCGAGTCCGCGTTCTATTGTCAGACAGGGGGATGTAAGACGTAGTTTGGTGAGATAAACGCGCTTCAAGCTCCATACGCACGACAAACACCTTGAGATCGTACAGATCCCGAAGGCCTGGGTCCGTCAACGTCATGATACCCTCAACTATGGTAGACCATGGCGAACAATCAGAGTCTGAAGCGGAGTAGGCCTTTTATACTGACGGCATACCGATGATAACTGATGCCCCATAGAGATACTTTGTTTCACTGAGACGTTCTGTTAGAGGGTAATTAATGAGCTCTTTGGCGCTTTAGATCAGGAGAGCTAGGAATCAGGAGGGCTACACTGACGATGGTCCTTGAAAGAGTAAACGGGAATCTGGTAGCAGAACTCGTGAGCTAATGCGGAACCAGTGAGGTTGCGCAAACCTTGACACCCACTTCTGTTGCTTTGCCTTGCTTCAGGTTCCGCAGACACTAACGAAGTGCAAGACGAAAGGATGAGCAAACATGGACCCTCTTCCGCGAGACTTGTCCCTACTCACCTTGACGAAAAGATCCGTGTCGATCGCATCTGGGTGATCCAGATCCAGGTCATTCTGAAACGCCAACTTGATCTCCTCCTCATTATGCTTCTGATAGAACGAGTCCTAAAGAAGATCACAATGTTACTCCTTTGCCTGCCAAATGAACACCCAATGCCAAGAAAATGTCATACCTGTGACAAGACAAGCACGGTGGGGATATTGTTCAAGCTCTTCAAGATGGCCTCGGCGACTGATGTCTAGAAAAGCTCAATAATTGTCAACCGTCAGTGCCTGTCAAAGGACATTGCCAGACTGGATGCTACAACAACGCACCTTTCCACTGGCGGAACCTCCTGCTATTCCGATAACATACGCCTGGTTTGGAGTGCCCTGCATATCATACCAAGGGGCCCTGCCGTGGGAATGCTGCAGGATCTCATCCTTGCGGACTTGGCTCATCGAGACCGAGTAAGGTATTCCGGCCATTGTGATGAGTTGTAAAGGAGTTCTGTAAGCTGGGGGTGTCACACGGCAGCGCCACCTATGACCAGGTATAGGTGTTTCAAATCTTCGCAGGACTGTCCTTCGTGAATCACAGCCGGTTGCAAGGTGATTTACATCCGACATTACACCTCCACCTAAGCCTCTATAGGGATTTCCTCCCTGTGATGATGATCGATAGACGACTCTGCTCGTGTGATCGCCTGGAACGCTACAGGGTATGCAGTAATAGATTCAGGTCCAAGGACGGCACCGTCTCCTTCCAATCCAATCTTGAAACATTTCCCCGCCTACAGTCCACCTTTCAAGGCGCCCATCAATTCGTCGGTCCCTCCGTGTTGCTCTTCTGGTTTATCTCCCCAATGTTTGGGAACACCACAATACTGGAGCACCTGCATAATCCCTGTTGCATGCGCCTTTGACGAATCCCCCTCGTCTTTACTGACGTCGGCAGGAGTGATATGCTCGAGCGCTTCGAGTTCCGCTGCCGATTTTACGAGTAGCATTCCAGCGTATCCTAGCGAGTTGACCTCCAGCGCTGACTGTTCGTGCTTGCCATTTGCATCCTTGGCATCTGGTAGAGGGAAGGAGGGGTTGGACCGTGGGATCAAATGCATGTGGTCACTGAGATGAGCGTAAGATTTAGCACCGAAAATCTTGTAGTGATCGCTCGTTCCCCACTCACAGAGTAACGAGCAAATTCCATCCGCCATCTTGCCTTCCCTCGTTCCTTCTGACGGCATCAATCATGTCGTCCAAAAGACTCATCATCCCCTTGGCCAACACACCCAGCATGTACTCATCCTCCTCCTCTGTCGGCGGGAAAGTTCGGTCTTGGGCCGGAGGCAAAGGGTACACCAAGTGCAAATACGGTAGTGTAGGATGAACAAAAGCCTCATCTTGACGACCGGGCGCTCTAATGCCTCGCATCCAGGACTCTACAGGTGCACCCAGTCGTTCGTGAACTTGAACGCATTGCAAGTGTCGCCATGATTGTGAGGCACCCGCACCGGCCCCGCCGTTGTAGAATGCGATGAGTCTGCGTGGTTCGGAAGGGTGCTGCGAGGCGACCAAGAGAGTGTTGTACGCGATGAGCAACTGATGCGGTGTTGGCGGTGACGATTGAGATTGTTGAACTGCCAGTAGACCGTCGTCAATGCCATAAAGGACAGCGCTCGGCACAGATGCTCACCTTTGGAGACCAGCAGGAAATGCTCCGGGACGACGGCGTACTTTGCAAAAAAGGGGGGTTAGTTGGATTTGAGCCGTTATGTCCATCCGAGGCACCTTGTTTAGCTATAACCATCGAAAGCAAGATAAGAATGGTCCAGTGCATATGATATGCCCGTAAGTTGGTCGACGATGCTCACCAAAGCGACCATCCCTTCCTCCCCCTCCAGCCCTTCGAGCTCTCCGACGAACAGATCCTCCACATACGGTGGCTCAAATGGCGAACTTTTGTCCTTGGAGGTTGCCTTTGTCAACGGAACAGTTAGCGACTGCTCGCTACCGTTGGTATGTTTCTCCTGAGGTCCACTTGATTCCTCTCCTTTTGCTTGTTGCGCCTCGATCTTGGCGTCCGCCTCGGCCTTCGCTTTGGCTTTGTCGTTTAACGCTGGACAGATGCGGATTTGGAACTACCGGCGCGCCTCTAATCAGCAATAGAGTAGGATTACGTCCTAGCCATCCGGGCGACTTACCCGCCGCTCATCCTGCTCGACATCTTTGACCTCGCTCTCGAAAAAGTACAGGGCTCCAGACTGACGCGCCTTGCTGAACTTCGGCGTGAGATTCGAGAGTGCCGACTTGATCGAGGTGTACATGCGGGTTTTCTGGGCAGGCATGATGCGCAGTTATCAGGGCGAGCGTACGATTTCGTGCCTTGACGGATGACAAGGTGAATGGTGAAGTCGACCATTCACTGGGTCAATTTCGCGTTGTGTCAGTCACCCGATCGCCCTGAGACTAATCTATTCCGAACGCGCGCGGACTAGCTATTGCGACTGCCAGTGAATTCGGAAACGAAAACTTGGGTCTCTACGCACGTCATAAACTACTTCGAGTCACAATAAGAGTCCTTGTCTACAGTAATCGTTTCCATATAAACGAGTCCCTGCTGCGACTCTTTCCCCAGAACCCCGTTCACGAAAGCCGCACAAACGAAATGTCATCCGAACGAGCGGATATCCACAACTTGGCGGCTGGACCGTCGCCTTTGCCCACGGCCGTCTTGCACAAGGCCGCAGAGGGTTTGCTCAACTACAATGGCACCGGTATGGGCGTTTGTGAGCTCAGTCATCGAGGAAAGGAGTTCAAGGCGATCGTCGAGGGCGCCGAAGGTATGTCGGCTCGAGAACATTAATGGAATGTCGGTCTCACAACTAAAGCTGACCTCTGCGCCTGCGCTATCTCTAGCCAACCTGAGGAAGCTTTTGGCCATCCCGGATACTCACGCCGTGTTCTTCACCCAAGGCGGTGGTACTCAACAATTCTCATCTACTCTGCTCAACCTTTTGTCATATCACCGCATTCGTCGAAGCAAACTCGGCCACAAGGAATTCCAGCCGCCAACCGTAGACTACGTTGTGACCGGTTCCTGGTCTTCGAAAGCGTCAGCCGAAGCCAAACGTCTAGTCGTGCCGCCTGTCCCTGGCGTCGAACCGTTTGCCAAAATCCATGTTGCAGTCACGACCAAGGCTACGGGATTCAACACCTTGCCCGCTCGTGAAGCATACGAATTCTCCTTCAAGCCAGACGCCAAGGAAGACGATACCAACACTGCGTTTGTATACTATTGCGAAAACGAAACCATCAACGGTGTCGAGTTCCCGGCAGATGCTTCGGCCCCCGGCGCCTTCCCCTTCGACCTGGTTCCCGCTCACGTCCCTATTGTCGCCGACTATTCCTCGTCTTTCATCTCCAGACCAATTCCCTGTGTGGAGCGACATGCTGTCATCTACGCCGGTGCACAGAAGAATCTTGGTCCGGCTGGAACCACCGTTGTGATTGTGCGAAAGGACTTGCTTGTCGATACAACGGAAGCCTTGCTGCTCGGAAACGTACCTGCCGTCCCTATTGAGCTCGAGTACAAGACCCTCGCCGACAACGGCTCGTTATACAACACGCCTCCCGTTTTCGCCATTTACGTTTCGGCTCTTGTTCTCGAGTACCTCATAAAGGAGAAGGGTGGAATCGAGGGACTGGCCGCGAGCAACGAGAGAAAGGCAAGAAAGCTGTATGAAGCCTTGGCTCGAGCTGAGCAGAAGAACGTGCTGAAGGCAAAAGTCAAGCAACCCGAGGCTCAAAGCTGGATGAACGTGACATTCGAAGTCGTCGCAAAGGAAGGCGAGGACCGAGAGAAGGAGTTCCTGGCCGAAGCCGAGAAGCGAGGGTTCCGTCAGATCAAGGGACACCGGTCTATTGGAGGTATGTCGTCAGGACAACTCGCGTCTTGCGCGGGTCGCTCATCTTCATTTCTGCTGGCGACAGGTATCCGAGCGTCGCTTTACAATGCTGTGGAGGAGGAAAGCGTGGACGTCCTGGTCAAGTTTATCGATGAATTTGTAGCAAGCCACGCATAATCAATGTCTAGACTAGACAGAGTCAATGCCATAACTTAGAATCGACAGGAAAGCTTGCCAGTTCTCTGCCAGATCATCGCAGGTATGCTGCTCCTAGGCCAAGCACCTCCAATGCGTTTCCGACGTCGGAATCTCTCCACAGAATCAATGGCTAGAAGTGTGGTTGTCGTTGAGATGCAGGTCCGCTGCAAGAACAGCCTTGTACACAGACGGTATGCGCCCACGAAAGGGTCTGGAGGAATATCGGCAGCCGAGAAAGCAGACTGCCCCCCGCAAGCCCTAGGAACTGAATAACCAGGTAACATCGCTTCGGAATCTCTGTGAGGGGTCATCAACATGATTATAGCTTGATTCCTTGATTATGTACTACAGTAGTCAGCTGTAGATATACGTAGCTATCGATCTACATAGCGTAACGCGGATGCAATTGCGAAGCTGTCAAGCCAGCTGCGGCATGCTGAATGAGCATTGTCGTCGTTGAGTTCGATCAGAATTCTACCGTCGTGTTCAGTATACATGCATCTAGAGTGGTCCTCTGCTTCAATCGACTTACGCGAGGTACCCTGTCGCTCATCTTAGATCACACTCTTCCTGCTCGCCGCGTCTCAAGATGGGCAACTGCTTCTCGGACCCCTCGACAAAGAAGAACTCGAAGAAGGACGGGCATGTTCTCGGGTCAGCTCCCAGTAAACCGGTTCGAGCAGTGAGCAGCGCACCCGCTCAACCTACAACGACACAGCCTTTACCTGCTGCCACCGTCTCGGGGCCGGGCCGAATCCTGGGTGACGGGTTCGAAGATTCGAACAGAAACAACGATCCGAGAGAGATGGCCAGAATTGCAGCGGAGGAACGTATAAAGGCCGTGAGTTTTCTCCTTTCTCGCATCTGACGGCTTCACAGCTCATGATTCTTGTTTTGCCGATCACAGAATTCGAAAAGAGGCGTAAACAGCAACAACGTAAAGGCGGGTCAGCTATCTGCGAAGCTTGAAGCAGAACGACGGAAACCTCTACAGTCTTTCAATTCGAGAAATGAAGAGGATATGATGGTATGCGAGATGAGATCAGGGAAGCGTAGCTTGAGCTGATGCCCAACTTGTTCTTCCTTCTAGGACCCCCGGCGTTACGACTAGGCAAGAATTCTCACCAACTGCCTTCGGGTTGTACATTTCGATTATCGTTTCATCAAACAGTTGTACGGGTGGGCTTGTACCGATTGACAGTGGTTTGTGGCGGATCTTGTATATTTCCGACCACCGACTTGCCATTGTCTCGCAACTCTTACAGTCTCTTCGTCTGCGATCCAGGTGCCAAGCAAGATGCTGAGTGATGAACGAGAATCGCAACCCCCATACACTGACTGCGACTTTGATGCCAACTCCTTTCCCCGAAAATGCCAAAAGAATCTTTGCTGGAATTCGCCTGCTGTAATTGTTCCGTATGTTCCGGGAATCGTTCGTCTTGGACGCCCGCATCATGATATATCGAAACGGCAGGTACCACCTCGAGAGGCATTCAACTAAAGCATTCTTCGACAGATAACCCTTTTGGCTCTCAACTTTTCATTCTCTCAGACTTCCGGATATAGTGCCCCCTTACGGTCTATAGCTTCCTTCCAAGACCCTGTCCAAATTGTATGCAGAGCTGATAAGTTGCACATGACTGAATCCTTGAGGCGTGTTGCCCAATCTGTAGGGACGGAGTTTCAGTTTCACTGCCGTTTAGTCTCCTAAAGACATGGTTTCTTACCCTTCGCCTCCTCTGGAAATTTCCTCACTCATGAGTTGAACGTGGTTGGCATAACCCAAGAAATCTTCAAACATGTTGACTGCTCTCTTCAAGTACTCCGGCTTGCCGTATGCGCCCACGCGAGTCAACGCCTCAATTGCCCAGAGTGTACACAGGCTGAAGGCGCCTTCCTCACTGTTCATTCCATCGTCCGCCTGAGGGAAGGACTCGTCAGGAATTCACACATCCTAGAGATGAATACCTGTGAAGGAAAATGACGGACCTTTTCAAAGTCGTACCGGAAGACTGAATTGTTCGCTGTCAAGCCACCTCGCTCCGGACTGGGAAGGTTTCAGAGCTGAAAAGATGAGGATCCCACTGGAAGGTCTCTCATATCGACCGATGACTTACGTTTTCAAGATGTGGTTGAGGGTACTTTCAAACCGAGGATCAGCAGCCGATGTGAAAAAGACCAGTGGCATAATCAAGACTGCTGAGTCCAATACATCCTTGTCTTCATAAGACTGGGAGTAGAAGCCCTTCTCGGCGCTAGTTCATCCAAGCGGTGAGTTATAGGTCGTGAGAATCACATCAAAAATGACTCACTTCCACCCTTTAGTCTGAATCTCCTCATAAAGGCGATCTCGAGTCTCGAACCATTTGACTCGATTGGGACAAGGCAAATTCCTCTTGTCTGCTAGCCGCAAACCTCGATCAATGGCCACCCTTTGTAAAAATATCAGCTGGAAGATTCGCGCGCGGCGGTTCTCCATAACTTACCACATCATTACCTGTACGTTTCCGCAATATGGTCAGCAATGAATTTCGGTAGTGTCACTTGTAGGAACTGACCTTGCTATATACGAAGTTCTTCTCTTTACCCCGGACCTCCCTAACAGCGGAGCCGGCGTGTTCAGCTTAGCCCGATGCTTCCCCAGTAATGGTAACCAATTCTCACCAGATGCTCAAATCGGGCTTATCTGTCACTGTGCAAACGTAATCCACTACTTGGCGCACCGCGACCCAGCTTTCCCAGCTCTAAAATGTTCGCCCGCGATCGAAAATCAGGTTGGTATGAGTAGGACTACAGGCATAGTTCACTCACGAGAGGCTTGCTGAATTTCTGTGCGAGGTAGATGGCGTCCATGAGTTCCCCGTATATATCCTGTAGTAATAGTTCATTCGATGAGGCAGAATTGCGGGCGGTCTATCTCGATCAAGACGTACGAGTTGCAAATGATCTACTGCTCCGTTTCCGATTCGAACCGGTCGACTATCTTTGTGACCGGCCAGATGCGGGAGCTCCTCTTCGGGCAAATCTTTGCTACCATGTATGGTATAGACACTTTCGGTTGTCCGTCTGAGCGATGTCCCAGGCGGTTTCTCGCGGACGCGCCACTCACATTTGCAAGGAGCCATCCGAATTCTAAGGAATCCGAGCGCCATCAGCACGATGGTATCCGATGTATCGAATATGCGCATGCCACTCACCCTATCCTTCAACCGCGCCAAAATAAAGTTCATGTAGGCTTCCGCCCTGCAGATCAGACATGTTAGTTATAAAAGGGGGTTCAGAATGGTAGGCAGCTTACTCGTCAGTGAATCCTAACCGGATCAAAGCGTATAGCGTAAAGGCAGTATCTCGAACCCACGTGAACCGGTAATCCCAGTTCCGCGCTCCACCGATGTGTTCAGGCAGGGAGAAAGTTGGAGCCGCAACGATGGCACCGGTCTCCTCGAATACCAGCATCTTCCTGTAGAAAGATTAACAGAAAGACACAGAAACATCACGTCTGAAATTCTTACAGAGTTAGCGCTGAACGGTGAACCGCCTCCCGCCATCTCCCCTTGTATTTGCTTTTCCCGATCCATCTTTGCCAGTAACTGACGGTTTCCTATGATCAGGAGCTCAATTTTGTGGCTTGGTCTATGAATGACCGCCGAGACTCACGGTACGCAGACCTTTCAACAAACCCTGGAGGGTCATGTGAACCGTCAGCCGTAAGGTTCCAAGAACGACGGAAACAAACCTACTCGGTTGATGATGGGATCTCCGTCTGGTCGCAACTGGGTGACTCCAGCCAATAAGGTCTCCATATCGATATCCAGCTTATCCGCCTTCTCCTGGCTAGGTTTGGCAGCCTCGGCATGGGCGGCGCTCTTGTAATTCTTTTCTTGATTCACGTATTGTCGCATAACGAAAATAACGCATTGACCATCTTCAAGCTCAAAGTCAGACGTGACTGCAGGTCCCAACAATCCACGATCGGACATGTCTGTCACCTCTAGTGCAATCCGAGGACCGGGAACGCATTCGTCGTGTGTGTCTACGTAGTATCGCAGATCCAAGCAGAGATCGGGCGAACTGAATAGAGCCTTTTCGTCGTGGTGGTCTCCCAGGACTGTATCGTCGCGTACAATCTTGGTTTCGTGCTTGTCTCGGCAGTAGTTGAACGCAGGAGCGCACCTTGATAGTAGGTCATAAGCCTCCACAGCGGGAGCGAGGCAAGGACGAGATGCTCACTCGACCCGCCAGGGCACTTTTCCTCGAATCACATCCACCTTTCTTATCAGCCAGTCGATGCCCTTTCCATGACCCATAGCTTTCGAAGCGTCACTAGGAACCAGAAAGTCTGAGATGCAATGATATAAGCCGAAGCGGACGTAGTAGCGTTTTTACAGCTCCGACACCCACCGGTAATCATACCGATTCCTTTGTCATTCAAAAACTTGGTGGTCAGAACATTACTGTTGGGCTTATACATTTGCTTGGTTCGGAAGTTGAAGGTCCTATTGGATATCAATTTGCGGCTCAGCTCGGGAGTAATGACAGCTTTCCGCTGCGACGTACGGGGTGATGGAAAAGTGGCCACCCTTGTTGGCATCGAGAATTCTACATCGTCAAGGGTAAGAAAAGGAGCAGATTCATCCACAGCATGGACAAACCTCGCAAAGACGCTGGAGGATGTTACTGAATCAGTACAGCCGATATACTTCGGTTTCGAACCGACTTACCTAGGAGAATCAAAGTAAGGAATGCACATGCTCTCGATGCTGCCGTCCAGGCTAATCAAGGCCGCAGTCTTCAAGTTGCCAATGAGGGCATGGTCCTGGATACTCCTGATGGGGTGTTCGCCTTTGGAAGCAAGGTTATTTTCTTCCAACGTCCCGCTGCTACCGCCAATCCGTCCACCGCTGTCGGCTGTTCCCTTGCTTTCCGCGGCATTATTGTCTTTGCTCTCCTTCTCCACGGCCAGTTTTCCGTCCTTCATCTTCGACTGCTTGGCAAATCCAGAAGTGGTATCGGTGCTCTTGGCTTCGAGGTCTTTCTGTTGAGACGCTTCCGTGAATTCGGTGTCCACCTGACCATCTTCCTCGTAAGTATCGGACATTCCTGGTTGAGATATGAGGGGTATAGACGATCTTCGGTGGTACGAAGTGTAATGTGCCAGAAGTGCACCGGGTGTTAGGTGTAAGAAGATGCTGAGCGGGCATCCGTATGCATTCCTAGGCTTATCTATCGACGATGCTCTCACCGATTGATCCGGCTGTTGATGCGCATGCGGTCGTCATTCGACCTCCACATAGCTAATAAATCGCATCTCCGCGAAGATAAAGCTGACGATACAAAACACTCTCCGCTCCAGCTTTTGAGAGGAAGGCCGAGCTTACCAGTCTCCACATACAAGAGGTACCTTTCCGGCAACGATCAGAGTAGGACTGGATCGCGAGCTGGCGATTGAGACCCGATCCTGTTCGCTCGCCAGCCCTTGACGTTTATATGGTTCAAATCAGGCGTGAGCAAACGCGTTTGATTCGCTGTATTGATCAAGAGGGGATTACGCAACGGGTAGTGCTCCGTGTGAACGTTGATAGATGTCACCATGACACTCTTCAACACTTCACAGTAAATGCGTTAGACTGCCATTCTAGCTGTCATTCTGTAGCGTCTTCACAGCTGTCTTCACCTATTCATTTGTCTGATCACAGTTGCCACGCGTGGCCGTAATCTCGTGTCGCGTCGAATTCAAGCCACGATCTCGGACACAGCACGAGCAAGACCAATTATGAGAGAAGCAACCACATAGTTTGAGGTGAAGCTGTAGAAGAGTTTGCGTGCTGTTGTATATCTCTAGTCAAACGATCTGGCGCCACCTTGTCCCCCTGTTCTTCCTTCCTGCCTTGCGCAACGAATCCCGCCTTGCATTCTTGGAGGACGTCAACGCTCAAGGCTCTCAGGGCAAGACAAAACCAAGCAGCGGCTTTCGAAACCGGACAAAGGAGTTTCCAGCAAAGCATACCGTCTTCAGTACTCCGCCCGTCAGGGCAACGATAGAGGGAGACAGCTGAAAGAGCTGTCCGTGTCAGAGGGACAAGTCCCGACTCGATCTTTCAGCATGCCTCCTATCGTCAGCAACTCGATGAAGCATACCAAGACCGCGTCCGCGGGTCGACGTCCTATGCCTTTCGCCAAATCGCTATCGACATACATCTGCACACTCTTGCTGTGTTGTCTACCTCTGGCGGAAGCCAGGTTATTCCAGCCTCGGATAGAAAACTGTCACACACCTAGCGTCGGAGAGGATCCGACTCGACTCGTCAATTTCACTCGAGCGTTGGCTCAGTTGGTTCCTCCTGATGAAGCGCGAACACTCGGGTTGAATGGCAAGGAAGGGCAAAATGTCGTCAGGATTGATCTTTTTGGGAGGACGGGACAGGAGATTGCGGGATTCGACAATGTGACAGGAAAACTTGCAACGATGTTTTCGGAGACACATAATCTCAATTACAATATCTGGTCGACTGCAACGTATATCTGCAACTCGTTGTTTCCGCCGTCACCCCTGCCAGAACCATATGTCCCTCAAAACACCACCTATTGCCCTTTGCCGGCTGGCGACGTCGGCATCAATATTTCCGTGCCCATCAGCGGGTCTTACGGCCTATCGACATTGCGAACCCAAGTTCGAATTGTGGATACCGCCATACCTGCCAATGAACTGAGTTGCATCAATATCAATCTCTCACCGTACTACCAAGACGCGTGGTATTGGGACCTCCTGTTGTGGATTCCAGCAGGCCTCGCTATCGGTTACTGGATCGCGTCTTGGGCTGCTCGATTCGCTGCGGGCTGGGTGGTAGGAGGCGGTGGCGATGACGGATCGACAGTCAAGGAGGAAACCCGTCACGTGGCGGGAATCGGAAGCGTAGCCGACGCAGGGGGCGATAGTGCTACGTCGCGATTGAGCAGAAAGTGGGGCACGATGCTGGTCAGTGGAGTCAGTGGAGAACGACTCGGGTTCAGCGGTGCACTTTTGCGATTCAGTAAGCCCGGAGCTTTTCTTTGGCTGTTAGATGGTTCTGATCATGGCTTGTATCCCTATCAGTCACGCCAGGATTCAGAGATGTGATTTGGCACCTTCAGTTCTGCGCGGTTTTGGCGATGATCGCCGTTGACTGGCCGGAATTCGCCTATCCGATCGTAGCACAGGGCGCATGGGCAAGTCTTGTGTGGAATGTCACGCTAGCTCAAGGCACCCCTAATTACGGCGACAGAACTTACCTCGTCAATCCACTCGAAATCAGTCCCGAGAACCCGTTCCCAAGAGGTTTTACCGCTCAAGGAAACGACACCACATATCCCCTCTATATGGATGAAAGCATACCGAACGTGCTTCTCAACTACGCCGGGGCAAGGAATGGCATGGGACGGTTCGCTGTCGCCGTAGGGTTGCGACATCAAGACCTCTTTGGCGTCTGCCTGGTCTTGTTTCTGGCTATCGCTGCTGCTGTCGTCATATTAAGCTTACTTTTCTGGGGATCCATGGCGTTGGTCGATTATTTTCGGACGAGACGACGAATGGCGGCGCGAGGATCCGGGCAGAATCGAGCTGCCGTTGTCGCTGCTGGATACACAGAAGCGGACATCAGTACGAGGTACAAGAACAGCATCGACGCTTACGGACCGGAGACACCTGGGTCGCAAGTGCCCATCATGCATGACCGCAAGGGATCTGGCTCAACGCTGTTGAATCTCTCGGGAACTTCGGGCACAAGACGTCCTAGCGCGCTCAAGCGAGTGTGGGGAAGATTCAAGGTCAAAGGCCCAATAGGCGCTTTGCTTTGGGCTGCTCTCTGCGGTAAGTTCCGGTAACGCTCTTCTCTTCCGTATCTGTGGGAAGCTCATTGTTTGTCGTTGTCGCTATTCAGGAAACCTTGTTCGTTTAATCGTGCTATTCCACTTGCCGATCACGTGCTTCTCGACGTATCAATGGATGATCCAAGATTTTACCTCGGTGACGTCTGTGGTTCTCGCCGGCTTGGCATTTGCCTTCTTCTCTGTCGCCTTGCCCTTGTTCCTGCTCTACCGAATCTTCCGCACTCCAACAGCCAAACTCTACGATGCCATGAGAACGCTATTAGCCTTGGGACCGATGTACAACATTTACGCACAGGGCAATCAGCTCTACTACGGCTTGCGGTTCTTGGCAAGTCTCGTAACCGGTATCACTGTCGGCGTCGGTCAAGACCACGGTCTTGCTCAAGCAGTCGTGCTGTTGGTCGTCGAGATCGCTTTCGGACTGGGCACCACAATCTGGCACCCCTGGAGAGCAGGCGCTGGTATGGTTATTCCCGGGTTCCTGTTCGCTATGATCCGGATCCTGTCAGCCGCCTTATTAGTTGTAATGGCCCCCAGCGTGAGTGCATGTTCGACACACCCATTGCAGGAGATCATTCATTGACATTATGCTTTAGTTGCCTATTCCGTATCATGCCGTCGGCTGGATCGCTTATGCCATTCTCTTGCTGCAAGGCATTGCATTGCTGTTCTTCCTCGTCATGCTCGTATGCAAGATCCTGGAGGGTCTCATTCGACTCTTTGGCAAGATCCGATTCGACGAGTCTACCCATCCGCTCGATGGCGGTCTGTTTGCTGCTTTTGGAGGTCTGTCGGAAAAGCTTAAAGGCAGGAGGGGAAGCAAGCGACCGCAATTGAATCATCGAACCTCATCAAATGTTGGATCCATCAACACTCAAATGATGCTGAACCGATATTCGACTAATCAATCGGCAATGCCGTTTTCTGGTCGGGCCAGTCAAGAATCTTATGTATCTGGCAGACCGACGATGGGACAATGGGGGGACTCGAACGCCATCTTCTCGCCGGTACCTGATGGTGAGGCGCCAGCAGAAGTCCTCGTGGACTCGGCATCCACACGTGGATTTTCGGTGATCCGAGGCGGGCGAGCTGTATATCAGGACCCATACGCCGCTCTAGCGGGCGCCAATCTACCTGACCGAGTGACTTATCCGCCAAATAGCCGAAGCCTTCCGTCTCCAGACCGGCGCACCTCCTTCGCACCTTTGCCATCTGTTGCAGAGAATGGGTTCAGCCAGAGATCCGTTTCTCCTCAGTCGCGACCGATTCGCCCCGTACGCACGAGATCTCAAACAGCGATCATCGAAAACTTCCCTCTGTCAAGCTCAGAAGGCGAAATGCCAGGTGCACTCGGTGTGGTAGCTCATTCTGGTGCAAGGTCTTCGAATTCCTTTAGCGCCAACCGCGGCGCTGTTCCGCCCATCCCGCTAATTCTTCAACGGAACTCAGGAGGTCGGGATATGGGAGGTCCGATGATTTCCGTACAGGACGAGAATGAGGAGTCAGCGCCTCGGAAATCCAGCAAACCGTCAACGTGGTTCGGACGAAGCAAAACAAATGGCGATGTGGCAGATTCGGATTCGGAAGAAGAGCTTGTCGACTCAGGCTATAGGGCACAACCGGCGAATGCATCATCAAAAAAGGCTGATGGCAAGGGCCATGGAGGTAACAGCAGTTCTGGTGGTTGGCTCTCAGCCTTGTTGCCAGGATCTGCTTCGAAGCGGAGCAGCATGGAGCTGACGGATGCTCCTGTCGCGGCCGAGAACACCGCGCGCACAGCGGCGACAGTCCTGGTCGAAGGCGACGATGGGAGGCAAGGGCCTATTACCGACGCACCGGTTCGCTCGTTTAGGGTCAACAGACAGCATTTGCCTTCCAATGTCTCCAGTCAAAGACCCTCGCCACCTCCGTCCAATCCGTCAACACCACTTGCCTTTGAGACTGCGAATCTGTCCGAGCCCAACACTTCGCCGACTATCCCGGAACGACCTGTGCCCGGAGCCCAGAGGAGTTTTGCGGTCAATCGTCCGAACCGATCAGCCGGGGCCAACGCCTCATCCTCGAGAGTCACAACACCAGGAAACGAGCAACCTCCATCGTTTACCGCCTTGGCGCCCATTAGACAGGGCAACAACAATGCTCCGAACAATCAAGGCAGAAGTTTTGTAGTCCAGCGTGCGAACAAAAGTAATGCTAGTCCGGGACCTGAGGGTCTAGAGCCTAGCTCATATCGATAGAGAAGGAGGCTTTCGATGCTCGCAACTGGATGAGTTCCATCCCGTGGACACGCGCGATCTTTCCTTGTAATATGTACACTACGCCACCTTGGCCATGGCCTCAAACCATCTACTGTATCAATGATTGTAATCACTAGTATCGCGAGCGCTATTTCTGTACATAGACCCTGTCTCAACCTAATCGAGATCGTCCAAGGGCAAAGCAGGCGTCCTGGCTGATGTTCCTTCGTTCCCATGGTGGTATCCGTAATTATCCGAGTCGTCATCTGCATGATGTCGGTAGAAACTATGCACCCGTGCCGGCAATGCTGCCGAAATGCGTGCGGCCTCTACTGCCGGTCCGACAGGCGTACTGATGGGTTTTTCGTTTATCCACGATTTCTTCATCGCCTTGACCTTGGCAACTTTGTCCCTCCTGTAGATTGCCTCAAGGGTATCATAAACTTTCAGACAACGTTCCATGGGGTTACCCAGAGTCGTCCGCTTGAGCCCGGGCGGATGTTGCCATTCCCCATCGAAAGACAGGGAGAGTTCCGAACCTAGTATCACATCCTTTAGTCGCGCTCGGTATCGCTCGAGGTGTCTCCGAGCGATATTGTCGTGCTCCTGGGTATTCTTGGCCACCCATTGCGTTCCCAGTTGAGTTTCTGTGCGATAGACAATGCCTATCGAGACCCATTGCGTGCGGACAGAGGAGCCGGCGTATGACCAATACGCATCCTTGGGCAAAGGCACGGGATAGTCAAAGACGTTGGCGTAGATGGCTTCGTCGATCTCGACGGGTTCTTGCGGGTTCTCCATAGCGTGTAATGGATCGTATTCGCCGGAATCGATGAGTTGTTTGACGGCTGGACCTGGTGGATGATGGTAGAGTAGGTAGTGACCCGTCATTTGAGCCGTGTCACCTTGTTGCCAGTTTAGGCGATGCCATTTGCAGTCTCTTGTAAACTTGCGTAGCAGATCTAGGTCCACGTCGTCTCCATGTCCCTCGCCCAGCGACCGAACCCACTGATCCCACACCATTCTGATCCAATTTTGTGCGGCTTGAGCGTCCGTCGTGGTTCCATCCCCCCAGCCTACCATCACTGCGGGCTTCAGTCCGGCGAGGAAGCATATAATCTCGAACACGAGTGCTTGACCTCGAGGATCCGAGTGGGAATGCCACCATTGTTCGAGCTGGGACAAAAACACTCGTTCGTTCCTGATGATGATAGCGTAGGCTAGTCGCAGGGCTCGTGTAGTGAGCACAGGATGAGGAGGGTTTGGCCCGAATGGGACAACCCGTTTCGACATTGTATACAGCCGGCGGTTTTACGCGTTCATCCCAGGTGTTCTGCTGAAGGGTATGAAGTCGCCCTATGGTGAAATGGTCAGACACCCTCGTCAGTCATATGGGAGTATAAGACGTATTGGACAAAAGGCCACACACAACTTGCCAGGAGTCGACGACTCGGTGCAATGCCGTGTAGAGGGATATGGCTGTGATGAAGTCTGCACTCGGTCGCTCAACCACCACCGTGAATCCATGAAGCACGATAGAGGTCATGAATTCTGAATTTTAAATCAGTTGACCCACTCTGGTGCCATTGAGCGAAGAAGCCGTCTAAGCCGTCCCATGGGGCCCCGATGCGCGGCCTTAGCCGTGTGCAATTTACGCGATCTGCGGAGAAGAATAGGATGATGAGCCACCAGAAATCTTTGAGTAATCAGCACGCAATCTTCGATGATTTCGTAAGGGAAGCAAGGTGAATAAGCATGCGGTATCGTCTTGACGTGGGTATATATCAGGATAGACGCTCTTGCTACTAGGGGTCTGCTGCAGCTCCCAACCCATACTTTTCCCGCCCGCATTTTCAATATTTGCAGATCTCAATATGGTTTCGCAACTCACAGATAACTTTGCCACCAAGGCCATCCACTCTGGAGCGAACCCCGATCCCAACACCGGCGCCGTGATTCCACCAATCTCATTGAGCACGACGTACAGGCAGGAATCCATAGGTAATCACAAGGTATGTAGATAATATCAGCGCAATGTCAGGTGGCAAGCTGACGACTTACCTTGAACGTTCGTAGGGCTTTGAATACTCTCGGTCCGCCAATCCCAACAGGAACGACTTTGAAACTCTCCTCACCGCGCTCGAAGAAGGTAGCGAAGAAACCATCGCCTTCTCCTCCGGATCGGCAGCGACTGCGGCTGCTGCCCAATGGGCGGCATTGTCCGAGGATGAAGGAGGAGCCAGGACATCCGACGACGTAGCAGAAGGTAGGAAGTCGCATATCCTTAGCATTAACGATGTCGTGAGTCGGCCTAGTTATTTACTGCCTTGGCACGAAAGACTGAACTTCTCTTTCGCTCTCAGTACGGTGGAACATATCGGTACTTGGCTCGAGTCGCCAAATCTACCGGCAGCTTGGAGGCGTCATTTCTTGACTTTGACAAGGCCGGAGAGGAAGGAATACGCAATGCAATCAGGCGGAACACCAAGGTAAGCAGTATCAATGGCGCTCCTGCTGTGCTGACTGTTCCTACCTAGATTGTCTGGATTGAATCGCCCACGAACCCCATGCTGATCCTCCCGCCAATATCGCTCGTGTTCGAGGTCGTCCGCGGCCTTCCCCAATCGGAACGACCTATCATCTTAGTCGACAACACCTTTCTCAGCCCATACTACAGCAACCCGCTTACGCTCGGAGCCGATGTCTGTCTTCACAGCATTTCAAAATACATCAATGGCCACTCGGACGTGATTATGGGATCCCTGTCGATCCGGAAGGGATTGAGTGCGAAAGTTGGTCGAGGACTTCGTTTTCTGCAGAATTCGAGGTGAGTCCCGTCTATGGCTGTGCGCCTGAGCGAAAGCACGCTGATCAGCTCTGATTTCTGTCAGCGGGGGAATTCCTTCTCCGTTCGACTGCTACTTGGCGAGTCGGGGCGCAAAGACACTGCCCCTCCGAGCACTGAAACATGGGCTCAACGCCTTGCGAATCGCCTCTACCCTATCACATGACAAGCGCATCGCCAAGGTTTCGTACCCTGGTCTCAAGGCAAGTCCCTACTACCACCGAGCTGTTGGATCCTTGTCAAGACAAGCAAAAAAGGATCTTTGCAAACTAGGGTGGGACGTCGGCGCTCTCGAAGCAAAGGCGGGCGTCATCAATGGCACGTTGAAGCCTGAACCTGCTCGTCGGGAGAGTGCCGCGCGAGAAGAGAACCTGCACGACTCGGGGATTCCCTTCAGTGGTATGATCTCCGTTCGTCTGCACAGTCCCGACTCTGCCAACACGGAAGTATCGCATGCCATCACCGACAAATTCTTGACATCCCTTCGACTCTTCTCACTCGCCGAATCGCTTGGAGGGGTCGAATCGCTCGCCGAGGCTCCTTGGAAAATGACGCATGGATCTATACCTGAAGCGCAAAGGCTGGAGTTGGGTATTGATCCGAGCTTGGTGAGGTTGAGTGTCGGTATTGAGGATGTTGATGATCTGTTGGAGGATATCCAGCAGGCTTTGGATTTGGCGTTTGCATAGATATCGTTTGGCAACTTGACACATGGACAGTCATCGCTGCGGGTTGTATAGACTAGTTTCCATTCCTTGATATAATGGATGCGGTGTGTGGCTGCCTAAAGTATAAAAACAGAGGTCGTCTATACCAGGAATATCAGCTCGCCTACAAAGGGGCTTTACAGTAACGGTACGAAACCTCTTTTAGGCTGGATGAAATCAGCAAGCAGCTTAGCTTGAGTAGCTTGAGTAGCTTGAGTAGATCGTGCTGATGACGTTTCCGAGCAATCGAGGATTGAAAGATCTGGGCATCGCCAAAGCGTTTCGAGTATGGCTTCGACGATAACTCGATTTCTCGACCACCAAAACATACTCCACCTTCGGCAGACCATCATATTTTAACGCTCTCAGAATGGCAAAACGAATGAATAAACGACAGCAGCGCGAATTGGAAGAGCTACGCGAACTCGAGGCAACGCAGCTGCAAACCGGCTCTCATGAAAACCCCTCGGAGAGTGAAGCAGAACTAGCAACTCAACCTGCTGCTGGGAAAAAGTTCAACCCTTTCGCTGCGGTGAGTATTTGGCGGTAGCAGCCAAGAGGCTCACCACGGCTTTTGCTGATAGTGACTCCGCTTCATATTCCAGCTTAATGAGGGCGATGTAGCCAACGCAGACGAAGAGGAAGCATCAGAAGAGGAAGACAGAGAAGATGTAGCGAAGGTGCGCTATCGCGACGCTGTGTCGGTATGTCAATCTGAACACTCTATCTGTCATTGCAGCCTACAAAGAAGAAGAAAAGCAAGAAAAAGAATCTCAAAGCGGCTGGCGAGGCCGCTACTCCGGATGTCGCCGCCAGTCCTGGAGATCAGCGCACAGAGGGCAAGAAGAAGAATAAGAAGGGAAAGGGGGAAGACGCAGATGACCTCGACGAGGTTGACAGAGCTATACGGGACTTGAATATCAAGTGAGCCACTCATTTTCGTCTTATTCGCACTCTATTGCTCACGACTCATATCCTGCATCAGATACGGCGATTTGTCCACTGCGCAGACCTCGGCACAGCCAGAGGCGAAAGATTCTGCCAGCTTTGCTAAGATACGCAGTCTTCTTTCAGTCGATCCGAAAAGTCTCGACCCAGACGCTGAACTCAAGCGATTCTTTGGTGCCAAAGTCGTAAACTCTGCCCAGCAGTCGTCCGGCTCAAAAGAAGCACGGTATGCTAAAGTATTCGAAAAGCATATCAGCAGAATGCGTATACTCTTTGCAAAGCCAAAGATGACATGGCCGATCACTTCGTCTTTCGGTGGGGTCGGTATGTCGGCATTGGATGAGAACGAAGTGAACGATATACGAGAGGTGCATCAACACGCAGCAGAGATGGCAGGAGCGAACGAGAGATGGTTTACATTCGAGCATGACGCAGGCTACCGACAGATACAACTCCAGTTCCTAGGAGCAATTAAGAGTCATGGTAAGTTACAGCACCAGTATGCATGTATCAGCCTTCTTGACCCCTTTGCTTCGGGCATAGATCCAAATCAACTGCAGGCTCTGCTGTCAGTGTATCCATGGCATATCGACACCCTGCTGCAAATGGCAGCGGTCTATCAGCAACAGGGAGGTGAGGCGCGGCGAGTGTGCGTGGCCGATTCTCCTTCCTGACGCAATAGCATTTCTTCTAGACATCGGTCAGGCAGCGGACTTTTGCGAAAGGGCGATGTTCGCCTTTGATCGTGCCTTGATGCCAGGATTCAGCTTGAATGGAGCTTGCCGGCTGGACTTTGACCGTGTAGAGAATCGACCATTATTCTTGGCATTGCACCGTGAAGTAACGTAAGTCACTGTCGCAGTGAGGAGATCGCCGAAGGCAAGCGATGCTGACCCTCAGGTTCGAAGGCATCTGGCTAAGAGAGGACTATGGCAAACAGCCTTCGGCTATGCCAAGATCCTATTATCCCTTGACCCGCATGTAGGTCGAGCTGGAGACCGAGTAGAAATTTGCCCCTGTAACATCTGTTTACTTGCTCGTTTAGACCGATCCCCATGGATCCTTATTGTGGCTCGACTTCTTAGCGATCAAGTCAAACAATATCGGCTGGCTCGATCAAGTCGCAGATTCAATGGATGTTAGCTATCTTCCCGGCTTCGCATACAACAGAGCTCTGGGTTTGCGCATCAAGGATCAAGGAAAGGTATTGCGTCGACAGGGGGTTCAGCTACATCGGATGCTGACATCGGCCATTCCTACAGGGAAACGCTTCGATCGACGAGGCCCTCCAAGAGGCAATTTTGGCCTTCCCGCAAGTTGTTCTGATCCTGGCTGACAAAGCTGGATTCACCGTGGGTCAAAAGGTTAGGGAGTGCTCGGCATTTGACATGGAGGTGGCCTATAGGTAAGCACCCGTTGAATTGTCAGACGTTAGCAGTCAGCCGACCCTGTTTTATCTCACCAGTAACAAGAACGATATCTCGCTGCATCTGTTGGCCCATATCTACGCCAATCGGTGTGCTCCGTTGTGGAAAGAGTCTTCGGTCGCAAACTGGATGCGAGATCAAATTAACGTTGTCGCTGATGATCTGCGCTTTGGAAAGCGCAAACTGCCGACAACGCCCGTGCCTCTTGATTCGCAGAACCAGACTGGCGGTATGCCATTCTGGCTTATTCGGCACGCTTATCTTTCGGACACGTACATGGGCTTTATGCCCCCAGACGTTGCGGCGCATATGGGGCACGCCTTTGATCCGATTCCACCATTCACAGCAAAGACATTTTACAATGATGCGTACTTCCACACTAGCGGCACGTCGTCTCACCGAGCAACGAATTCGCGTGCGAATGGACTGCAAGATCCCAATTTGGCGGGAATTCGGGACAGGCTTATGAACTGGGTGAACCAACTTGGAGGCGACGAAAATAACCGGAGAGGTTTCATGTATGCCATTACGGAAGCTCTGCGGGACATGTTGACAACGGACGAGTATGCCAACGCGAATGAGGCGCAACGCCAGGCGATGGATGACGCAGTAAGTGTTGATGGCGTTATTGCAAGCAACGCCTTCCCTGACGGCTGTGCTCTCCTAGCTCCTGAATCAGATTATGGATGATGTGTTAGGAGACGGCGACGAGGCAGATATGCCGGGGGCGTTTCCACAATAGACACAGGGTGGACTGGACTAACTCTGGACTCTCGATATATCACTATCACCCAATGTGCACGGCAGCATCGATACGATATCTCCTGGTCCCAATATGCTGCGAATGTTTGTTTCACATTTCGCGATGTCGTTTGATGTCGTCAGGCTCTTGTATGAAGTAGAGAACCCCATTCAGGGTACAGCAAGCTCCAGGCGGGAGATGGCGTATGATTCAAACTCAGCATGTGAAATAAGTGAAACAACCCCTTCCGACATGGTGCATCCAAACGCCGGGTGGCAAACTGTATTTGTCCGTCAATCGCATATGATAAATGCCGACCGACATATCCATGATACAGCACGTCCCAAGTCGTGAAACGTCGCGGTCATCATCTTGCGGACAACCAAGCTGAACGAAAGCATAATGGTACGCCTGACGACCCATCCAAGTGATCGCCAGATGTCCTCTTGTACGTCCTATCCAGCCATGTGATAACCCGTATGTATACACACGACAGTCTCCCAGACCGAAGAAGCCGTTGCCTTGGAGAAGTGAAACGGTATGAACCGTTTACTTCTTCTTGGCGGGTTCACCAGCCTTCTTCTTCAAGGTACCTCGAACCTTCTTCTGCCTGTTCTTCCTCTCCTTCCTGTTCTTTCGGTTGGTCTTCTCGACCTTAGTGGCGAGACCAGACTGTACGCATCATACTCGTCAGCCCCTGTCGCCCGTAAGATTAGCGGTCTATCCAACTCACCCTCACGAGTCGGTGCTTGGGCTCGAACTGCTTCTGGGAAGCCTCATCGTCGTAGATAAGACCGAAACCGGTAGATCGACCACCACCGAACTTGGTCTGATGGAATGTATCGTTACTGATCAGCTCTCCGGCCTCGCTGCGCCCGGCACTCCCTTCCCTGACGAACCTTGAAACCGAAGACGGTGACACGCTCCTTGTCGGTTTTGTACAAAGCGGCTAACTTCTCGCACAACTCCGATCGGGAGACAGTGGCCCGAGTGGGGTGAAGAACGTCAAGAACGAATTGCTTTCGGTTGAGCAATCGGTTGGTGATGAACTTTCGAGTTCGGAGGGTAATAGGGCCGGTGGGATCCTACAGGAATGCGCATCATGATTGTTAGCCGTCGGCATCCTTCGCTGTGTGCACTTGGCAGCAACGTCTCGTTTGTTCGAAAGGCAGGTTCAGGCACAGATCGGCGGCGTTGATGAGCGTGTCGGTTTGGCCGCTGCGAATGCTGATTCCGATGAGGCCATGGTATTGCCGCGCGTCCAGTCGTGCCCCGCACAATATCTCGCACTCCTCGTCCCGTTGTCTCCCTCTATTGCCCTTGCCTCCGCTTCCCCTCTTCCACCTCTCTCGCCATCCCTCACCATCTCGTGTTAATCCACTCATTCCTCCATCCCATCATGTATTCGCTGACGTATTATGCCATATCGCTATGATGCCATATCGCCATCGCTTGTCGTGTCACCGCAAACCGTGTCGATCCGTGCCTGACCTGACCTGTCCCGAACGAGTGTTACTGCCAAGTCTTTGCAAGACTCACCATCTTGACGGTTTTGGAAGTTTTGCGAAGACTTGCTTGACGGTCGACCGAAGAACTTTGGAACTTGATGTGTTACCGTCCGGGTTGAAGCAAACCTTGAAGAGAGCCGTCCTGTCGCCGGTCGTGACGCGGCCGCAGGCAAGGAGCCGTGCAGGCGTCAAGTCAATGGCGGTCGGTGATTCGCCTCCGATCGTCAGCGTCGCCCAGCGTGAGCTGACAGGCAGGAGGTTTGGCTGGGCTCGCCAGCCACAGACCATCACCTACGATGGAAAGCAGGATCGACCGCGGATCAGGCGCGCTTCGATTGAAGCGCAGAGGCGAAAATTCCGTTCGAATCTCACCCGTTCAACTCTTTTGCTATGACACAGGAATTGGGTGGCTGGCATAGACTTGTCACCAGTGGCCGACTTCCCGGAAGCAAAGCAAAGCCGTGAATCAAGCGATCGAGGCAGTGATCGACAAAAGTGATGATATCACGTTTGTCTCTGGGCGTTTGACAGAATTCTTCCTACAGAACGATTCAATCTCTCTTGTCGACGCAACGCGCTACAATCCCGCGGAAGCTCAGGATCCATCCTGTCGTGAGAAATGGCCACCGTTGCAACTCCCGCCGACATGGACAACTCGACGACCCCAGACCAACGGACCCTGACCGAAGCCGCAGCATACAAGCGTCTATATCCCGTGGAATATCTCGGGAGATTCGTGACGGAGAGCGTTAGGCCAGATGGCAGGGAAAAGGATCAGTGGAGAGACGTACGGATCAATGTTGGTATGTCTTCTGGTTGGGATAAGGAGTTTTGGTAGCATCCTCATCGGTTCCGCACTGTGCCTGTACAGGTGCTGTATCAACGGCGAATGGCTCTGCGCTTGTGAGATTGGGTGACACCACAATCGTCTGCGGTATCAAAGCAGAAGTGGCAGAACCGGATTGGAAAACGCCGAATCATGGATGGATAGGTGAGATATATCTGATAGCGTTTGAGCTGATCCTGGGAAGCTGAGTCGCGAGTTGATGCTTGTTAGTACCGAACCTGGACCTACCAGCTATCTCGTCACCCCTATTCAAACCAGGACCTCCAGCAGAGGAGGCACAGGTCTTTTCTCAGCAACTGAATGATCTCCTCGTGTCGTAAGTCCGCACATGTGGCTGTTCACGGTCTTTCGCTGAATCATGTGTCATCCAGATCCAGTGTCTTGCCTCTTTCAGCACTATGCATCGAACCAAAGAAAGCAGCGTGGGTGCTGTATGTGGATCTGGTTTGCATCAACTATGACGGAAACGCTTTCGACGCTAGCGTGCTGTCGATCATGGCTGCTTTGCGGGATAGTGAGTAAATAGTTCTGCAGAGTTGCTCGATTGGCTTATGATGCGTTGTTTCCCCAGCTAAGCTGCCGGTAGCAAAGTGGGATGAGAATCTGGAGCAGGCAATTTGTTCGAGGACGGAGACGAGGAGTCTTCGCGACAGTATACGCAGTACACCATTAGCGTGTACATTTGGCATCTTCAAGGGGTTAGTGTTGCTAAATAACGGTTATAATATGTCCTAATTCCAGTCTCGCCGTAGAGAGCACCTCCTCCCAGACCCGACGGCATTCGAGACACCATTAATCGATACTATGATAACAATAGCGCTCGATTCCGAAGACACCGGACAGCCAACTCGAGCAAAGGAGCCGAAAATCAGGCTTGTAAGGCAGAACGGTTTGGGAGGCTTGGGGGGGAATCAGAGTACGCCAGGAATCGCTTTGTTGGGTCAATGTATCAGCGTGGCAAAGGAGAGGGTCCGAGCGATGAGCAAGGTGTTGTACGGTGTGTAATGGGATTTCCGCCTCAGCCTTGCTCTTGTTTTTCTGCGTTGTATGCCTACGAGGGGTCCATTGAATACTGCATGTCCGTGGTTGATGTGAACCACTCAGCTACGTGACGTCTAAGAGGAGCCATAACACTCGTCGTCATGTTCTGTGTTGCTGAAGCCGATGTACAAGTACATGCCAGTAATAGAGCGCAGACGTCGCATATTAGTTGAACGCGGAAGCTAACCCGATCGCAAACAGCAGCCAAGTAGTAATAAACGAAATACTTACAATACATCTTCATTGGGAAACATGACTCATGGCAGCTTCCACAACCTCATCTAGCTCGACTTCACCATAGCACGCCATCCAGTCGGCTCTTTTGCACCGCAAGCTATCTGGGACACAGAGCTCCTCGGCGTCTCCTGCTTGTGCCTGGCTCCGTCGCATCATCAGTCGCGGCCATGACTTCGGATCCCAGCAAGAATCAAATCACGCAACTCCTGCGGGAAGCTAGTCGAACTGGCAAACTTCCAGATCTTCCCTCCAGAGATAGACAGTCACTGACCCTGGACCAGGCGGTAAGTGCAGCTTGCGAGGTGTGGACCACTTACCAGACCTGACGTCTAGGCACTCGCGTTACAGCTTAGCTTTGCACCTGCAAGGGTATTCAAGGGACTTGTGAAACAACCTCAAAGGGGTCCTCGTGCATCAGAAGAACCACATCGGAATGAAATCACATCTATATGCTACGATGATTCGGGCGGCTACTGTACGATGGCGGGACAGGATGACTACTTCACCACGTATGATGTAAAGACCGGCAAGTAAGTCATCATCCGAGCTATATGACCTGATTCTCGAGTCGTAGCTCACTCCGGACGGTGACGGTCCCAACGTAGAAAGTACAAGTACTTTTCGTCACAGAAATACGGTGTGGATCACATCACAGCGACACATCACACTGGAAACGTTATACATGCATCCACAAAGGGCAATCACGACGTCCGTTATCACTCGGCACACGACAACAAGTACCTGAAGTATTTTAAGGGTCACACAAATACGTGAGTTCATGGCAATATGATTCACTTGGACACTGGCCCATGGCGACCTGTTACAGAGTCTGCTCTATAAGCATGAGTCCGATAAACTCAACATTCTTGACCGGATCATTCGATGA
This sequence comes from Naganishia vishniacii ANT03-052, assembly GCA_015708705.1. Lineage (NCBI taxonomy): Eukaryota > Fungi > Basidiomycota > Tremellomycetes > Filobasidiales > Filobasidiaceae > Naganishia > Naganishia vishniacii. The sequence continues at coordinate 633,768 of MU158398.1, forward strand.
GACTGTACTCATGTGGGACTTGCGAACCGATCGTGCTATAGTGAGCTGGGATCCGCAGACAAGTAGAAACACGAGTTCTGAAAATCTGCGTAATCCAGGGGAAACTGAAAAATATGGATGGACACTGCCTTACCGCTTGGGACGGCACGGGAAAGATATTCGCCGTGGGGATACCGCGGAAACAGATAATATCGCTCTATTCCGTTGATGCGTTTGACAAGGTCAGTGGTTGCCCTTGCCTGGGCTCTTTCTATGCGCAGCTGATCCGAATCCATCCGTTAGAAACCGTTTGCTTGGGTGACGATAGACGACCCCGGATTGGACAAACTCGCAAGTCCTCGACCGCCAGTCTATATGACTTCACTGGAATTCTCCAACAACGGGAAATACATCTTGGTTGGATGCGCAACGAACGCGCACTACGTCTTGGAAGCTTTCACCTTGCAGATAGTAGCACGATTGGAGGGCCATCAGCCGCTGCAATTCGAAAGAAAAGGAGTCACTCGCAGTGGAGCGGAAGTCTGCTGGACGCCGGACTCGAGTTATGTCTTGGCAGGTACGTGTCCTTTTCTCGGTTGTCGCGGCAACAGCTTCTGATCTCTTCTCTACTTACAGGTGGTCAGGATGGAAAGGTTTGTATTTGGGACTTGCACCCTAGAGCGGGCCAGCCAGATCTCGTCCCCCCCATGCAACCGCCTTACGATCAGGGACCGCGCAGACCAGCGCAAACGCTGCCTCCGCTCAATGTGATGAATGAGCAAAAAGAAGCTGGGGAAAATACCCGGGTCGTCAAGTTCAATCCTCGGTTCGCCATGTTCGCTTCAGCTGGGGTAGACGGCGTGAGCTCGAAAATTGTGTCTGCGGGTGACACGCTAGACTGACGTCTACTCCTTTGCATAGGCTCTATGGTTACCGAAGAACGATGCGCCAGCGGAGGAGGAGGAAGCAAATCTCAGCTAGGCACAGAAGTTGGAAGTTGAACAATTAGGTATAGGAGGTTGTATAGCGTTGCCGGAAAGTCAGCGACTTGTAGGTGGCGCAATTGATATGTACATGAATCTAAACGCCTCGATTACAGCCTCAAGGCATGCCAACTGCTGACAAAGGACGCCTACATCCCACCATCATGATCACCTGAAGACCCATGAGGAATGAATCCTGGAAAGACGCAACTACTGCTCGGGAGTGGTATGGATGTGGTCGCCCTGTCACTCAACTCGGAAAGACGGCCGAGCTGTCTTTCTATTGTTTCAATCTTCGTTTACAGTATTTGAGCAACATAGTGCTAGCAGCAGTACTCCACGTTATCGTTCCTCTTGACAATAGTCGCTCTCCATCTCTCACATGCTGTTATGTACAATTTCATACACGCCGCCACTGTTCTGACTGGAGTACTCGTTTGACCATCCTTCCATGCCCACGCTCGAGCTTTGTCGTTTCAGATCAACCTCTTGTATCGAAGATTGTGCTCCAAGCCGTTCAACCTATCGGCGAGGGTTCGAACATCGGCCGCAAGCTGGTTGACTGTGGATACTGTTGGAGTCAATGCCGTTTGCTTTGCCCATTCTTCTCGGACTTCTGTTTTGAGAGCTGAGAGCGCGAGCGAGTCGACATTAATGGCTGAGTCCAGTTGGCTGAGCTTGTTTTGCAATACCGCAAGGGTAGCACTGAGCTCGGTGACATTCGACTCCCATGGCATTTGAATCGGCAAGGTAAAAGGTAGTTGAGCACCGGTTTGGGGCAACATCATGTCCTGCGAGGGGTTAAGAATGGCAGGCAAGGCAGAACGATGTTCGGAAGGTATGGTAGATCCATCATCTGACCGAATGAGCATCGAGATCTCCAAGTCCCGCAGAGATGCTATCGTCTTTTCAAGGTTGTGCTCCATCTTTGACAGTCGCCTACCGGTATCCAGCTTGAAGTGCTCGAGTTCATGTTGATAGGCTGCGTCCCCGGTGGAAAATTTCCAGATATCTGTGGCTTTGACAAGCGCGGTTGACGCCTTCTCCTCGGCCTTGCGCCTTTGACCAACCGACGATACCGCATCTGCAGAAGATGCCTGGATGAAATTCTCGATCCTTTCGTAGGGAGCTGTAGCCAGTATAGAGCATTCTGATTGCCGTATGTCTGACACGGCTGGTCCATTTCGCTCGTCGTGCTTTGATTTTTGGCCCCCATCCAAGGAGAAAGACGAGCTGTTCGAGAAAGGTTGAAAAGTCGAGCGCGTTGTCAAGAGGATCGTGGCGCCCCGCTGCTCCGAGTTATCCTCTGGCTGCCATGATAGCTTGTCGTATGATGGCGTCGCTATGCCAAGCCTAAGCTTCAGGTGTATCAAATCGCTCTCGACTACCTGCATTCGATCATCCAAAAATCCTATTTTCTGCTTTGGAAGATTCATCAACTCCCTTTTTACCCCTGTCTTGGATGGAGCAGAAGGCATATCAAGAGGCGCACCATGCGCTTGCTGCGACGCGACCACATTGTTCATTCCGGCATCCAGAGTCATCTTCTCTAGCTTCCTCTCGAGTGCCAGATACCTATCGGTCAATCCACCAGGGTTTTGTTGCAACTGATCGACGAGCATACCCTGAGACGCCAAGGTAGGAGAAAGATCGATGAATCGGGTAAAGGAGGTGGGCCCGATGTTATCCTGATTATCGACTTGAGCGCTTGTGTCTGGCACTTCTGGAGGAGGGAAGAAACTGAGGTCCGGTTCAAGCTGAAGAGGGTCCCCTTCGGTGAGTTCCACGGCAACGCTGCGTCCGTCGAGAGCAAACACCGAACAAAGAGAGAGATCAACCGCACGGAATGCCTGCAAGCCCGCCGGATCCATATCATCGATCACTTCCTTGCCCACACTTTCAAATTCCTCTTCAAGCGACTCGAATTGTTGCTTGATCTGGACAAGTCCGATAGAGAAAATCTCAGTAGCCTTCTTCAAGGTCCCTTCCAAACCACACAACCTGCCCGATTCTGTGCCGGTGAGGTGTTCAGTTCTGGCAAAGACTTGGTAACAGTCGGTTTGAACCTGTTCAAATAGCTTCTGGAGCTGCTTGATTTCGTCAGTGACACTGACGCTGCCGCGCTCGGGTTTATATACTCTGGTAGTCAGCTGCTGGGTATCGCCGTGCTTCCTCCCAAGCAGCTTGCAGTCCCCTTCTGCTGCCGTGATCTTGCTCAAGGCATTTCTGACGTCGTGTCGCAAGTGATTCATTCCGTCTTGCAGGACATTTAGTTTCTCGAGTGCTTTCTGTAACTCGATAACGCTTTCCTTTTCCTTGGCGGTCAACCGCTGCACATCGTATTCCAAAATATCGAGACGTTCACCGACTGGTAAAGATAACGTTGGCTTGTAGACATCCTGCTCCAACGCAGCAATTCGCTGGTCATGCTGACCAAACTTTGTTTTGCTCTGTTCCACTACCGCTTTGAATTTCTCTTGAGCATATGCCCTGGCCTCTTTCGAACCCTCGCCATCGCTTTTCGTTACGGCCGCCAGTGAAGCGATCCGTGAGAGCAGGCCATCATCACCTGCCTTTCGAGCAGCCTGTTCGGTCACCAGCTGCTTTTCCAAAGCTGCGATCTGACTGTTGCCGTAGCGCCTCTCCTCGTCCATTCGCTTTTGGGCCGTCTGCTGTCCCTGCTTCAGTCGATCAATCTCTTGTTTAAGTTGCTCTTCGGCGTAACGGTCGGGAGCGATGGAGCATTGAACGGAGCGATGCACGTAGATCGGCTGGTCAGGAGGAGGCGTCGGAGTTATCGCCTGTATCTTTCGAATTATGTCCTCCATTGCAGTCAAGCGTGCGTCAATGTTGCTGTTGTCCGGAACACGGGGATCCTGTCGAAGCTTATCGGTTGGCTTATCCAGGACCTTCATTTTTACTTCGAGACTATCGAGGCGCTTATCGGATTCCGCTGAACGGCGATGTTGCGTATCGAAGCGAATTTGGAGCTTATCATAGGTGCTTTGTAGCTTGGTGAGCTGCCCCGTCACTGGCTCGAACCGAGATTGCAATTTCTGAGATGTTGAATGGAAAGAGTCGACTTGATTTGCGAGGGTGTTGCAAGAGAACTCCAACGCCTTGATTTGTTTCTGGTTATCGCTGAGAATGGAGAGCTGTTTCGTGATGCGATTGTTGAGATCCAGGATAAACCGATGTTGATCTGTCACAGATTCAAGGCGCCACTTGGCCAAAACTGCCACGTTCATCTCCAACGCCTTTAATGATGCTTCATTCATCAAGATCTTCTCTCCCAACAACTTGAGCCACCGATAAGCAGATCGCGTGATAGCTTGACTGCGGTTCTCGAGTTCTCGGAGGGCGGCCGATAGGCTGGGAAGGGTGAGTCGAACCTCTTGGCCGGTATCTTGGGAGGATGTTCGACCTTGAAGTGAAAGAGCGCCCTCGAACCTGGAGGTACGGACGAGGGAAGGGATGATGAGGATGCCGATGATGATTCCTGCGCATGTATTGGGAGATAGCGAGACAAACACTGTTGTAGATCGCAGACGAAGCATTGAAGTGAATCCGAGGAAGATCAAGGCATTACTAACTTTAAGTCATACTCACGATCATAACCAGCAATATCAGTCGCCGTTACATGTATGATTGTCGACGATGTCGGCCAAAGAACTCGTATGACGGACACCGCAAGGAATAAGGCATTGCCAACGAATATTGCCTGTGCTCCGAGGGCAACTACCTTCGCTGTAAGTAGTGCAGCGATGATCAAAACGAGGGAAAGATTAGGCAAAGATCAGCGGTGAAACGTGTGTCAAAGGACCTTCGGATGTCGAGCGAGACCTGAGCGACTGCAGGGGAGCTCACCCAACAGTCCCCGAGTCCTCTCCATGATGTTCTAGGAACAATATCAGTCCTGGGAACCGCGAAGAGAATCCAAAGGATGCCCCTCCTTGGAGCTGGTATGACTCCAATCTAGTCTAAATGAGCGATGGCTTGTGAAGGAGTGCGATGACGGGGTTGTCGAATGGGATGGCGATAAAGTCAAGAAGATATTGGTTGGAGATGGTGTCGGTCAAGTGAATAGATCAGTTGCTGTTGTAATGATTAGAAGGATAATGCCATGATGTTGTTTTCGCCTCATGTCGACATCCCTACGCTTACGGCTCGACTGCTTCCGTTGTCACCTGAAACGCACAACAGTTGCGATGCGAATTACCACGTGACGCCAGTTCTTTATTGTGCACCTGTGATCATGTCTTCTCCTTGACATCTACCTCTTGCCTCTCCACGATGAGGATACCAGATTCATACCATTCCAGGCGGTGTTATAAGATTCTCCATTTCGTAACGCTTCAATGCAAATTATGCCGATCCAGTTCTGCCGGGGAATATCAGCGTTTCAGGGTATTCCATGTCAAGCATCTCAAGCTACTTGCACCGGAAATGTTTACCCCGTCTAGGGCTAGTAGAGAACGACTGTGATCTTCATCAACTCAAAGCCTCTTGAGCGCGTTGGTCATATCGAAAGGTCCACCGCCAATGCATTATGCCGAATTGACGCGACTTTGCGGTACTAAATCGTGCTCTAAGTCGCATCAACGAAATAGATGATGACCTGGTCAAGCTTAGAAGGACATTGCCTAATTCACCCTCCTCATATGCATAAATAGAAAGGTGACATGTATGCGGCGGCCAAACGAGGCCCACCGCTACTGTAGCATCCAGACCACTTAACAAAGCGGAAAGACAGTATGATGGGCGCCTTTTCTAAGAAACATGGTGAGTTTCCTATTCAGCATTTCGAGTCGACATTTTGGTGAGCACCAACCGCTGCTATATAGAACGGGCAATCACTTCGAGCTTCTACTCGAAAGCGGACGCGGCGTCAGTCCGTAGGTCGCTTGTTGCGCAGAGTGATTTGGTGGCAAAAGCGCTGGGCCTGTCGCTTATTCTAGCTTTTGACTATCGTCGACAGGGGAATCATCAAAGCGACACAGCCACCGTAGGGAAGGTGCTACTCAGGGTGAGCCACAGCTTCTTCAAGAAGAGTCGCCAGGTAGGTGTGCCTTCATTGGAAGGGATCACAGTACCGAGCGCTTAGCTGCGTTACAGACCGCAAGTCCGCATTAGGTATGCAGAGCCCTGGAATATCTTCCTCCTTCGCCAGTATGGACAGCCCACCGCGAAGTCCCCGTACAACCCTATCCTCGTGGTTTTCTCGGACCTCTTCGTCCACGACCAGCGACTCGGGAACGCCGGACTTGAACCTGGCGCTCGAGGAAACGCGGGAGGCATGTACTCCCCCAACACACCGACTCATACACGGCGACTTGCCCCTTAAATACACTCTAGCACTGGTTGGTCTGAAAATTTACGGGTGGCTTCAAAAGAAGGCTGGCTGGTATGAGGCGGAACCACCGGTGCAAGTACTGCGGAACGGAAAGTTGCTTGTTCCCAAAGATTGGCCCCCGGAGCTCAAGACCAAGTATGGGTATGATGCAGGGAGGGGTTAACTGTCATCGAAACGCTATGTAACGAGATGTAAAGTGACAATGACCGAGACAGTAGTGACTGCTGACATGGCGACATTTAGTGCTGGAATCATTTCGTTCATCTGCAAGGATTCCCCATTCGCGGAGCGAGAACATCTGTCGCACCAATCCCGCTATAACATAAGCTGAGATCCCAACGTTGTGCCGAAATCCTGGATACTATGCATGGACAATTACGGGAAAGCCAAACAACATTAGTCGTATTGTCTATAGTGTTATCTTACACTTGATCTATGATACAGCGCCTCTGCTATTCGAAACGATTAATCTACGGTTTCAAACAAAACTAGTCAACGCCTAACCTCTTTCATGTCTGCCACTCTGCTACTTACCGACATCCATCTCGGTAATCTTGGGTTCCGCGTCCTCACCCTCCATGTCGACGTCAGTCTTGTCCTGCTTGGGAGCCTCATTCGTAGGCGGAGGGACCTCAGTCGTGGTCGTAGACTTGGGCTTCGGCCTGTTCATGATGGCGGCAGAGGAGAATTGGACGTCGTCGCGTCGCTTGTAGATTTCAGCGGTGGTGATGACAGGGTTGACATTCTTGGCCTTTTCGCTTTGTCGGATCAGGTTGTCCTCGAGCCACTGCTTGTTCGTGGCACACTTCTCGATCTGTTAGTGCAAACGATCAGTATTCAGCGTATGACAGCTAGAAATGTAGGACCGCTCTACTTACCACCTTGGTTCGGTCAGCTTCCTCAATGTGCGAGTACTTTTCGTCTTCACTCTGTGCTAGTGACATGAAGTTGTCGATGACTTCTCGTAGAGCAGCAGCGGCCTTGGCTCGGTCCTCTCCTTCTCTCCACCTGAAGGCGACGGGGTCACCCAGCTTTTTCAGTTCGTCGAGCTTGGCAACGTATGCCGATTTGGTCGCATCCTCGCCCTCGTCACTGTACAGCCAGTCCTCGGCTTCCTGAGTCGCCTTCAAGATGGCTTCCTTCTCGGATTGCTGGACGAAAGCAGCGTATCGACCGTCGAGCTTGCTTCGGATGTCGTAAACGTACTCCTCCAATGCATTCTTTCGGTCCTCCGTCTCCATGACCAACTTATCATCGGCGTGCATCTTACCCTCATCTTCCTGGAAGGTGTTTCGAGACTCCTCGGTCAAACCGGTGAAACCGCTGACAAGCTTGAGCGACTCCTTTCGCCTGATCTTCTTGACTTTCCTGGTCTCTTCCTTCTTCTCCTCACCTTCACCGACAGTGTAGGTTTCATCCTCTTCGACTTCCTCGACAGTGTAAGCCTCTTCGAAGTTCAAGATGCCGTGCAGGTTCATTCGGGTCTTGACCTTGACGGTAGTGAAGTCAGCGTTGGCGGGCTTGGAAACACCCTTGACAGAGACTCGGCCAATCCACGAGTTGATACCCTTGGGGATCTGGGCGTCCTCGGTGTAAGAAGCCTCCAACTCAAAGGGTCCAGCTCGGTGGAAGGTCAGAATTTTCGTGGAAGGGATGGCGTTACCCTTGGGGAAAACGACAAGTTCAGTGTCCTCGTCGGGGTTACCGGCTTCCTTCTCCCAAGTGACCTTGACAGGGTAAGCTGTCATGTCGTAGACGTTGAATTCTCGGACACGGAAGACGGGCGACAGACTGGCGCAGGCAAAGGTGGCGCCTCGACAGATGGCTTCATCCTGGTTCAAAGTCGTGTTCAAGGTCTTTCCACCGTACCACTGTTGAATTCGCTCCTTGATGGCAGGCATTCGGGTGCAACCACCGACCAATTCGACGGCATCGATTTGGTCCATGGTAAGGCCAGAGTCCTTCAAAGCGGCGTCGAGAGGAACCGAGACTCGGTCCAAGAGGTGGGAAACCATCTGCTCGAAGTCATCTCGCTTCAACGAAGATGCGGCATCAACATCGTTCATGATGGATTCGACGTTCAAAGGTGCTTCGGCGTTGGCGGACAAAACCTTCTTCATTCGTTCACATCCGGTGATAAGCCGGAAGACGGCCTTGGGGTTGCTCATGACGTCGATCTTGTACTTGGTCTTGAACTCGTTGGCAAAGTGCTGAACCAAGGCGTAGTCAAAGTCTCGACCACCAAAGTGTCGGTCGTAGGCAGTGGACTTGGTGACCAACTGACCCTTGGAGAACGCAACAACAGCAACCGAGTAGTCCGAGTGACCAATGTCGACAAACATGACGTTTCGGGCCGTCTCGGGTGTTTCAGGCAAGTCGGATTTTGTGATACCGTAACCGAGAGCAACGGCGGTGTGGTCGTTGATCAATCGCAAAGCGTTCAAACCGGCAATCTGGGCGGCATCCAAAAGCGCTCGTCGCTGAGCATCGGTAAACCAACCAGGAATGGCGATGACTACGTCGGATACGACTTGATTGAGCTCGGCGGCGGCGGTGTCGCGCAGCTTGGCGAGGTACATGGCAACCAGTTGAGTAGCCGAGTATTCCGAGGTCTCTCCAAGGTACTTGACCTTAATACCGACAGTGCCGTTAACATCGATAAGCTCGGCGTTAATGAATTTCTTTTCGATTTCCTGGACCTGAGGAATGGTAAAAGGTCAGCTCTGCATCTAGTCGTCGGTGGGGTGACTACATACCTCAGGGTCACTGAGTGTTCGGCCGATCAATCGCTTCAAGGATCCGATAGTGTTCTTAAAGTTGGAGGTTTCGGCAGTCTTGGCGGATTCACCGATGAGACGCTGCCGAGGAGTGAACGAAACCAAAGACGGGGTAGCCAAGTTGGAAACCTCGTTGGCGATAACGTCAATTCCCCTTCGTCGCGCCACACCGATCCTAGAATGCAGATACGCCTAGGTGAATATCAAGAGCGATTCTTAAACGACCATGTAAGATTTCACTTACTTGGAGGCAAGGTTTCCCAAATCAATACCAACAACAGCCATCTTTGATTATTTTCTGTTAAGGTGTTCGAACTGAATGAACGGGTCGAGCTGCTTGTGATGACGGAGAAGAATGTAAGCAAATCGTGAGCTCGGGCTATGGGATGGGCACCACCGCGGGACAGCACTCACGGAAACTCTGTTGTCTTGTATTTGGTGTTGACGACTGTGATAGAGCGTGCAACTTTTGGTTCGAGGAGAGGAAGTGTTTGAAGCGTGGTGCGGCTTTGTTATAGGTGAATGTGTCAACCCTTTGTAGCTAGCTGACCACCTTCATCTTTTTGCACGAAAATGCGAGAACGAAGGCGCGTCCGGTCACGTTTCAAGATCGGCCGCCGATGACAGGAAGCCATGGAGGTGCTCCCGCGCCGGTTCGGATTCTGCATTCCCGAAGCCGACCGATTGAGACTCGTCATATTGCATGCATGCAGTAGTAGGCAAGTACGAAGCGAGGCATACTCGTCCTCGTTGCCTGTATAAAGATACCGCTATCGAAAGCATAACATCATCATCATAATAGTACACAGTGCCAAACATGGTTCGTACCTGCCGTCACTGGCGCGCCGTAAAGCAGGTCTCGCTAAAATTCACACCTCATGTCCGTCCTACAGAGCTCTCAGCAGTATCTCGACATCTCGTATGCTTCTAGTCATTGGAGCCTCCGTTATACCGTATCCTGAAGATACACGTTTGAATTTACCACAGCTCGGTGCTCGCGGGAGGATACCATCATCCTCTCTTGCGAAACTATCAAGCTCGAGGCCGAACCCTGAACAAGGACATGCTCATGTACCCCATCTTCATCACGGACGACCCGGATGCAGAAGTAGAGATCCCAACTCTGCCAGGTCAAAAACGATGGGGTATTAACCGACTCGAGGGATTTTTGAGGCCCTTGGTGGAGAAGGGTTTGAAAAGTGTGATCTTGTTTGGAGTTCCCCTGGACCTAGAAAAGGTGGGCTTGGGTGTTCCGAATGCTACGCGAGAGCAGTATCTGATTCAGCAGCTCAGGACGAATGTGGTACCCATGCAGACTCGGATGTGACCCCCGTCGTTCAAGCGCTCAAGCTTCTCTCCAAGCTCTTCCCTCGGCTTCTCCTTGCGGCCGATGTCTGTCTTTGCGAGTACACCAACCACGGTCATTGTGGGGTCCCATCGTCTTGCACGCAGAACGGACAGAAAGTTTTCAAAACCCATGGCAATGGTGTCTTTTCGGACGCAAACCCGCTTGTAGACTCGACCACGCTGCCGCAACAAAACTCTGCTAGCACCGCTGAATCCGCGCTCACACATGCTTCCGCTTCAGCACACTCACAGCCTGGTACTTTTACACTTGTCCCAGACTTTCTCAATGGCGCTCCCCATCTCGACCCGACAGCGTCTGCGAATCGGATCGCAGAGGTTGCGTTTTCGTATGCCAAGGCTGGTGCTCATATCGTTGCACCCAGTGACATGATGGACGGCCGAATCAAGGCCATCAAGCTCAAGCTGATTGAAGAAGGTTACGCAAATCGATGTGGGTTGATGAGCTATGCGGCAAAGTTCGCGAGCGGCCTTTACGGACCTTTCCGGTGAGTCGTATAGTGGAGGGGCGTGAGCTTTCTAATCTAAAGGTATCGACTAAAGGGACGCTGCAGGAAGTGCGCCTATGGCAGGAGACAGGAAATGCTATCAGCTACCGCCTTTCGCTAAGGGACTCGCGAGAAGGGCTATCGTGAGTACCCTGGGCGCCTACCCATTTTTGCACCGCTGAAAGTGCTATCCGCACTCATCTTGCGCGTCACAGAACCGAGACGCCATGGAAGGAGCGGACATCCTCATGGTGAAGCCCTCACTCCCATACCTCGACATCATTCAGGACTGCGCGACACTGCAACCCGACATTCCTACTGCATGCTACCAAGTTTCCGGTGAATACGCAATGATCTATGCTGGTGCGCGAGCGGGAACGTATGATCTCAGACAAATGGCGGAAGAAACGGTGGGGAGCATGATCAGGGCCGGTAAAGTTCTTCCGCAGTGGTCTCGAGCCGTCAAAATGACTGATGTGAATGATGTCCAGGTGCAAGTATCATTTTGACCTATTTCACACCCCAGTTCCTCGACTGGCTGGAATCCGAGCCTCTGCCGCATTAAAGCTCGAATGCTTGTTGTAAGAGGTTCACGTCGCTTCGAACCTTGCATATTGATTGTCGCCCGTCACGAGAAGCGCACGGCCTACGCACTACCATGACCATGCCTTGTTCTAGGCAGCCACTCGCTTGTACAACTACGCTACAACCGCTTGTATGCGCTCACAACTGCTCTATTGGTTGCCTATCATCACTAGCTTGTCTCTGAGCATTCTTAATATCATCTAGCGTGATATCGCTCTTTAGACATAAGCTTCGGAAGAGACTATCCTCCCTGCAAAACAGCTCGACCGGCTTTGCGTATTCTCTACACATACCCGCGTTTATGACCAGAATCTTGTCAAACGAGATGATTGTCCGCAGTCGATGGGCGATGCAGAAGATCGGTTTGTCCTTGAACTCGCGGCGGATGGTTTCCTGTATCTTGGCATCGGTTGCCGCATCGGTGGAAGCGGTTGCTTCGTCCAGAATTATGATCTGAGAATCTCTAACCAACGCTCGTGCCAGTGACAACAATGCTCGTTCTCCGGCACTGAGATTCTGCCCTTCACTCTCGACAGGGGTATCCAGGTTGAACCTGGTTCTCTTGGAGTCCAAGCCCTCCAGCTCCCGTTGAACGTCGGCATGATCAATCAAGGCAGCTTTTCGCATCGCGTCGAGAAGATGCGCGTCTGGGTACTTGTCAAACGGATCGAGATTGCTTCTTAGTGACCCCGAGAACAGCAAGTTTTCTTGCGGAATCAGGGAAAGCCTTGATCTAAGGGTCCTCAGTCCCAGAGTGGAGATATCTAAACCGTCGATGTGAATGCTTCCCGATTCCAGTCTAGGCGAATAAATTTGTCAATAGGGGAACTGACCCTTTCTCAGGCGGCGAACTATACTCACTCTACCAGCCGGAAAAGCACTTGCGTGAGACTGCTTTTCCCAGCGCCAGTCCTGCCGATACAGCCTACTTTCGAACCAGGTTCTACATGCAGATTTCTATACCGGAAGAACAAGATCAGCGACCGTCATCGTTCTTAGGCTATAGCGAATTTTCACCTACATCCCCTTCAAAACAGCGGGAAGGCCCTTGCGATACGACATGACTACGTTTTTGAAGTCGATTTCGCCATGGTGTGGCCATGAAGCAGGAGGTTCTGTCCGATCTAATACGTGGTCACGCTCCTGCGGTAGCTGATCCGACGCATAATACAGGACTCTCTCCACGGCCTGTGGGGCTAGATTGAGCGAAATGCATCTTCGCTTTGGCTATAGCCTATGACATGACGAAACGCTTACGTTCATGTTGTTCTCCAATTCGGCACTCTGCCTCGTCATCATGCCAAACATCTGAACCAAGGAGGTAAGGTCTGACGTCGGCGTGTCAGGATATCGAGATGTGCTGTGCTCGGCGACATATACTGCTCACAAGTCAAGGTCAATCCAATCACGGACGGTGACAGACTCGTTGCAGTGGCACACATGATTGCAACGCAGAAAATTAGAATGGCACCGCAAAAATCCAGTCGGATGGCGAGCCATCTCTGGTTGGCTGTAGTAAGAAGGCTACACGGGAAGACAACCGGGTATTCAGCAAGTATCCATTCCCAGGCACAACAGGTGACAAACTAAGCTCTGTTTTCGAGATCTATGTAGCCGTCATTGGCGGTTTGAAAGCGGTTTACAGCACCATACGCCCGGATAGTGGATATGCCCGAGAGGCTACGAAAAGCGACGGCGTCAAGCATTACTCAATGACAGTGCCCTCCGATCAACACACCTTTCACCAAAATGAGAGTAGAGAAGAGATCTCAAGATCGAGTCTAGCCGTTTGACCTCACGTGCACTTGCCCGATAGAACATGGCAAAGTAGGCATATCCAAAGAGGACGACAGCAACCACGGGCAGGAAGTAGTGCAAGTAGACTGTGATAACGATAACACTAGCTGTGCAAGTGATCAGCTCCTACCTATGGTTGCCAGAAATCGTCTTCTTACCTTCCAATCACAGACGAGATCGTCATGAGAAACATTCGGAAGCTGTCACTCAGGTTGGAATCGATAGTATCAATATCCTTTCCGTAAACGGACATGATACGACCAATCGGAGTGGTCGACAAAAATGACATGGGTGTATGGAAGAGGCGATGTAACGAGCTGCTGTACAGCGAGCGAGAGGCGAAGTACGAGAGAATACCAATGGTGGCTCCGAGGGCAAAGATGAAGAATGCCTGCGCAACTCCCAAAGCGGCGTACAATCCCATGTAAAAGTTCGGACTCTTGCTGAATTGATCGGTTTCCCAATAAGTGATCCAGAGCATCGACAATATGTTGCAGCCCTGCATCAGGACCGCGGCGATCAGGGTCAAAGGTGCGGTGATTCCTGCTTCTCCTGCCCGGAAATACTGCATATAGACCTTTATGCCGACCTAGAGAGTAGAACTTTCCGTTAATGGACTCACGCAGTACTCAGAGTTGAATTACGCACAGAGCCAGTCTTTCTTACTTCACCCTCCAAGAGAAGCCCTTCCACTTTGCCGGTACCTGCAGCACTACCCGTCATGTGTTCGGTGGTGCTTTGCACGAGTGCGGGTTTCGTCGCGGCTTCATGGACCATTTCTTCTTGCATCTCTTCGTCCTCCATGCGTTCTTCTTGCTGACCGCCGTATTCCTGAACGAGTTGCTGGAGTGATCCCTTGCGCCGCATAAGTTCGTCATAGGAACCTTGCTCCACAAATTTACCGGCGTCAAGTGAGTAAATATAGTCTACTTGCTTCGACAACATGTGCAGGGCGTGTGTCACCAGGACGACCGTCTTGCCAAGGGATTTCAGCGCGAGGATAGCCTCTTCGAATAGATGTAACCCAACATGGGCATCAACGGCGCTCAGCGGATCATCCAATAAGGTGATGTCGGCATTGCTGTACAAAGCTCGGGCAATGTTCAACCGGCTTTTTTGTCCACCAGAGACAGTGTGGCCACGTTCACCGAGTTGGCTCAGATCCCCATCGGCGAAAATCTGCAGGTCCGGTAGCAATGCTGCGGCACTCACTGCACGCCAGTATCGGTCCTCTTCGAAGGGCGCTCCGAAAAGGATATTTTCCCTGACGCTCAAACTCTGGATCCAAGCATTCTGCTGGCAGTAGCCCAAGGGCCCGGAGAATGTGATTTTGCCACTCGTCTGGTTCATATCTCCTACCAGGGCACTGAGTAGGGATGACTTGCCGCTGCCAATCTGACATGAACAGACAGCAGTGTTTAGTATCGTAAAAAACAAACGGTCCGCTTGATAGACTTACAGGGCCAACGATGGCGACGAGGTGTCCTCGGGGGACAATGAAGTTTACATTTTCCAATCGGAACGGCTTCGTGGAGGAGGCTTTACGTGGAGAACTTGATTCGAGACCCCTCGTCCGCTTCTTCCCCTTCTTGGTTTCTGCCGCAAGAGCTTCCTGTCCAGCGACCCATTCAAAGGTCGCATTTTCCACTTTGATGGCTACCTCCAGATCAGGATCGATGTTGACTTTACGAGTCGAGATCTCGGCTTCGAAAAATTGACCCAATCGTTGTACAGCTGTTTGCGCGTCTGCCAAGCTGGACAACGCCCGGGGCAAAAACATCACTAGAATGTGCAATATATAATGAGTACATCAGCGCGCATATTGAATGGTTGGGGCTTACATGGCTGCCTCAAAAGCATGAAATAGCTAAGACTGGTAAAGATCACGGCGGGATCGACGTTGTTGCCGCCACCGAGAATATACGCTGCAAAGCTGACAACGGAAGCCAGAATGGGTACGGAAAACGCCAGAGCCTGATTTGCAGCTCGAATAATCATGATACTTCGGACTCCTTTCAGCTCGTTCCCACGGATCGTGCTCAGTCCTGTGGAGCGCCTAAGCAACGGGGCGCATCATGAGATAGTCTACACGAGCATGCCACTCACGTTTCAGAAAGGGAATCTCATACGTAAACTGCTTGATGATCGCCATAGACGACAAAAGCTCCTGCAACAACTTTGATCTTCCGTCTGTCCATTTCTGGGAGGAGTAGGTAAATATTGGTATGACGAAGAGGATAGTAGTTAGAATTGAGACTCACCATGGAACTCTGTCGGACCCTGAAGGACAGCTTCATGAACCAAGTCTGCAGAGGGGTGAGCACGACGAACAGCGACATTCCGACCAGAGCGGAAGGTCCCATCTACCAGGTGGGTGCGAGATTAATAATGTCTGCCGCCTCGCCGTCAACCCCAGCGTACCTGTAGCAACAGCAATACCATCGTTACAATCAGTTGTAAGGGCGCAGTCCATATGGCGTGAAACCAATGGCAGCAGAAATCGATTCGAGAGATATCGGAGCTGAGATGGCTGAGGATCTTCCCTTGCCTGGGTTGATGTGGTCTATCAGTGTACACTTCAAAATAAAACTAGACATTACATACGGATTTTGCACTCTGGAGACGGGGGTGAGCACCATACTCCGTTTGAAGGTTGCGGAAATCAGTGCTGCTCGAGCCATCACACCCGAAGACATGGAACGGAAAAAGAACTATTGATGAGCAGGAGTCAGCCCACACCAAGCTTACATAGCACCTATTGATGAAGTCAGGCCTACCTGGTGCTGGCAGACAGAAGCCAGGATGGCCAAAAAGAAGAGTCCAATAGCATAACCGATACCCTTGCCAATGTTTGGCCCGTTGACACCCTCTGCACGGGCGCTGTGCACTATAGGGTTGGAGGGGCGTAAGAAGATGAGCTCGGTGACCAGCCACGATCCGGATTACACTTGCCATCTTTCGAAAAGTTAATCAGTCCCTTTGTCAGCAGCGGGGCCATCAGCTGCGCGGTGTCACCCACGACCTTGAACAGTCCGCCAACCCAAAAGCCTGACAGGGTGTCGTTCAGGCTCAACGCGATACTCGGCTTCCGCCTGCCCGAGCCTTGACGCCATTCTTCCTCGAGAACTTGAATGGCGACGGCTCTGGAAGACTTTCCGCTACCGCGCTCCAGGGTCGGCAGTGCCGAGATTTCTTTTTTCCGGGGGTGCAGGACGAGCTCGGTATTCCATTTCAGACGACGCAGTCGAGAGGGTCGCACAGGATTGACCGGATCGAGCAACTTTGCGTTGTAAGCCTTGGCAACGATTTCTCTCTTCGAGTAGGCCTGCATGAATTTATCGCCCAGCGGCCCAGCTTCTCGACTCTTGTCCATCTTCCACAGATCCGTCGCCATGAGCGGTCGCTGATATCCCAAAGTCATCAGTGGTGTCACCCAAGAATACGTAAGTTGGCTGAATAACGATGCCGTTGCGAGAGGAATCTCGTCGACATTGTCAAGGCTATCCGGCGGTCGTGGCGGTCCGTTTTTTAGCCTCCATAGCGGATACCACCTGTTCCGTTTCTTGCCTTGAGCTAGTAGAGCGTCAACGTCGGAGATGTCGCTGGGTCGAGGGTAATGATGCGGTTTCTCTTCTGGCGTCCATGTTTTCTCGCTGTCAATTTCTTCTCGAGGGTCTTGAAGTGTTTTCTTTGCGTTCTTTTCTGCCTGTTGCCCCTGGGGTAGGACCTGCCCTCTCCTCGAGCGACAGGTACTGCACATCGGGAAGTTGCATCCCTCGACAATCCTGTCCTCTGAACAAGCCGTAATGACAAGCTGCTGCCTTCGCACGCGATCTCGTAAGCCTTCTGGCGTATTTCTCTCGAATTCTCCATTGAATAGTCGGGCGAGCTCGTCATTCTGATAGTATCCGTCTAAGAAGGTACCTATTGCAAAGTACAAGGGCCGGAATATCAATCAGCGATGCGTTTCCTCCTATGGAAGCTACGGGATCATATTCAACATCTGAAACAGAGATACTAACCGTCTCGAAATGAGGTGGCCTTTTCTTCTTTGCGCCTCCGTTCTTGACAGCGTTTCCACAATCTGCTTCACTGACGAGTGCGCCCTTGGGTTCGCGATCTAGCCATTGGAGACCGCTTGTTGCTTCCGCCACAGGTCAACGATGGCATTGACATAATTCCTCACCGTCGACTGCCCTACCGTTTGCGCCGTCGTGTGCGGCCCTTCCGCTGCTTCATCATCACTTTCTTCCGCAGCAGCCTGCTCCTGCTCTTGCTCCTCTGCCCTGACTTCCGTTTGCTTACTGACGCCTACACGATTTCTCCGCTTGTGCTTCCTGCTCACCACCTCCTGATCCAGGAACAGCGCCAACTTTTCCCCATCAACCTGGGCCCTAAATGAACAGACCTATCAGCACCGTCCAATATAAGGGCTTTCCCCCTGAGGCCAATAGCACGATCTCGTATGAGCATGAGTAGATACATACCGTTTGGTTTCCTCTACGCTTCTCTCGTGCGCAGGGTACTCCTCCAAGGGCTTCGCCTTATTCTTTACAGCTCTCACCAAGCACCACGCATGCCACTCGACCTCTGGCCTTAAATAAGCTTTCGTCGTATTGGCAGGCTTGTGAGCCTCGTGGCTCGCTCGAAACCTATCTAAAACATCTCGTTCGTCAACGCTGAGGTTGTTTACAGAAACGGATTGGGTTGTGACTACGGACATCGATGCACGCAGGTGAGCAGGCATGTGTGATGCCGGCGATTGGGCGAATGTGTCGAGGGAGTAGCGGTGTGGAAAGCCCAGTTTTAGGGGAGGAGTGGGCAGATCACTTTAGAGCATAGATATGACTAGATGCTGCGCGATGACTTTTCTTAACACTCAATGTCTGTGCACATGATGACAAAATAGTCACATGAGGGGGAACTTGACCAGTCGGAGTTGAGATCGAACCCCCCCAACCCCGCTTTTTTATCCGCGTCGGACATACACCGGGACGCCAGTCCGGACACATACATCTAAGGGTAATATATTTATTGGATAATAGCGACCCGCGTCTCACCCGAAGAGCGTGTCCCTCGTCGAGTCCACCACCTCTACATAGTATACATGTCCTATACCATCACACGTACAGCACTACGAACCATACTCCTCCCACCGAGAACACAGACGATCCGTAAAATGTCCGCCACGCCTTACCAGACTGTCTCCACTACCAGTGAGTCTCCGCGCGAGTTTTTGGGGAGGCTGAGAGTGGTAAAGCTGATGGTCCCGGTTGTCAGATGCTCCGGCGGCTATTGGACCTTACTGTCAGGTACGCTCGACTACATTCTTTCTCATTGGGGAAAGCAGATATTGATTGCCGTGTGTGATGGTAGGCCGTCAAGCATAACGGTGTACGTCGTACCCTCCCCGCATTCCGCTACACTGGCGACACGACAGCTGATTCTTTACCCCCGCCCTCGACAGACCATCTATGCATCTGGAAGTATCCCGTTGAACCCGGAGACCATGAAGGTCGTCGAAGGCGGTATCGAAGCCCAGACTGTGAGGCGCGAGAGGGGATGAAGACGCGGGCAGAGGAGCTGAACTATTTGCATATGCGTGCCGTTTTAGGAACAAATGTTCAAGAACGTCAAGGGGGTAATGGATGCTGCTGGAACGGACACTTCAAGGGTTCTCAAGACGACTGTAAGCACGGCCCAATCTAAAGCCATTCCAATATTCCAGTGACGCGATCTCCTTATACGCATCTCGCTGCATCTCATCCGCTCCCTCCTTGCCGGAAATACAGGTCTTCCTCCAATCCATGGACGATTTTGCCGCCTTTAACAAGCTCTACGCCGAGTTCTTTGCGCCCTACAAGCCCGCCAGGAGTTGTGTCGAGGTTGCAAAGTTGCCGTTGGGCGTTCGAGTGGAGATGGAGTTTATTGCGTTGGAAAAGTAGGAGATAAGCCGTGTAGGGGAGATGAGGAGAGGCGAGCATGCGGGCGCAGAGTGGTGTGTTTGATGAGGTGTGGTGGATGTATTGTCGCTGCTAAGCGTAAGCGCGATCCCAAATGACCATGGTTCTCCGGTGCATTTCCCTTGCTCGTGTACAACTCCATACATCCAACCCCTAGCCTTCGGGCTCACCGCCGCCCCTTCTGAGCGAGATCAGTCTCTTGTTGCTTCTGTGCGGCCTCCACAGTCATCCGTTGACGGATCTCGAGCACACGGCGTTTGTTAAAGTAGTCGACCTGAAACCGGGAGGCGAGGTTTAGCCATCGGAAATTTACATATCATCGTCATCCGCAAATACCTCTCCGCACGCAACTGATGGAGAACAAGAAGCCCCACAAAGACTCACCCAACTCTTTGGACAATCCTGCTCATACCGCTCTTTTTCAACCGCACACACTCGATTCTTTGGATTCGGTCCCTCTGGTGGAACTGGCACGTTGTTTAGGTTCAAGCACTGGAAGAATGCATCTCGCGCTTGCCAGCAGGTCTTTCGGCCGGCGCGATCAAGTGCAGGTGGTGGTGATGGGGTGGACATCGGTGTGGGATGTGTTGAAGGCGGGAAGAGGGGGAACGTTGGCAAGGAGGAGGCGATGGGTGGAGATTTCTAGGAGAAGAGGGAGAAGAGATCGACTTGGGCTTACGTAATGCGACATTGTAAACAACCCATTCGCCCCGCATACAGTATGTTGGACATGATGATCTTTCTGGCTTGATCGAATTGATTCATCATGTCGGATCGTGCATATCATGAACCCGACATACGATCTCATCCTCACCCCGTCACCTCTTGTCTCCCCCGATCGGCGACGAACCGATGACGGGCCCGCCACAACGCCAACACAGGCGCGGCGAACGGTCACCGAAGGCCACAAGTTGAAGCGGCTGTCGTTGGTCTCTGGCGCCGTGTTCAATCCGGTACGTCATCGAGTAACACATAGTGGTGTTCTTGACTGATCGTACCGTTGGGTGCAGAATGGGGACACTATGGCAGGTGTCCGGGATGCAATGCAAGATGATCCGTCCTTTGGGAGTCCGTCACGAGCGAGTCATCATACACAAGCAGATGATTCTGTCATCACGAGTGGGTCGTCGATGCTCAGTGATATTACGAGGCAAGGAGAGGACGTCCCGTATACGCCTATCACCGCACGTATAGATCAAAAAGAAACACCTCGCTCCCATCCTCGAGCGCCATCACAACCCCTCGACCTAGTTAAGAACGCCGTTACGCGAACGCCTACCGTTCGCCCGGGGTACCGGCATTCCATGATTGCCTCGACGGGAGGAGGTGCGCAGATCAGGACGCCGCAGGCGAAGAGGGCACGTAGGATGTCCAGCCGTGATCGGGCAACATTGGAACCTGCGTTTGGGGAAGCCGAGGGTATTGTCGTGCGGTCAAGCATTGATTCTGGAGACTCGGGTTCCCGGGGATCATCTTCGCTCGCCCTGCAACCCGCAATATCATCTCCTACTCCTTCGGCACCCACGTCGGCACCTACACCACCGCCACTCAAGCGCCCGAATGGACCTCTGACGTTGATTGAGAAACACGCCGATCTGCTTGCCTATATTGCGCAAAAGGAAAGCGAGGTCGCCAATGCGCGGGCGGCGTATGAGCGGAGGGTGGAAGAGTTGGCGGAGTTACGGAAGCGTTGGGAAGGGATTGTCGCGAGGCAGGGATTTCATTCGACCACGGCGCCGTCGTCGTCATCGTTGTCGACTTTGGGTTCTGGATCAGGCGTGAGAGGTGCGCACCGCGTGCCGCCCATGCCGGTGAGGAGGACTGCATCCAGTGGCTCGACGGGTTCATCGGCGTCTATGGAAGTCGGGAAGAATTTCCTCCCGCTGACGATCCCCCCGGTCAATTTCGCATCCTCCACGACGTCGTCCTCGTCGTCTTTCGGATCCACTAGCCACCTGTCGCCGCCGCATAATGCATCGAGCGCCGTGGTGGAAGGCAGTCGAAGGTTGTTTGGACACTTGATGGATTCCTTGTCGGGTATCACGAGCGATTTGGCCCTGACGCCGCAAGAGGGTACGTCGGCTGGAGGGGATGGTGAAGCCGTGGAATCTGTCGAGTCGGACGAGAGGAGGCGCGAGAACAGGCAGATGAGGACGTTGAGTCTGATCGCTGGAACGGGGACGAGCGTCAAGCGGGATAAACTGGCGCTATTGCCGGACACCATGAGAGATCGCGAACGACTAGCGGGGAACGGTCATGGTCAACGGCGCGTGTCGGGACAATCAACGTCGAGTGACACGTCAGGACCTGATTGGCCTCGCATATCGCATCAGCCGGTCGAAAATGCCTCGGAAAGGCAAGGATCAGTTGCGCCTGCTCCTGTAGATTTCACCAATATATGGGATGGCTTTGCGCAACAGGACTGGAAGGAGAAGCTTGGGAATGTGATGGGGGTTTCTGCGCCAACGTGAGTTGTGGCTCTCAGCGTCGACGGGTAACAACGCTGATGCGACGGGCTCTAGCATTCAATCATCTCAGAAAAAGGCGAGCGACTTCTTGACCACGAATCTGTACGTCTTCTCCTCAAACAGACATTGAAGTGACCGCTGATGTCGACCTTTTGCAGCACACATACCATCGACTTTTTCTCTCAAGCACTACCGACACCCAATCTCGATACACTTGCGACTTCTCCTCCTTCCGAGTTGGGCCTCGAGCATGGGCCAGCGGGAAAGGAAACGAGGTTGCAGCGTCGGCCACTGACGGTTCGATCATCAACGGGGGGTTCGTCAGTCAGTTTTCAGGGCAAGGCCGTAGGACGGGATCGCGAGATGGATATCCCGTGGAATTGGTAGCGATGCATTTATGCATGCAGATTCTTGTAAGGACACAGCCAAGGATAGTCGTACATATGACAAGGTTAGCATAGTGACTTCCTGTGTGATGATGTGGCGACTCCGCGGCTTAGTCAGCTTTGGGGCCCCATTCATGTTCGTCATCATGGCATTCTTTCGTTTGTTACGTTGCGGTCAGCATGAAAGACGGAAGCCTAGGTTTATATACTGACATTCCCTCGTTCGCAGAGGGCGACAACTGCAAGGGTCGGCACCCATCACCGTTTGCGCCATGTCGTCCCTACAGAGTAGGTCCTGACCCGTTCCCATTGGAGCTTTGACTAACTGATTGACTCTCTCTGTATAGTGTACAGCATTTGGCTCTGCCCCAAGCCCTCGGAAGCTCCTGCAATTCAGAAGACTATTGCTCAGCTCGCGAAAAAGTACCAGCCGGCACCGACATTTGCCCCGCATATCACGTTCTTCTCCGGGATTGATATCTCAGCTCCCCTGGATCAAGTCAAGATGACGCTCAAGACCGGCCTCCAACGATGGAGCAAGGAATGCGAGCTGTCCACTCCGGAGGGTGAATCCGACCCAGTCCTCTCGCTCGGGTTGGACCTTCCCATCGCGGGGACGTTCTTCTTCCAAGCCATCGTTCAACCCGTCACCCAGGACATAACCGTCCCCGTCGAACCATCCCTTGTGGAACTCGATACCACGTTGTCGGCCGACGCTCCACGACGGACGGGATACGAGGCGCTCCTCAAGGGAAGACAGATACTCGAGCAGGTGTTCGAGAAGAAGACGACCAAGCCATACTTCCCACACCTGAGCTTGATGTATAGCGAAAAGCCGCAGGAAGAATTGCGAGGAATCGTCGATGCGGACTTTGCGATTCCTGAGGCGGAGGGCGACCAGGCGGGCAAGGTAGATGTTGTGGAGGATGTCGACTGCTCCAGGGTGACCGTAGTAGCGTGTGTAGGCCCGACAGAGGAGTGGAAGGAAGTCGCGAGGTTTAATTTGGAAGGCAATGAGATAAAGCATTAGAAAGAGCAGGTTCGTTACAAGCCAGAGCTACAGAATGGACATTGTGTATCATAGACAAGTGACAGTAACGCATAACATATACATAGTCCTCACATAACGGAAACTGGGAGGGCACAAGAAACACGAACACAACCGAAAATACCGAAACCTGCGTTCTACCTATCTAGACTCTAGAGATCCTGGCAGTCTTCTCTCCCTACAGAGACCCGCTTTCCTTCTCATCACTTGCACCGACAGTGCTCCGGGAAGACGAAAACTGATAACCGCAAGGTCAGCCCACTGCTCTGCATCTTTGAGAGCCCACACTCACAGGCAACCTGTTCAGCCCAACCCTGCCAGGTGTATAGCCAGCGTCCTTGTCGCTGATATCGATAACTTCCGTCCTTTCGACGGGAATGACTACTCGGGTCCTGCTTGTCGAGTGTTGGTGCCACGGTTTGTGGCCACTGCCAGACAGGGGGGAAGAGCAAGAGTCGGTGCCACGGACGGCGCTGAGGGTTTGGCTGGAGTCGAGGGGTCAGTCGCAAATCGCACAGGTAGAGTCAGAAATGGCAGCTCACACGTTTAACACTGAAATGACATTAGCGACGGTGACGGTCGGGAACGAAAGGAAAACTATCAATTCGAGATTCTATGATCGGCCGGCGTAAGCTCAAGCTCTGGGCGTCGATACCTCGGATACCTACCTTCCCGGGCTGGACGAGAAAACATAACAAAGCGGCAACCGCAAGGAGGAGAGGCGCGACCATCACTTGCTGGGAGATATTAAGCGCAATTGTCACGATTTCCCGTCTAGAGCTGTAGGCAGATGGGATCAGGGACTCGTTGTTTGAGATCGCTAGAAAGGTCTTACCCGGACGCTGTGTTCAGGTTCCCTCGAGCTTGGGGAAAGGCGACGATAGAGAGGATGAGCTGGGTGACAACGTTCAGGCTATACGGGATTGACGGACGTCAGATTTTGTCGTGGTCCGCATGAGGTCCGGCTCGTACCTGTAATAAGCGTAAAGAACTGGTTTGACTGATTTGAAACCGGAAGGGAGGGTGACCAAGCCGTCCGTCTATGAGGAGCATATTAGCGATGCCTAGATCATAGGCTCGAGGAGGACGAACTGTGGCGGTCGCATTTGACGGAAACACTGCCCTTGTAACGGTTGCACTGCTCGAGACAAGGGATCAGAAGGTATTCGCTCTGCCTACGATAATCACTCACGCCAGCCCGACGGCTACTGTGACACCAATAAGGGAGCCCAGGATGTTGCAAAAGAGACGTCTTCCTGATTTTTGTGTTGTCTGAAGCAGATGAGGGGTTAGCCGAGAAGCCGCCTGGGCCTCTGATCCTTACCTTTTGCCAGTTCCAGACAAATAGTCCTGCGCCAATAGCCCAGACGGTAGTGGCAAAAGCCCAAATACTCGACATTTGCCAGTCATTGTCTAATCCGAGACGGGTCACTTGAAGATAGTTTTCGAGACCATTGTGAAACATCGATTGAAGGTGTATACACAGATGCGCACTAAAGAGGATGTCAGTCGCAAGGCTGTAAAGTTCTCATCTTTATGCTCACACTCCAAGAATACAAGCAGCAGACACAGCGACCTGTTCAGTCGCACATGGTTTCCTTTGCTTGGCAAGCGCAAAGTACCTCGATACCTGTCGTCTCTCCCAATTAGTCGTTGGTGCTCCCCTGAGAGAGCGCACCGCTTACCAGAGCAAGCACATAGCCTTGAGCCATCATTTCAAACATTGCTCCCATGAAGAATCCGGTACGGTATTCCTTGCCCAGCAGTCTGGAACCGCAGCCGTACGTGAGCTCAAGCGTCTTGACAAGATTACAGCGACTTACTGCCAGTTCACCTCGCGAGAGAATACCGGGAGAGGCATCGTGGAATATTGGAAGAGTAGATGCGTTTGAAAGCGATGGGAAAGGGGCGGCTTGAACCTAGTGTGTGCTGGGAAATCTATCAACGGAAAGAGCGAATGAGAGAGAGTTGATTAGTAGATATCGTGCATCATCTATATATATCAATCATTCGCTCCATTGGCTCTTCTCTACGCCTCTCGTCGGCCTGCTTTTCGAAAGTTGATGTGCCGAACGCTGATCAAACTCGCTGATCGTTCTCAGCCGTTAGGGAAAGTTCGCTGAAATGCCTTCTGAGTCTTCGGGGGGACACGAAGAAGACTCTTTCCTCGAAGGGATGGCGATCTGTCGGAATTTCTCGTCCGCCCCTCAAGAACCCTAGAACCCTAGAAAGACCCTCCTTTTCGCTTCCATCTTTCCATCAATGGTTCCCATCGACCCCGGGTAACGGAGAGTCACTGTGAGTGCTGATGTGAAGCGAGATGGCTTTATGCGATCTTTCGCCTGGATTGATCCGCTTCCATCAGCTGTTTCACCTGCACGCTGACTGCTAAAGCCTTTAACAACTAATCTATCAACCATCCGGCCCCAGAGCCAAGGAGGCATGCGATAGCCGTTCTGACCATTTGGGTGGATTCCGAATGATTTACATTAAACATTCACAGTAGCAATTACAACGTCGTCACCACGGTCTCGGGCGATGCACCCCAAGGAGGTCAACGCATGGTGATGCAGTCCGCATCAGAGATTTAGCCGTAAGACCAGATCAAAGAGAGAACCTAAAGTCGGGATGTCGGCTGCCGAGTACAGCCATGCCAGGGTCCCCCTCCGGACCTAGTTCCTCCAGCACATGGTCCTGCTTTCCCTTGTCGCGTCGTTTATTCTCCCAGACGCAGTAGATACGGGTGGCAGCGACGAGCGACCAACATACTATAGCCATACCGATGTTGAGAGAATTGCCCTTCTTGTAGTTGGGCCCGTCGGAGGCGAGATATGACCAAGAAGCCTGTAAATAAGGAAGGGGATCAGAACCGAAACAGTTCAACAGAAGAAATTGACTTGCGATAATCGCTCCGAACTGGCCGACACCGGGTACAAAGCCACTTGCAACACCTCTCTCCGTGCTGTCAAACGGGAGAGCAAGTCAGTACCGAAAGGATCAGAAGGCAAAAGTCGTGACCTACTCAGTCGCAGAGTTGTTGGTCGCCCATGCCCTAGAAGTAGAGTACGCCGTCAGTAGCTGATTCTT
The DNA here is from genome assembly GCA_015708705.1 of Naganishia vishniacii ANT03-052. NCBI lineage: Eukaryota > Fungi > Basidiomycota > Tremellomycetes > Filobasidiales > Filobasidiaceae > Naganishia > Naganishia vishniacii. Next base: position 660,047 of record MU158398.1, read on the forward strand.
CAGACCAAAGGTTGCTACGCACAAAAAGAAAGGTCCAAGAGGGAACGCGCCCAAGACACAGAGAAAGCATCCTGCATAACGTGCTTGAACGTCATCTAGGCCCGTCGCTACGAAAACAACGTAACCTGTAAAGCTCTCATCAGCCGGCTTTTCCTAATAGGACCCTGTAGATACAACATACCTGCAATAGCGAAAGGGGAACAGGCCAACATGATCCAGGCTCTCTGGTTCAACCTATCACTGAGCCAAGCAGTGAACAAGCCGAACACAAATGCAACAACGAAGGGCGGCACAGATCGGAGCTGAATCTGCACCGTGGTCATGCCAGGATAGAGGCCACGCATGATGGTGGGCAAGAACAGTGAGACACCTGATCCCAAGGAAGGAAAGTCAGTACTGGCCAAGGGCGACACTTCAAGACAAGACGAACCTTGCACGGACACGTTTGTGGTCAAATCTAGGTCGAGAACAGATTAGCGTTGACTTTCCCAAGTTCCTAGCTTCGAGCTAACCGAAGTCGAGGACTTACATCCCAAAGCACACAGCCAGTTTGGTATAGAGAAGAACGACTGTTTCACCAAGGTGGATGACGCTCTACGATGAACATTGATGATCGCGTCCTGAGGCGTGATGAGCCGTTGCACGGCGATCTCTAGAGGGAAGGCATTGGATGAGACTGAGAAACTCTCCGATATTTTAGAATCGATCCTTACCTCTTTCCCTGGTGTTGAGGAACCGAGCGGTAGCAGGCTCGATGGGAATCAAAAAGTATGATGCCAAGCCAATGGCGAGAGTGATGACGCCTGTATCACCCTGATAACTGTTAGCATCTCGGCGTCTGACAGATCGCAAATACATGCCTTCGAAAACAAATATGTTCCTCCAGGGAGCACCAATCTTCCCGACTTGGCCTACTGCCAGGAACCCTGAGGCAAGCAGTCCGCCAAAGGCTCCGGCGAGAGCCGCGGCGGAGACCATGATACCAGCTCGGAATACCAGTCTGAAAAGAGGCGATTCAGTATGAGCCATGACCGTCAAAGATTTCAGCGTACTCTGGTCTCGTGTAGAATCGGGAGAGCAAGAGCGTAAGCGCCGGAAGCACACCGCCTTCGGCGAGCCCTAGGAGGATTCGGACAACCTGACCAAAAAGAAAGCCAAACAGCGAGCGAAAACATTAGTCCGTGGCATGGTAGCAGGCGAATTTCCAGAGGACGCCGGACGATGCCTTACAATGAACCCAGCGTAGTTCTTGATGAAGCCTGTTGCCAAACAGACAGTCCCGAAAGCCATGATCTGGAGCGGGATCCAAATTTTGGGGCCGAGTTTCTCTGTGAGTCGAATGGGCGCAGTCAGCGCTCATAGTTTGTGGCTAAACGGTGAATGTACGGACTGCAGATCAGGTTGGCAGGAATCTCCCAAAGTCCATAAGCGATGTCTTTGACAAGAAAAGTTCAGTATGGGGACGCGGCCAGGGGCTGTCGCCAAGGCTTACAAAAGACTGTCAAGGCGATATTGTACTGGTTGCCTTTGAGACCGAGATCTTTCTCCAATCCCGCTACTTTGGCGTTACCGACATTTGCTCGATCGATGAACGTCTGGTGAGGGAAGGAGGCGAGTCTTAGGCGACGGATAAGACGGTCCTCAGTAGAGCGACTCACGATCAGGTAGATCACGAAAGAGACGGTGCACAGCCACAGGTCCATCTTCAGCACGAGCTTGCGCTCTTCCTTGGGAGTCCAGGTTCGGGCGAGCTGTTGCTCAGCTTCCGGTCGGGAGGACAGGGCTTCCAGCTGAACAGCATCCTGCTTCAAGTCGATATCTTTCTCGGGGCCCATGGTATTGACAAGGCGACCAGTGTGATGTGACCCTGGTGTTCCTTCGTTTAGGTCAGCCTTGGGATAGGGGGAGCGGTCAATCACGTCTCGGGACATTCGCTAACGTGGCTGAGACTATATAGCAAGCGTGATGTAGGCAATCTTCAGGTTGCACATAATAGCGTACCTTGGAAATAGCAGTACCGAATCCTGGCAGCCGGTAATGCTCGCCTCCTCGTGTCCTCGTGATAACCGTGCTCAGTTTGTCGTTTCTGGGATTACGGATGACCGGCCGACGTTCCCTAAAGACACCTTTTGCAGCTCCCGCGCTGTCAGCTACTCTCCACTGGTACTTACTTGACCACGCCAACGGACGACGGAGACTGTTGAAGATAGACAATGCAGAGTACGCGGATGGGAGATTGCCACACGTTTCGGGATTTGATCTGATCTGCATGGCGGTGGCTGGAATAGCATATTGAAGACTGACCAAATGCCGTCTCAATTCGCTTGGCTTGCAAGAGCCGGACGACATTCCGAGAGTGGATTAATTGTAGTTCACATTCAGATGTCCTACAACGTACCACATGTGACCCGCGACGGAAGACTCTCCGTCGACGCCGCATTGAAAGACTGAGCATGCTCCGGGAGCTGCCTCGGGTATTCGAGGCGTTTCCAGGCGTAAGGCCCCGACGGGCGCGATAGCCTGGAGCAGCTTCACGGAGTAACAAAGGGCGAGCAGTGCGGATTGGTGCCAACATCAATGATCTGCTCCGCCTGCTTACGGATCCCTTCACTGCTATCGCTCTCGTAGCTGGAGAAACGACAAAAGCACCCAGAGTGGACGCATGCCGGTCATGTTCGGGAGTTTGATTTTAGATTTCTAGACCTGGTATGATCGTTCCTGGCATTCTCAGCCTTGGCGCCTGCCACGAGAGATGCACCATCCTGTCAATCACCGGATCGTCGTCAGGAATCAAGAGGACTTCGGTTGGAGATTGACGATATAAGATGCTATTGTCTTGCGTCTAACACCGGATGCGTATTCGGCTAAGTTCGGTCCGATAGCCAAATAGGGAATGCCGGCAACGGATAGAACCCGGTCGAACGCGTCCTCAGCCCAACGTCTATCTTCAAGAGTGGTTGGCAGTCTGCACTTCTGCATGTCAGTATCTACGGACGAGAGACGACCGGCTTCCCGCAATGTGGATCTCTGGCCTCATCCAGTCTCGACTTGATGGCTGGTATAAGGAAACGCTGCCGCAGATACTTGAGTGTTACAACCAAGGCCGAAACAGTCCAGACGACTAGCATCACAATTCCTACACCTCAACAATATGGCAACCACTACTAGCTCTGTATTTCTGGACGTAAGTCGCGTGGAAGTTACGTATACAGCGGAATATTTACTCCTACTCCGTAGATCCTGGAAAAGGCAGGAATTACCCACGTCTTTGTCAACCTGGGCAGTGACCATCCCGCTTTGTTGGAGGCATTCATCTCCGAGAGAAAAAGAGGAAGAACGGAGGCAGCAAGCTCCAGTTCGTAACCTCTCCGAATGAAAGCGTCGCCTTGAACTGCGCTCAAGGGTGAGCAGCCTTGAGCCCGATTTGTCGTGGTGATTCTGACTACGGGATTTGGTTGTGGATAGATACTACCAAGCTTCGGGCAAGCCTGCAGCTGTCATTGTGCATGTGGACTGCGGGACACAGGTAAGTCAATTCTCCTGTCAAATCTAGTAAATGCTAAGGTATGTTATAAGGCCCTTGCAGGCGCCGTGCACAATGTCAGTGCAGCAAGAATTCCCGTGTTCATCTATGCCGGTGCCTCGCCGTTTACCCTCGAGGGAGAACTCAAAGGGTCCCGGAATGAATTCATACACTGGCTCCAGAAGTAAGTAGTCTCTTACATCTCCTACGTAGTATACTAAGAGTTCTCCTTCAGCTCTGTCGATCAACCCGCAATCGTGCGACAGTACATGAAGCATGTCGCGGAAATTCGAACTGGAAAGAATGTTCAACAGGTGGTTCTGAGAGGCTTGCAATGTGCCACTTCGCAACCCGAGGTTAGCCATCACCAGCCGCGGTTGTTTCTCCGAAGCTGATATCGCTGTTACAGGGCCCAGTCTACTGCTGGACTCCAAGAGAAATCAGCGAAGAGGATCTGGATCCCTCTTCTGTACCGCAAATGCGTCTGGACCAGTGGAAGGGGGCCAAACTTGGTGCCTTGCCTGAAGACAGTACGTGCCATTCCGCCCTTTAGTACTCCATCTAACTCTTGCCAACCTTTAGGTCTTGAGCACCTCCTTGACACTTTGAAGCGGGCCCAGTTCCCCATCATCGTGACAACGTATGCCGGCCGAAATCCTGAAATCCCTGGCCTGCTCGGCAAGCTAGCTACCATGCTGTCCATCCCAGTCTACTCCAGCTGTCCCTCAAACGTCAACATCGCATCAGACCATCCCATGCACGCGGGACTTTCATTTAGTGGAAATAATCCGCACGTCGAGGCCGCCGACTGGATCCTTGTTCTGGATTGCGACGTGCCATGGTAAGTGTCTAAGCCATATTCGAACGGAGATTTAGAAAAGCCAGACTAATCCCGGACTTCTCGCAGGATGACTCGATTCACCAACCCTAAAGACGACGCGGTCATCTTCCACATCGATCTCGACGTCATGAAAGAGCGAATGAGCATGTTCTACCTTCCTGCTCAGGTCCGAGTGCAAGCAGACAGTGCGACTGTTATGAAGCAAGTTCTTGGCGGTATCGAAAGGTCGGGAGTCGACGCCTTTGCCAGTCAAGATCTCCTGGCACAACGGGTTTCCCAGCACCAACAATTGCTGGAGCAGGTGGCGCAACGTGACCTAAAAACACAGCTTCCTGTCGGTGACGGCATCGACCTCCCACATTTCCTATCAACGCTGCGTGAACACATGCCTGAAAACAATCTGGTTCTCAACGAGTCGATCTCAAACTATCCAGCCGTCTGGAAGCACATTGCTCCAACGAAACCGGGGTGTGAGTCCGGGTCCATTCCTTCTCCAGTTTCTCGCTAATCCCGGTCTCCTACCAGCCTTGATCAGTTCAGGAGGGTCCTCTCTGGGGTGGGGTATCGGAGCTGCTATTGGCACCATCTTGGCCGGACAAGCGGATCCCAAGTATGCCAAAGATTTGGTTACCCTGATCGTTGGGGATGGCTCCTTCGTCTTTGGTGTGCCCAGTGCAGCCTATTGGATGACGAGGCGTTATAATACAGTATGTGAATAGTCGCAGCCTTCCTGGCGGACTCTGACAGCCCTGCTTTTCCAGCCGTTCTTGACCATTGTTTTGAACAACGGAGTAAGTCTTGAACTTCCTGCGCCCTAAATTGCGATCCTGACCTTTTCTTCAGGGTTACAAATCCCCTCGTCTGAGTATGCTCGGTGTCTATCCTGAAGGGCTGGGAAGCGCCAGTAGCGCGGGAAGCCTCAACATCTCCTTTGAGCAGCAACCAGACTATGGTCTCATTGCCGAAGCAGCAGGAGGTGCCTGGCATACAAAGGTCAATCAGGCTTTTGAAATCGTTCAGGCGATCCAAGATGGGATCTCGATGGTCCGTTACCAGAGGCGGTGTGCGGTAATCGAGGTGAAGTTGCAGAAATTCTAGGGGTGGGCGAGTGGTTGTATTATAGAGATATCGAAACTAATGACGTTTGCGACCCAGTTCCTCGTTAGTGTGAAATACCGTCGTGTGACCTCTCGATGCCTTCCACAAAGCTCATTCGTTCATACAGCAATTCGTCAGATTTCGTAAGTGGTCAATCCGAAACGCGGTCCTCGCTAAGGCGAGGAATTTGGTTTAGGTTGCATTGCGTATGCCGGGAATGTGATCTAGCTTGCATATCAATGCAGATAATGACCATATGCTTTGCACAAGTTGAAAAACCGCTGCGCTCCTCCTTTAAACAACGACGTGCGCGACAGATCTAGTCGGCCCTGTCGTTCCTCAGGTCTTCACCCAGACTCCTAGGCTCGAGAACCCAGAACTTTGCCGCTTCTATCGTGCCGTCGTCCACACCAGCCGAGCCGTCTACCTCCCCACTCTGCGACGCTCCGTCGTCCAGACCATCACCATCACCGACATCGCTCCGCTTGAGTTCTCCCAATGTCTTTGGCTCAACGACGTAAAACAATGCCTCCCTGTTACGGGTTGTCGATTCCGATGTAGAGTTGACCAGTCCCTCGTCCGGCTCGAGCGCTTCCAGCGGGCCCATTGCACGCAAGATCTGCTTGACGCTCATCCGGTTTGCCGTAACGGACGTCATTCCCCTCCGCGCGCCTTCCACCATGGATCGAATCGTATGCGCCGTCGGAACACGGAGGTAGGTGTCCGCCAAGGGGGGCGCGCGACGGCGTTGTCCACCGCGATGAGTCCCGGACGTTGGTGGCGGTTTCTTTGTGGCGCCACGACCATTCATCTCCGCATCTGAGCTTGCCGGGCTGTCGGATATCGAGAGTCCCAGAAACTCGGCAGTCACACTGGCGCCCTTTTCGATCGAGACGGATAGCAACCGATCACACGTCTCTGTCAATCGGCCGCGAAAGGTGTTGGGCTTGAGGCTCGAGCGAGCCATATACGACGGAGATGTAAATCCATCATCCTCTGGTAGAATTTGGACCGATAGGAACCGATTGAGCGGTTTACCCTGATCGGCATGCCGTGATCCTTCCCAAAACGCTTCCACCTGCTTCATCGCATCCGCCGACGTCCGCCCTTGACCCTCCACGAACAACCTCTCTTCCCTCCGACGTTCCTGCTCCCCTCCGATCTTGGCAACAATATCACGACACCTCCACCTAGCCTCTTTTGTCGTCCAAAACTCCACACCGCCTTCCAACGGCGCCCCGAGCCCCTGACAACTCGCCATGATCTTCTCGTTCAACTCTTCCACGAGGCCGAGCCTCATCTCCTGTTTCAACTGATGCGTGAGAGCCTTTGAATGCTCCTCGGGGCCCAATTCACCCTCTTGGAGCCGCTTGATAGTGACCTGGCCCGTCGAGGGATCCACCTGCCGTTTCCACGTCTTATCGGTCGGCTTGAACCGGCACTCGGCGGCTCCTTGGTCGTTCGGCAAGGGAGCATGGGAAATGTCGGAGATGAGAGCGATGAGCAGGCTGAGATCGAGGTTGAGTTTCGGGGTAGCCAAGAGGGCGAGGCGATGGGACGAGGGTATAGCTTGTTCCGCCTCGGGAATCTCGCCGAATTCAACAACTATGCCCATCCTCCGCAGACAATTATACGTCTCTTGTATCCTCGGATCTTGCGCCTCCTCTCCGTTTAATCTCGTCAGGCGTAACGTGATTCGTGGTGTCTCACCCCAAGGCGTGCGATGCTGAGAGGCGGTCTGGACGAGGTCATACCCTTGCTTGGTAATGCTGTTGATCGGCGCGATGGGATACGCTGCAGCCTGTGCCTTGAGAACGGGATCCTCGGCGTCGGATGAGTCATAGTCCGAGTTGATGTAGCTGTCCTGTTCACGAAACTCTAAAAGCAATCGCAAGAGCTTGATGCTACAGGCAAGGTGAGTAGGATGTGGCTTGTCCCGATTGCGAATAGCTCACGTATTGACCTTGATCCACAGCATACCGCCGCTGCCAATCACATCAACCTTGACCCTGTCCCCCCTGGGCGATTTGAATGTCTCCCCGATACTAATCAACGGTCTTGGACATGTCATGACCTGATCCCACACTGAAATGAGATACGGCGCATTCGTCGACGGATGATCCGGAGGCTGCGAAGCCCTGGTGAGCTCCTCCAACCAATCTGCCTCCTTTTCACAGATCCCTCGGAATTTGGCGAGCCCGCTGAGCTCTTGAGGCGTGTACCTCGTCTCGTGGTTGTCAATGATCGGGGGCTGGTAGACATGGTCCGAGGGTGTAAAAGTGTTGATTGAGCGGCAGATTTGGGCGAGTTTTTGGTGGGAATGGATGAGGCGATCACGAGCCGGTGAACCGGTGGGAGGTGGGTCCATGTCGTGTGGTCGAGTTGGAAGGAAACAGATGGATGGGAACATTCAGGTCGATAAGATGACCCTCACCGTAATTAATTATAATTAATTCCGTCGATCCCCCTCCACCTTTCGCGGGCGCACCCCGGTACTACCCCGGTTGACTCCCTGGAAAAGTAAACGCAAGAACCGAGATGAAACACGACCTGAAACACGAGCACCGTTTTTCAGCTCACCACTTTCCCCTCGCTACGACTTTACATAATGGACGACTTCAACCCGACGGCTTTTCGACGACTGGAGAAGCACTTCAAGTCCCGTCATGCACACGGCTCCGAAGCCGTCAAACAGAAGAAACGACAAAACAGGCTTCTAGCCGCACTGGGGATTGGCGGCGCTTCTCCTGCGGAAGCGGAGGCCTGGAATAGCGATTACCCCGTGTTGAAGGGTCAAGGGGTGATGAACCTCTCTACCCCGCCGGAAGGGGACAGCAATGAATTCGAGATGGAAGGGTGGGATACGGACGGTTCTGACCCGTTTGGAGGGAGAGAATATGAGCAGATAGATGTCTGCAAGATGGATGATTTCGAGGCGTCACCGGTCCGAACCGTCAAGGGGTATATCATTGGCGACGGTGAGCCGGCTTCAGAATAATTCCTAGAATATTTGTTGCTAAAAACACTCATCTCAAGGCTTGATCTACATCCCGCGCTACCTCTCCCCAGCCGCACAACTCCGCCTCGTCCGTGCCTCATTAGAGGAATACACCTGCCCGCCAAACCCGCTCAACTTGTCAACGCACTATCTCCTGCCCCCCGCCTCTGCTGAGGAGTATTCCCTCTTTGACAAGTATGTCCACGAGCCGGAGCGTCTCGTCGACTCCAAGGCGTCTGTCTCGTCTCGTCCTTTTACGCCACTCACAGGCCGTTCAGAGACGGGTTCGATCGATACTACTGGATCTGCTTCTTCGATTTCAAGGGCCGATGGCAGTATCGGTTTCACTCGCACATCATTTACTGGTTCATCGAGGCCATCTACGCCACAACGTGAACTGATATGCAACAAACCCGCACACGAAGAGGGCTACGAGGCGCTCAAGCAAAAAGTCGCGCAGTGGGAGGGAGATGAGCCGTCATACAAGTTGAAGAGTAAGACGGTCGCCAAGTTGATGGAGAATGAGTTGCGGTGGGCGAATTTAGGATGGGTGTATAACGTGAGTCCTTGCCTCGGAGCTGGAATGGAATATGATGTTGAAAGGTCTTGGTAGTGGACGAATAAAGCATACGATTTCACTACTTCCGAACCTATACCATTCCCGAAACGTCTCGCTCGAACCTGCCAGCAAATTATTCGAGGAATTCACTGGCAACGGGTCTATGGCGCTCCCCTCGATGAGGGACCGACGACGCCTTGTTCAAACTTTACCACCCTCAAGCCGGATAATTGGAAGAATTGGAAAGAGGATTACTTACCAGATACGGGGATTGTGAATTTTTACCACTTGAAAGATACCCTGATGGGCCATGTCGATCGTTCAGAGTGAGGTTTGCGGCCTCGATTATGTAGAGAGGAAGAAGCGCTGACCAGCTGATTCAACCCTGTAACAGACTGGACCCATACAGACCGCTAGTATCCATCTCGTGTGTAAAGCCAACGCCTTGGCCTTCACGATCTAATACCCTCTTTTCCCTCGCCAGACTCGGACACGCCGCCATCTTCCTCTGCGGAGGCGCAACGCGCGATACCGCCCCCCTACCCATCATCCTCCGCAGCGGGGACGTCATCGTCATGTCTGGCCGCTCACGGAGCTTTTACCACGGTGTACCGCGGATCATGGAGGGTACCTTGCCTGCGCATTTCGAGCAGGCCGAGGGGGACGATGAGGTCTTGAGGGCGTGTAAGCGGTTCATGGCGGGTGCGAGGTACGTTCTGCCGATGGTTTACCAGCTGGTGAGATATGTGGCTGACACGGGCACTGTAGGATCAATATCAACGCACGACAGGTCTTTCCGGTGGGCTTTGTGCCGCTCAAGGCTGCGTTATCGGTGGTAGCGGAGAAGGAATGACAATTCATCGAGGCACAGGTTGTCGACCTTATACCTGTACATATCAAGTCAAGGCTTGGGGTTGTGTCTGTATCACAGGATGCTTCAATTACCACCCTACGGTATGGATTCGCAAGCCTCTCGAACAGCCGGGGAAGGAGCCATCTCCAGCCGACCACAAGAGGAGCATCGCTCGAGTATGAAGACCAGCTCCTCGTTATACCCTGACAATCTGCGCGTGATCAGTGCGCCTGTCCTCTGAAGTCGGTTAGACGATATCGATGCAGCGTGGATCGCCCGGTTCCGTTTGGGATTTGTGGTCCCAATGTCATAAGCCGGATGTCATTGAAAGCTCGCTCTTCCGCAAAATCTACCAGCGCGTTGCTCAGATTTTCATGATATTCAACTTGCGCAGGCATATGAGCGAGCAAACGAGCTGTACGGTACAATGGAAAGCCCCCGACCGAAGCTTAACGACGTAGCTGCAGGTAGCAAGTCGCGATATCGCCTTCACGCACATCCACGCGTCCAGTTTTAATGATGCTGATTCAAACGATTCAACGTGCTTTCCTGCAGACGGAACGATCCTGGCTTGCCCGGTTCGCTTTTCTTCACCCACAGCACCTTGCATTGGTAGTTGAACAAGGGCAACGCCTTCGAGTCCCAATCGTAAATGAGGAACTGTACCGTCTCCAGCGCCGGAATATGCCTGGCGAGCGTTCGCGCAAACTCTTGAGTTCGGGCAGGCGTGGGTAGGCAGTGATTCGTGACGAACTCCCAGTACGGTCGGGGCCGTCCCGCGATGATTTTAGGGTGCATGAGGCCGAGGAAGGCGTTGTACAACTCGGGATCCAAAAGATCGACAGTAATTCTGACGTGTCGAAGTATAGGGCTAAATCTGGTCAAAATGAATTCGATTCGGGGCTGAAGCGACGAGTCAGTAATGGGAATGGAAAGTTGTAGAGTCACGTACTAGAGCACAAACTCCCTCTTTCCTGATCTTGTGGGTGGCGTCAAAGCGGATGTTTACGATTTCCACCTCGGGGAGATTGCTTCTGGTGATCCACGTGTGGGTGAGGTGAGTGACGCCTTCATGGTTGGGAGCGTTGTGACTTTCATTGATAAGGACCGGGAAAAGATTGAGGTGCTTGACACCCTTGAAATATTTGCACATGTTGTGAAAGTATTCCTTGCGCCCTTCCCCAGATGGACCAAGTGTGATGTCGCTGTACAGCATCCACCATCCCTGCTCCCGTAACGTAAGCGATCTGACGTCGGTAGGCGCCCAGTCGATGGGAGGCGCTTAATTCGTTTCACACAAGAGGTCCGGCATACAGATGTCGAGAGAATCCAGAGGGGTAAGCCGAATGGTACAGCCGTCATCTTTGGCGATTCGTGTTCGTACGAAGCTCGATGTTGAATAGCCTGGAGGTTTGGTAACTCTTCTAAGAACCAGGTGTAGGCCGGGCCGCATATGCCTTCTTCTACGCGGAGGATGTTTCCAATAATTACAGCTCTGACATGATCAACATTTGAGCACGAGCTGCAGCAGGCAGGGCAAATACTCACTTGACGTGCTTCATCTTCTCCCTTGGCATATTCTTTACCATGGATCTTAACCCCTCTTCACTGTCGACGACCTGAATGCACTTAAGTCTGTACCGGTCATATAGCAACTTTCGGAACCGCCTGCAGGTAGTTGCCAAACCGAAAAGATCTTTGCCCCAGAAGGGATTAAAGATGTCATCTTGTTCCCAGACAACCACACGCAATTCGCGATAAATCTCCTCCGTCGGCTCGTATGCGGGTCTGAGATAGGCAGCAATTTCTTCAATTATTTCGTCGGGGAGATCCGTGATGGTGATTTTGCCGTTCTGAGTCGAGTCATCTCCGCCCGAGGTGACATTCACCGTCGACTTACGGCCCCGGCGGTTTTGCGCACTCAGGTCGAATTCGCTCACATCTGAAGTGACCGCGTCTGATCCCGAGTCCGAAGAGATATCTGTTATCGATTCCGAAATCACTGACATCGAATCGGCTTCAGAACCCGTCGCCGTCTCGTATTCCGACGCGTCGGCGCTCGACGATGATGGCTGCTTATCCTCGGTCGTGATCTTCAGTCTGGCTGTTGCGGTGCGACCTTTATCGATGGCACGCTGACCAAGCAACTGCACGACAACCTTTGAAGCGCTGTTACGCTTCATTGCCCTTACTTTCCTGCTTGTGGCGGTAAAAGTGGAGCTTGCGGAAACGAAAGAGCTAGTTGTCTATGTATCGACCGTTAGATTCGACGCGAAGTGACCTGAGAAACTACTTACACTGGCCACTTGTGATAATTTTAATGACGCCTGAGTGTCGTTTCGATCGGGCTCGCTCGTTGGATGAGCCTTCGCCGCAATCGGCAGGACAGACTGCTTTTCTGCTGAGAGCAAATCATCGCCGGTCGGTTTTAATTCGCCAGCGGCGGTCGCACGCACCGCTTGGGTCTGCGTCATGGCGCCATCCGCATTCTGACATGATGCACCGTCGACACCGTTTGCTGGTTTCGACAAGTGGTCTTTCGGCAATGGCATTGCACCCGAATCGAGAACGGGCTGGGAAGGGATAGGGGCGGGGTTACCTGCGGCACTGGACCTTCAACCGATCGTTGTGAAATGGAAAGTCCCCCTTTGACGGAAGCTGCATCTTTCGCCGGACGAATTTCGGAGGCCGTAGACTGCTTCGGTGACGGAGCTGACTGACTTGCGGGAGATTGCGACGGAAGTTCCGTATACCCGGCAGTCCCCCCGATACTCATTGCGGAGGGCTTGCTCGCTTCTGGTTGCACCGCCGATTCAGCAAAGGGCATTACGTCGGTAGACTGCTTACAAGGTACAATAGTATACATCAGCCATGTTCAAACATTCCGGCCTCCATTCCGCTATCGTGTACTGACTTTGTGCTCTGCAAGCGCGGTTCCTACGGTGGTTACGGCTGATGTTTTGACTTCTTCATCCAGAACTAGATCCCCATTGTGCTTCTTTGACGCCATGCTCTTGCCCGTATTTTCTCCATCGCCTCGGATTGACTTCTCTCCATTTGACGCGTTGCTGTTGTATCCGTTTTCGCTCTTGCCCTCATCGGCCCGGGCTTCTGCCTGCATCATTTTCTCGCTTGAATGTGGTTTCGCAAGATCGACATGGTCCTGAATTCTGGAACTCGACTCTTCTGCGACATCTTTCTTCGTGGTTGTTTTGCTTGCGTCGCTTCTCGCTCCTGATCGAACCGCCTTCTGCTTTGCTGGAGATCGAGGCGTTCCCGGAATTGAACCCGTTAATTCATTCGCCTTGTCTCCAACGGCAGGAGTGAATGGCAAAACGATTCTCTCCATGGCGGCCAATTTCCAAGCGACCTTTAGAAGCTTGACCGATTCTTGTGATCGTGCGCGATCTTTAATGTTCTTTGACCATGTGGCGTTTCCAGAGGGTGACGCAGGGGATAGTGGCGTAGCCGAGGCCGGGGCAGTATCGGGCACACTATTGCCGCGACTGAGTGAGGGTCGAGGTAGAATCGAATTCGGTGTAAGCGATGGACCCTGTGTGCTGATCTGAGTCACCATGTCCTCTTGGGCGACATCGACTGGGGTTTGGGAAGGCGGCACTCCCCCGTCAAGATTCAGAGTAGACAAGTCTCCCAGATCATCCTGTAAGACCAACAACTTGACGGCGTCCAATCGAATCTTGTACTTTTTCCTCTCTTTCTCGCCCTCCTGGATGACCTCCTTCAACTTATCGATGGCGGGCTTGGTGAGCTCGACCTCGTTGTGGTATCGTCGCGCCTCCCTTTCAGCCTCCATCAATCTCTCGTCCTTCTTCTGCAGTTGCTGTACAAGCTGCTTCACCTGCGCTTCGAGCTTTGACTTGTCATTCTGCAAAGCTTCCCGAGCAGACTTTTCCCTGAAACTTTCCAAGCCCAATCGCGCGTTTTCCTTGCGGGAATTCTCGACATCAGGCTTCAGTGCCTTGAGTGCATCACTGTAACGCTCGTTCTCCTTCCTGATCTCTCCCATTTCCTGGGTCAAGTTCCGGAATGTTGCTTGTAGTTCCTCCAATTCCCGCGATTGCCGCGTGTTGTTCGCAAGCAGCTGTTCCGGCACTTGACCAAACTTGCTAAAGTGCTGACCGATTTGATTTCCGGCTTCCATATAAGCCATTCCCCGTTTCTCCACCTCGCCCCTAGTTGCCTGCACGAACGTCATCATGATAGACCGCATATCCGCATTCTCCGCGCGAAGAAACTCGAGCTCCTGTGCAGCATTCTGCGGGGGGTTCGGTCCCGAGACTGGGTTCGGGTTCATAGGGTTCTGGTATGGCTGTCTAACGAGCGGTTGGTTCAGTGAGGTGGTTGCGACTGTGGCGGGAGCGGTCTGAAGCGGGTTCGAAGCGACGGATCCGGGCACGGGTGTCGAGGCGGGTCGAGGCGGCGTTGAAACATTTGCAGGAACAGCACGAAGCGGGATAGGAGATGCAAAGGCAGGTAGTGTAGATCGAGAAGGGCCGGGGACGTTCGGAGGAGTCAGTCCGACCTGGGGAGCTGTCCGTCCAACTTCACCGACAGGAGGTACCGGACTGCCTTGCGCTTTTGCCTTGTCTGCTGCTGCTTGAGCATGTTTCCGTTTGGCATTTTCGATGATCATGTTGAAAGTCGTCTCGGCACCTGGTGTAGCGGTGAACCACGCTTGCCGATCGGCGGGCGTCATTTTAAAGACTTCCATCCAGGTGTTGACCTTTTCTGGTGTCTTGATCGGACCATTGGGTGAGGGTAGGAATCCAGGTGCCGTCGGGGCATTTGAGCCGCCGGGTGCATGACCGTTCGGATGATTAGCGCAGGGTGCAGGAGCTTGAAGAGGTGGGTTCTCGGTGTTGACCGGAACGTTGCTGACCGCCACACCGTTGAGCGGCCTTGCGGAAAGTTGAGGGACTTGTTGCGGCACGGCAGGAGTAACTGGTTTCGGTGCAGGGGGTGGTGAAACCGGTTCAGGAGGTGCAGGCTTTACGAGGGAACCGAACATAACCTCTCCTATACAGAGAAAGGAGGTCAATGTTTACCGCTTTAATAGCCCTTTAGCAGAAAGACGCTTCGAACTGCATACTCACGCTTTTCCCTCATGATCTCCATCGTCAACTTTTCAGGCGGCTTGGCCTCCTCCTGCTTGGCCGGTGCATTCTTCTGCTGCTGATTGAGTAGTTGTTCGCGGGACTGTTTGGCCGCCGCGGGATGGGTCGACTTCTTCTTCTTCGACATGGTGGTTGAACAATAGTTGTTCTGGAACCCTGGGTTTCGCTATATCGGAGTTTGCTTAAGGCTTGTTGTCTCGACAGAGAGAACACTTCTGTATATGAAGGGGCTACTCATCACCTCGACACGACAACGCTGATGCTGTTTCCTTTAGACACGCCTCCCTGGATCCCTGGATTAACTTGATCCATTGTCCGTTCATCCTGGAAGAAGCATTGTCTGAATTCTGACTTTCGACGCGTTGTTCTTCGGATCTCGCTCGCGTGAGCCACGCGACAGAATTTCGGCGGCCGAAGATGAATTTCGTCACCATGCATATATGTTAGTCGTCTGTGCCTTTCTGCCTTTTTGATGCCATGACCATCGTTGCCTTGACCCTGCCGTTGGCAAACTTGGACAGCGATGAATCGGCTTCACAGATGACCTGCATTTCAATTCGCCCAAGGTTAGCAATCGGAATCCTATCCTTGTGTGGAAGCGGAGTCACTTGCTTGATCGGGTGAGTGCGAGATGCCCAATCGATCAGCGATCATCCGCTCGGTGCCAGGCATGCTGCGGTGTAGCAGCAGTCGCTGGATATGAGATCCAGGGGGAAAAGATATTTCCAAGCAATCCCGTAAGGAGCATTGCCATATCGGCTGCCTTAGAGCGCTCTCCAGCTGTCAAAATGAAGTCATCATACCCCTGGTCATACGCTTGTTGACGACAACCCTTTCACTTGGTAGACGAGACGTAGCTGCCGCACAGAGTAAACCTTTGTTGCGATGCAGAGAACGTTGCGAAAAGCCCTTCGGAACCGCCGCGATGCCATAAAAGTTGCCTTATATAATGACTGGCCGAGAACGCTAGCGCAGGAAAGTATGTTCAGTCATCTTTTCCGTCTCTCGTTTCCTTTCAACTTTTGCCACCAGTTCAGGGCAAGACTAGAACAACATCCATGTCACCAGCCACCAGCATCGTGAGATCTTCTCAGTCGGCTGGAACCACAGCGCAAGACTCGCCGTGCTTGGGAGCGCTCTGGGATCTTGACACCCCAAAAGGAGTTGATGAAGTCGCCTGTTGCACCGGAGTCAACCATGGCACGGAGAGGGATTGTTTGTCTGGAGTCGGTCAAATTGATGGTAAGACTGATATGGTCTTTGTTTTGTAAGTTTATTGAAGAGATTTGGAAGTTTGTAGATCGCATCTGATTGATATCCACATTCTTCACTGGAGGACATAATCTCGCCGCGTTGGTGAGTACAACATCAACACCTATGTCCTCCTTGCCTGACGATGACTCTTCCATCATCAGGCTTCCTCCTTTAAAGACTCCGACTCGGTTGCTTGGGTTGCCTGAATGGCGAGAATGTCGACTCGGCGCTTGGGACAAGTGTCTCGACGGTGACCCGCTTCGCCGCAGATGAGGCACAAGTTTTGTCGAAGTCGGTATTGTCGAACTTCAGCCCTAAGCCTTCCGGTTTGCGAGTCGAGCACTGACTGTCGATCGTTTCCCTGAACAGCGTCGATCTCCATTGGAGCGGAACCCGGAATGGCGACGGCTCGAGCGACGGTCGATTGTCGTACCTGCGAGGTTTGACTGAAAATGGCGGTGACGGGCCGGGTCTGGGTAACGTTATACAACTGTCGATCGTAATCAACAGCTTCCCTGGCAAGAGCGGGCTGATTGCCGAACTTCGTGGGATTGAGCAGTCTGACTCGAATGTCATACTTCAACCCGTCGAAGTAGTGGTCCCGAAGGTAGGTGTCGTCGTAATCAACGTACGCAGCATACTCCTGAAACAACCGGGAATAGGCGGCTACGGAGCCGGTCTACTTGAGCTGGGCGAGCTTTCGACGATTGACCTCTCGACGATCGATATCGGCATATCTTTCGATGAGGGCATCATTCAACGCTTCCCCAGTTCGCAAGAATTCCGGTTAGTCCTCCTTGTTGACCGTCCGGAAGGGTTCGATCAACTTATGCGCCGAGCCTTTTAGCAGGTTGCATTCGAAGGCGACTTTCTTGGACTCGACGTTAAAAGAACGAGGGTAAGACTCGAAGACGCGGTCGCATTTACTGACAAATTCCTCCACACTTTCCCCGCTGGTACCTCCGAACTCGTCAGGACTCGCGACCTTGGGACCCGTCTCCGTGGACTCGAAGTTATCGTCGGTGGTGGATCGAACCGGAGTGGTGACGACCGTGGCAGTGGAATGAATAGGGTCGGTAGCAGAGGGTTCGGGGGGACGGACCTCTTCAGTTTGCGTGAAGAGCCGCATTTCCGGCGTGAAGGACTGAAACCTCCCCTACCAACACGGCATTCTCGCCGCGCAACTGAGCGAACTCAGTCGCGAGACGATGCATTTCGGCGACGACGCTGGCCAGGTTCACGGCGGGAGCGGGGGTGTCGGGCACGATTGGGTCGATCGGAGGGTCGGCCATGATGACGTCGGTACTGTGGTAGCAAGGGAGGGATAACGTCGAAACGGAGGCGAAGAGGCAAGACTGGCGGCGCGCCTTCTATCCGTGAGTGAAGGCTTGGTTGATGACTTGGGTTGAGTGGTTGAAGTCGACGAAGGAGTGCTGATTGTCGCGCTGATGATGCGCGGCGGGCCATACACAACGTTGTCGGTTTGGAGAGCGAATATAATGTCAGGACCGCTGGATGCAACTAACAACGATGCGGACCGGAGTTGAGAGTTGTAAACCAGCAGTAGAGCTATCCGATTGATAACTTTAAGACTAGCAATATTCGCTCTGAGGCTACAACAGGAGTGCTCCAACTTGACTGGTCCTGATCCTCAGCTCCTTATACCATTCGTCAATAGCACTCACGTCTAACCCCTACATAAGCGGCTGACGACAAGGAACGCGCGAGATTTGCCTCCTAACGACTAGCGAACGATCCGCGTTATGGTCATGCTGTAGGCATGACAGTAAGTCTCGGCTCTCGTCTTCGAGTCAGGTTCCGTGTCGCATCTCTGCTTGATTTGATGTGGCGCGAGGTGGGACGTTGTAGTCACAGAACAAAGCTCCTATCGTCTTGCTCTATTCATTGAGGTGAGAGAGCATTCACGACAGACAAGAGGCGAGGGGGAGAGTATAATGGAATCATGGTAGGCAAGGGGCCAGTGGCTCTCGCCACCCCAACTCTCTAACTCTTACGTAAGCGCAAAGGAACCGAGCAATTAAATTCGCGCGGTAAATAGGGGAACATGCGATCGTGATTTCGTAATATTCAGCAGTTGTTCAGCCCTAACTCCCTAAGCGAAATAGACAGAGTTAGTTACGAGTCATCAGGCGAGCATTGGTGCATCGAGTTCTACAGGTTACAGGCATTCCCACCGGATCTGATACCCAACATACGCAGCGTTACCCTTAGGACCACAAGCGGTGTCAGCTTCCCGATTGATAGTAAGTTCAAGTACCTTTCCCCCACCTTTCAAAGTCGACTCTAACGTCTTGCATCTCGGTACAGAAACCTACAACATGTCGTCAATGTGGGCGCCAGATAATACTCAAGAGCTCAATGCCGCTCGTCAAACACCACGTAAAACGCCATTCGCGGCACAACATGCCAAAGCTCGTGATGAAGGTTTCTGGGCGCCTGAATCCGGAGCCTCAGGATCCGGTTCAGCGTCTGGACGAAGAGCCAAGAGTGGACCGGGCAGGTCTCGAGGGCAAGGAGGAATGGACGGACCCATTGCGGATCGTGGGAGCGGGAGAGCGAGTGCACGAGGGCGTCCGCGCGGTCCACCTCATTTGCAGCAGCAGCATTTCCCTGATCAGGCTTCGCCGCTGTCTCCGGTAAAGCAAACGACTTCGGCACGAGGCTATGGCAGGAAAACTTCCAAAGATCGGGAGGCTATCTGGCAGAGCATTTGGGGAGACGAAAGTGACGAGGAGCCGGGAAAAGCAGCGGATGAAGGGAAAGACGAAGACGAGGCCGTTGGGGGAGACTCAAAGGAGCACAAGGAAGGCGGAGCAAAATCCGAAACGCAACAATTGGAGAAGCAGATGGAAACTGTTGAAATCGCGACGAAGGAAACGCCATCACAACCTGCTGCTCCTCCAGCAGTGGTCATCCCTCCGCCTCCGGTCATTTCCGGTGCCGACTGGTCCGAGCTTACGGACGATGAAGATCTCGCGTTTCTCGAGGACGTTCCGGTTCCTCTGGCATCGGCTCCGGAACCGATGCACGAAAACGATTCCCCTGATGAGATGGAAGAAGACGAGGCAAGACCACAGGCGCCGTCGAGTGTTGACTCTGCTCGCACAGCTTCTGGGAATCCGTATCGAGGGGGCGCTCTGGACATCACGACAGCTAGCGAACTTGGAGAATCCATGTACGAGGGATCTCCAAGGGTAAATGTCGGACGAGTGCAAGATGGGGCGCCCCGCTCGCAGCCCGGCAACAAAGTGGTCGACGTCAATCTCGCCGCCCAAGTCCCAGCACAAGCGGTGAATCCTGAGCAAGCTCAAACGAGTACAGATATCGGAAGTGCCGGCGAAAGTACATGTATCACGGCACGACGTGGCGAACCTCGACGATTTTCGAATGCCAGTAGTTCTGCGACAAGCTCTGGAGGTTTGCAAGGCTCACGATGGGCAGGTGCTGGTACCGGTGCGAGAGGAATGGCGGGGCAGCGAGGTGTAGGTCTGTTCGTACGCTTTTAGGTTCTCAGCTGATCTCAACTCGCGACAGGCAAGAGGCGGTAACAGGTTCATGGCAAATGAGCCACATCGAATGCCGCCGCCTCAGCGGCATCAACAGCCACAGAATTTCTCCCGTCCTCCGGGGAATTTCAACCGTCCACCACCGACAGGCCCGCGAGGAAGCCAAACGCAAGGCCCTTTAAATCAGCAGCCGCGAGGATCAGGTAGTCGCAACGCACCGCCTTTGCAATCCAGCTCTGAGGGTTATCGTCCGCAAACGTCAAGCTCGCTGTCGCCGTCGGCTTCGAGCTCCGACAGGTCGTCACCGCTCCCTCGCTCCACGGCATCCGAGGCGTCCACAGAGGACTCCCCCGCTTCCCAATCTGCTGCAGACATGCAACAGCGCGGGTCGAGACAAGCTGCAGTTCCGAGAGAAGCGGTCCAACGTATGATGCGAGGGTGGATAGCCACGGGGCCTGGGGGAATGAGAAGGGGAACCAGTGGAAGGGGAAGAGCTAGAGCTCCGGTGAGAGGTGGCGAGGCAGGTGGAGCGCCACAAAAGGGGGAGGGTACGGATTGAGGATGCTTAAGGAAGGCAAGAATTGCTGTATAACAGTGACCTGGGCTTATACCCATCACAAAGGGACTATCAGGCTTGCGGACACCGATATCCTTCATTCAGTCCTCAAGCCAGACGTCAAACTCAAGTCATACACATCGAGCGAACCAGACAGGTAGCCGCTTCTGCGGAGCTTCTTGGCGAGGTTATGCGCGTTTCCATGGTTTAGGATTCCGCAGCGATCGTCAAAGGGCAGTTATCAGATCGTCAGAGCACTGGTTGGTGAAGTACCCTAGAAAGCTTTCGATCGGCAGAGTTAATGAGGGAAGGCAATCACACATTTGCTTACTACCTGAAAAGAGCACGCAGATATCCCGACCAGTGCGCCCAGTTTCAGAAATTGAAGTAGAACTTGGATTTGAGGGTGAGATACGTCGGATAAGCTGTATGAGAGTGTAGGGAACCTCCATCGACATTCCTTCATCACTGACCAGTAGTTAGTTAACCTTCCTGTTCACCACCGAACACAACGCTTTTCGGTAACGATTCAGCTGCGAAGATTTGCGGTCCTATAAGCCTATATCACAAACAGATTGCGCCCGCTTTCACCGAGTTGCTGAGCTCGCCGCGATGTGAGAACGAACCCCATCGGGGCAGGGGTTCGATTCTGCATCGTCCTCTTGGTTTCGCAATATTGATGCGTTCTTAAATAATGCAGACAGTAGAAGCTGTCGGACAAAAGGGAACCGCCGAGTTCGGACCATTCGGTGGGAGAGGTTAGCCCTATCTACCAGGGGATGGATACATTTCCAGCCAGTGCACTGGTTGGGGGGCAAGCGAAAGGGGCGTTGGGTAGAGTCGAAAGGTTCTACGGCTCCAACCCGTGAGTAGTCTTGTTGTGCTGAGGCGGTCATTGGGTTGAGGACTTCAACTATGGGAATTGAGGGCTTTAACTGTGTGACTTGAGGGCTTTGGCTATGAGAATTGAGGGCTCAAAGGGTGCGGGGGCTCCAGACCTTCTTTTTCCCTTGAGTCCAAGTACCTGTTCAAGTTTTGACCTGTCGACCGTCGTCCCGTGCGGTTCAGTGCGATCTGATGTATCAATAAAATATCTGTGTATGCCTCACCATATCCTTTGCGGACCCGGGTGCCGATAGCAACGAAGATCTCCAGCTTTCGCTCTTAGGTCAAACTGCGGAACCATTTCGAAACTAGTTAGGCTAAACCGTCGCGCTTGCGGCTGAGCGGTTCTCCGAATGATTCGCGGTCGAGGCGCTCTCGCTTGTGCTGTAGGAACTAGGAATCTCGCTTGCAGGCTTCTTGGCAACTTCCCATGTATGGGAGATCACCTAGACCAGATCGTCTAGATTCGTTTTCATAAGGTCCGCTTAACCCGGGATGAGGAAGAACTTTCAAGATCTGTCGAAATCATCCAGCCTTCGTTGCGTGCGCTCTGTCGACTTACCGCCGGAGCCCGTCATCTTTTTCTCATTAGCTATGCGCTGGAAGGTAGATCTCACCAAGAGCAATTCGTCGGAGGTCGTATCTCGTACAATTCTCAAGGTTCCCGAACGTGATATACCTAGCACTCTTCACCGGCTTCTTTATCTTAGACACCCAACCTAGGTCGCAGTCGAGAACGGCTCCAATTCATGTAGCCCGCATAGCTGCGTGCATGAAGGGAATGAGGAAGGAGCAATGCGGTTCCTACTTGGCAATATAATTGTCGCATGCGTGGCACATCGCCCTCTCTGGCTTCAAGAAACTCGACATCTGATACCGAAAGGATGTGACCATAGTACGGTAATCGAAATCTCTTCTTCCTGTGCAATTCATTTTTCAATCAAGGTATCCAACCAGCTATCCAACCAGCTATCCAACCAGCTATCCAACCCCTTCCTACCAGCTTCCCTGCCTGGCCCTTGGCGATTCCTGAATTTTCTATACCATGCATTCGGATTAACACGGAAGGCCGGATACCAACATTCCAACTACTTTGTCACGCTATTCGGTGGAAACAGTGATCAGACTTGCGGTTTGTAGTCACACGGATGGGGACCGGCCGAACACCTCTCGGGTTGGACCCGTCCGGCAGCGCTGTGCCTTGCCTTTTCTGTGCTCGGCTCTTTCACGTTCACGTTTCTGATCTTTGCCCAAAGCTGCTTCGCTTGCCCTTACACAGGCCTCAAAGCATCGCGAAAGGAATTCCAAGCGGTGATGTTTTACCCAGTTAGCTGCCTAGTCTTGCGCTCGCTCCTTTCTGTCTTTCCGCACACGAGCATGTGGGATGCACCTCCCTTGAACCAACTCCGCGACGTCTACAGAAAGGAACGGCACAAGTAAGGGATTGAGGGATGCTTGATGATAGGACGCAAACGGGATGATATTGATAGACTGAAGGCAAAAGTACTTATAGTCATCGGTTCACGGTAGAGGGAAGCGTCGGCAAGCCCTGAAATCAACAAACCTTCGTATTGATAACAAGAAGTGTCTATAATCTGTAAGTAGCTTGTCGGCTTGGTGTCAGTGGCGAGCTGCTCACCACTCCTGGTCCCCATGGGTTAGCTATCTGCTATCATGTTTTCAACTGTTCTCCTTGCGATCGTCTTGGCCGCCACAAGTCTCGCCTGTCCCGAACTGAACTTCCACCACGGACTTCAAAAACGGGCTGACTCTGGCGGTGCGAAATGGACGTACGACATCGCAAACAATTGGGGAGGAGTATCACCGGACAACGGGGTGTGCCAGAATGGTACGCACCAGAGCCCCATCGGCCTACGTCTCGATCAAGGCTTTGCGACAACCCAGCCGAAAATGGAGGGTTATGAGAACAACATCACCGGCTCCTTCGCAAACTGGGGCTATGGGCCCTCGATGGCGCTTGCACACCCGGACGGCGACTTCAAGTCTTTGCCACACTCTAGCTTTGACGAAGGTGGCAAGACCGAGACTGTATACATGTTGGCATGGCATATCCACGCTCCAGGAGAGCATACCGTCGACGGGGAACGATCGAAAGCCGAACTGCATCTCGTACACGTCACTGCCGAAGGTAAATCTCGAGCTGTTCTTGCCATTCGAATCGACCCGGGACGTCAAGAGTCCGAATTCTTCAAGCAGTTGCCACCCTTGATCGGCCACAACGAAAACGGAACGGAGGCAGAGGCGAATGTCAACATAGGCCTCGCTCTTCAGGCGGTCGACTACTTTAACCGGGCTTGGACTTACTCCGGTGAGCTCTAGTGCAGGACGTCCATCTGACCGCCGGCTGACATCTCACCCCTACAGGCTCCTTGACCACCCCGCCTTGCACCGAGGGTATCCGTTTCTTCGTTGCGCGTGACATCCTTTACGTCAGTGATGAGCAGATGCAGGCAGTCTTGCAGGTCAGCCAGTATTCCGCTCGACCGGAACAACAGGTGTGGCAACATCAGATCAACGCCTAGACGGCTTGGTCGACGTGTTGATCACGAAGAGAAAGAAGCCTGCGGTCGCAGGTTCGCAATTGCACGGTTGATCCGTTGCGCGCTTCAAGTGATCCTAAAAGACGGTCGCGTGGATTCAGCACAATGATACCCTGAACCCTAGAGACGAGATTTCAAAGCATAGCTCCAGATATCCATTGTACTCTCATGATTATTGCATACTATCAGCGAGCACAGAGCTATGAACAATGTGATTGGCATCATCATGCGAAAGTGAAACGCAACGCCCTGTTTGTATGGATTGACGACTTAAACAAGGCCAAGCGCTCCACCTGATTCGTCTTCACAAATGACGAGTCGGGTGGTTTCGGGTCAACATGTTCCTTTTACAAAATATAAGGACGGAGACTCCCGCAGAAGCAGCGAAACACCCATTCAACGCGTCAAGGCCCTAGCTCACGACACTGGCAATTTTTTTCGCGTTTTGCGATATGTTGTTTGTGCATTGTTCTTTTTGCCAGAGATCATATCAGCCGACGTCATGACACCGTTCGGTTTGTTACAACCAGTGGTAAGAATAAGGCTAGAACAACCGACTAGCATTCGCTCTGATCCAGCTTGCCTTCCCTCCCCGTGCCCAAGCTCTCGAGCGATTTCCGTGCTATTCGTGATGGCGCGGGAGATGAGACGGAGAAGGTTGTAAAGAGGAGAGCGCTTAAGCCCAGGTGGCGGGTCGGTTGGCGGCGAACCAAGCCTTGGATCGGGTTCCTAAAGGGCAAGGAAAAATGTTAGCTCTTCTCCTTGCAAGACAGAAAAACAAAGCAGCTTACGCCTGTGGGGGAGAGGGAACTTGAGTCCAGGTTCCAACAACTGCCTAATGTAGGGCCTCTTGACGTCATCCTTCTTCTCAATCTCGGCAACTCGCAGAATCTGGACACTCCTGAATCGAGCTCGGTGTCGGGCAGCCATGTCCTGGTACAAAGTCTCGACGGCGGCTGCTCGGCTGAGTTCTCGGAACTCCTTGTACATGTTGTGTGTACCGGATCGAGAGTCGTATCGGAGCCAGATACCGAAGTTCTTGACCTTCAAGGGCTTCTTTTCGTGGATCGTGTGGATGGCAACGATCTCACCGGAAGCCTTCTTGACCTTCTTGAGTTGTCGCAAGAAGTACCAGAATCGGGACTTGGCGACGACCTCGTTGGGTGCAAAGATCCTCATTCGGCTGTGAGAACAATGCATAACCAGAGTCGCTTAAGTATTCGTGCACACGTCCACCCGCTTCGTGATATACGTACTAGAGCTTGGGGGTGGGGTCGGCTTCGGTGGGAAGCTTTCGTCCCAAAACGGAGTATTCCTGGAATCGAGCCATTTCCTAAGACACAGAAGACTGTCAGTCCCGTTCAGCTGCGCAAGCGATGTGTATCTCCAGGCAGGCAGTGTGGCAGTGGGTCCTGGGGACTCATTCCGCTTCATTTGTCTTCCTCATCGCCCCTCTTCATTCCATCAACGTGTCCCTTGTACACCCTATCCGTGTCGATCCCACCGTCTTGCGTCTGGTTGTAGTTGTCGATTGCCCGTTCCGGTATCCACTCCTGACCGTATGTTCCTGACCCTCCTGCCATATCCTGTGCCGCTCCTCCAACATCATACCCGCTGCCCATACTGCCCCAATTCCATCCTCCAAAAGTCCGACTTACGAACAATGCAATTGATCCCCCTTGCGTACACACGAAAGATTCTTGACGGGCCTTGAAGAGGGGTGGGTTTTCCAGATCTCTTGATCGCAGCGGTGCCGTACCCGTGTGAAGCCGACGTCTGACAAGTCAACAAGACACATCGCCCATTCCGACAGCAGCAGCGACAACAGCCGCGGAATCGGAGACAGCGGAGGGGCTAAGCGGGAAACACCGTCGGGGGCCTCAACCTGTGAGGGCGCTTAAACTCGCGCTTACTTTTGGCGTAGTGGCGGGTTTTTTGACAAACACTTTGAGCGTGTCTTTCAAATTCCCCTATTTTGGTCTGACCCAACTCTGGACGTGGCCTGGCTGCAGTTCCGGCCTCCGTTTCATCTTACAGCGTTTCACTTCGCGGCTTGACATACCTCGGGCCGTATGTGTATCACGACGTGAAGTCTATACAATTGATGTCCAAACGATTGTCGTCGATCTGGGGACTACTACAACACGCCCCCTACGCTGTCGAGTGTACGGACTTCTCAGGAGCTGTCCATCCTTATCCACACCAGCCTAGAGAACATGACGGCTTTCCGCTTCACATTTCCGTGTTTCAACGCTCAGATTCTCCTAAGCGGTTAAGTTCCATCTGTTCCTGAATCTACACCTAATGCAAGCGGTGCTTCAGTTCTCGTGAGCCAAGTACCTTGTCCCGCCTGAAGACACAGTTACTGAAGATCCTTGCGACTGACACTACACGTACGCGCTTGCACTGCAACAGCAGGACAACGCCCACGCTACTCACCCACATACGTTAAATACAGCTGAAGGCCGCTCTCGAATGGCACAGGGTATCGACTGATCAGGCAGAGTATGGAAATTTACAATACGGTTCAGACCGGGATGTTAAGAAGCTGTTTCATGCAAGCGGTATCGTAGAATTTGATGCTCATGATACTCATCGGAGATGAGCTTGGTTGTTATTACATGTCGAGGTCGTACAGATACGAACTGGACCACTTGCTCGAGCTTGCTTATTACTCCTATCAAGATGAGTTTTGGAAGCCAAGGGTGACGGGAACTCCTCGTACATTTCGTACACAATACGTGCGAGGCTGACTACGTCCTCGACAAGACGCTTGAACCGATCAGGATGGACATTTGGTCGGGCAAGAGTCGCGGGGTACCATAAGCAGACTTCGCTTCACTGATCTATCCGGCGGGAAGCAGGTCGATATGAGTATCATCCGTCTAGCGTAAGGCGCAGTGACAGTCGAACAATCTCCCTTCCGCAGGCGAGGCGGCACTTGCCACTCGATTGGAGTACGTTATTCTTATTCTCCGGACTATATCTAATCGTTATGATAATCCAGTATACATACCTTGTTGTCGTAGAGCAAGGTGACCTTTCCGCAGCTGGTCGACACCGGCAGTCCATAACTGTCGCGCAAGTACGCAGTGCCTGTGATAAGCGTTCTAATGGGATCCGTCTAAAGGTAGAAGAGTGTCCCGGATACTTGTGCTACACGAAGCCATGGAAAGTTTATATCACTCGTAGATCGGTGACGAATAGAGTCAAAGGTCGTGTCCGACTTCACGCCTCAGCCCGACTTCCGAAGCCGTTGCATCAGGCCTTTTCTGTGTACCGTACATGGAGGTCGTCAATTCCACCGTCAATCTTGAGGGTCGACGAATAGGTAGATGCATCAGAGGATGGAATCGACTGCGCCACAGCTACTCCTGCCGCACCCGCACGTTGGTTATCTCCATTTCCTGCGCATTTTACCTTCCGGCGCTGCGAGCGGACGCGTTCAAATCCGGCCAGGCGGAAATACGAGCAACTCCCAGCCAACGTCATAATAGACAGACCAGCCTACAGTATTCATCATCACGCTTGATCACCATCGTCTTGCATCCTTCTCTTCCATTCGCCATCGTCCACCTCGACTCCCGACAAGCACCACCTCACTTACCACCATGTCTGAAGGTCTCACCCGTCGTCGAGGCGCGGGTGGAGCAGCATCTCCCAACCCCTCACAACACGCGTTTGAATCCCCCTCCTCCTCTGCCGGACGTCTACCCACCGCCAACTCGAGCTCGGGATCACGACCATCATCGTCGCTCTCCCGACCCGCAATGGGGCCAGCGGGTAATACCGCGGCCACTGCTGCGGCTGCAGGAGGGTCAGGAGGTTCCGGGGCGGTTGAGGGAAGAGGGAAGATTGCGTTTGATCCGAGGGATTATGAGAATGGAAGTATGGGAAGCGAGTATGAGAGGATGCCGAGGTTGACAATCATGGAAGAGGTGCTGTTGCTTGGGCTCAAGGATAAGCAGGTGAGTGGACTCGATGTGACGAGAGGGCCTTTTCCGGGAATAGGGGATAGCCATATGAGGTTGCGGTCGGGTGGAGCTGTCACTTGAGGAGATATCGACGGGTCTTATTGGCGCATAGGGGGCTCAACACCGGCCCTGCGACGGCGCCACTAAGAGTCCCCCAAGCAGGCGATGTCGAGAGCAAAGGAGGTTTCGCGCAACTCGGATCGGATCTGGCTACCTTGCTGAAGCGACACACGTCATCGAGTGTGCCGCAACACAAACTGACAGCATTAAACACAACAGGGCTACCTCTCCTTCTGGAACGACAACATCTCCTACGCCCTCCGAGGATGCATCCTCATCGAACTCGCACTTCGTCGCAGAATAGCCATCGTGAAGGACCCCTCTCGAAGACGCCTGGCATTACCCGATCGATTGATCGAGGTCATTGACGAGAGGCAGACGGGCGAGACAATACTGGATGAGGCGTTGAAGATGATGAAGAGTAGTGAAAAATATGGCACCGGTGCCTGGATAGATCTAATGAGCGGTGAGTAGCGCGAAACCCTCTCGCAGGTCGGACATGCTGAGCCCCCTGCAATGTTCAGGTGAAACATGGAACGTCATGAAGATTGGCTATCAGCTCAAGCAAGTCCGAGAACGTCTGGCCAAGGGCCTCGTCGACAAGGGCGTCCTACGTACCGAAAAGCGAAATTTCCTCTTGTTCGACATGGCTACCCACCCTATCGCCGATGTCAATGCAAAAGAAGACGTCTTGCGTCGCGCGCTCACCTTGCTCACCGCTCGGACGACTGCTATCCCCAACCAAGCTCTCCACAAGGACAATGTCCAGTATCGAGTCATCCGTGCCGTCGCCCTCGTTTGCTCTGCATATGCAGCCAATGTCCTCGAAAACGCACTGCAACGGCTTTCCTACGACGCTCGGGAATCCGCTTTCGCGCGATGCGACGACATTTTGCTCGAGTTTTCAAACTGGCCGTTTGGCACCGGATCCGGAAGCGGCAGCGCGGCGGAGGCGCAGGGACCCATCGCTATTGGAGGAGGACCGAGCAAACGAAGGAATGCGTCGATAAGCGGTCTAGGAGGCAGCAAGGACAGCGTGATGGAATTGGTGAGGGAAGTTAAGCGGGAGATGAACGATCCTTTACCGGGGAACAGTACGGCGGGCAAGGCGGATGACGGGGAGGATTTGTGTTTCGAGGTCGTGGCGTGCGTGTTCAACGTCCTGTCAGCTATGGAGTCTCTGCTGTAAACTGGGATGGCAAGGAGGTCTTTGGTTTTCGTTGTTTCCGACCGGCAGCGTTAACATAATTCATCGTCGGGTCCCCTAGCGCTTTTTGTATGCAAAGTAGAGATTTACGACTGTTTGGGGGATGGGTATCGCATTCTGGGACTCTTATGCCTGCTCGCATCGTGCACTTTCGAGCATTTGCTACTCTTCATTACGCGGCGCAGGGTAGACTATAATGTCCCCTCATGCAAGTACCGCCAACCAAGCCTGTCCGGATGCCTTGTGTTCCCTATACAATACAGCTATCACGACGCGCAGTCACGCCAGGCAACCGACGCCGCATGAAAACTGCTTGCCCAATTCACCTCACACCTTCTTCATTGATGACGTCTGCCCCGAGCTTCGCAGCGATCTCAAACGCGACCACAAGGAAAATCTGGCCAACGAGGTCGATCAAGCTAGAGTGTACGGGGAGACAATACGAGCTAAAAGGGAGGCGTTCGTCAGCAAAGTCGGACAAGCGGGGAGAAGGGCGCTGAGGGAGCATACTCTGGGTCAAGGTTCTTTGACCAAAAGAACTGTGTCATCACCTGCGCGAGGTAGATCGAGAACGCAACCTGCCCGACCCGGTTCACAGAAGAGTCAGCTGAAACCCTCGGTGCTATGATGGCGGTCGGAATAAGCCACCTACCGTTGTCCCATACACCGCCAACGACAAGAACGTCAACACGCCGCCCATCTCTATCCACCCGCTCATCCATATGAACCCGATAAACACGGCCTGGATCGGCCACGAGATGAGGAAGAGGGCGATGGCGGACTGGATGTCGGTTAGCGCTGCTGCTTCCGTCGGTAGGTGCTGTTGCTGATGAGGCCGTGGTAGGGTATCGATATCCGAGCCGTCGTCGTTTGCTTGACCGAGCAGCGGTGTGTCATTGAGTTCTTGCGTGGCGTGGTGGTGGTGGCGAGCAGCATGAAGCGCAGTCGACAATCGCGAGGCGCTGGCAGGACAAGTCGCATCAACGAACGATAACGTGGGAATACAAGGACACGGCTGGCTCACTGAATCGCTCCGATACTCCCTGCGATTCCCGTGATACTGACGGCGAGCATGGCAAAACCCTTGTAGCGATTCACACTTCGATCGAGCACGAGCCCCGTCGCCGAGGAAATAATCATGGCTCCGATCTGGCCAAGACGCCCGTCGGATCAGTCACTCGGTTTTCCGTCGGTCAAAAAAAGGGGAAAAACTCTCACCAAAGGCGACCAACCACCCTCCTCATTCTCATCTTCCAACGACTCGACATGTTTCCCCTTTCCCGCGCCCCTCCGCCTCGCCATTATCCTCAACGCCACCCACACGCCACCCGTCAACGCGCCCATCATCAGCACCAGCACCACCGGCGCCGGTGTCTCGATCACTTTCACCAAACAAGTCCCCACCAACGCCATCATAAACAACGTCAACAGATCCCCCAACGTCGCTGCCAAGGGGGACGCGATATTATCCGGATCGACACCCAACGCACGACACCCGACGACGAGGGATGCCATGAAACTACCCAAGACGAGACTACTCAAGCAGGCGGCCACCATCCCCGTCCCAACGACCAGGGTGAATTCCTTTCCCCCCGGATGAGTATACCCTTCCCTATGCGGACCCTCGGGCGACGATGACGGCGGTGATGGTGGTGGGAGTGGCAACGCGGCTCCGGAATCAGAGGCGATACGGTGGTTGAGTGCTAGGCCGAGGCAGAAGGAGAGGACGCCGGCGATGGAGGAGATGACGAGGGCTTGAAGGAGGAGGTAGGTCAAGGCGTGGGTGAGGATGGAGCGGCGACGGGCCGGAGTGTCTAGGTGTCCTCGATTGGCCTGCAGACGAAGGGATTAGCGATGAAGTGATGATAAACAAAGGAGGGACAGGACTTGCCGATGTTCCTAGGCGTGCACCGAGACACATTTCGAGGTTTCCCTTGAGATTGCCCTGCAACAGAGTATCAGAGACACGGTCGGGGACGTAAGAGCTGACAGGGAGACTCACCAAGACAGGTACCAAGATGAACAACTCGTCCACTCTACGGAATACGCTCCATACCGCCAGATGATCGAGTAGTTGTCCAGTGAAAATCACGCCCACAAGACTGAGCAACAAGGAAGGTGTGGATTGAATGGCGAGCGTCAGCGCGAGGTGAAGGATTGTCCGTTTCAAGTATGTCGTCGGAGGATGTGCGTCGATGATGGGAGAGGGATCATCCATCACAGGAGACTCATCCCGCCTGTGCGTGATCTCGCTCTTCTCCCTCTGCTCCGCATCGTCCGACGACACACTCCCCCGCTCGGATCCATACGAGCGGTGCCTCGAGCCACCTGCACCTCTATCCACAGGATCAATCAAGGCCAAATACTGTCCTTGGTCGTCCTGCCCGTCGTCGCCGTGTATTGGCGGCGGGTCACGGTATCTCTGGGCCGTCTCTGCGATCCACGCTGCGCGTCGTTTCTGGGGATCGTATTCTCCCTCGCGGCGGAGGATGGGCGACATGGTGGAGTAGGGGAATCAACGAGGGATCTGCGAGTCCTATACTGTCGTTGGTGATTATTATCGTTGGGGAAAAGATCAGCTGGGATGACTGCGGCGGGGATTGGATTGGATTACGTAATCGCCGGGAATCGCTAGTCCCCGCGCCCGGCGTTTCATACAGAGACATGGCGCCGGGTGGTAATTCAGCCCACACCTCTTCACGCGTCAACCACTGGCATCGCATCCAACCATGAGACCACCCCTCCGTCTCCCTCTCCGCCTCCCACGTCTCGCACACCCCGTTCTCCGCCGGCTCAACAGCACCACCCCCGATCCATCCCTCGATGCCTTGTTCCAATCCCCGAAACTAAAGGCCCGGGGCGCAGGAAACTCGCTCGCCTTTGCTCGAGAGGTGAGGAAACGCGCGGGAGAGTACCGTGCCCGGCAGACGGCGGGGGGTGCCGCGGCGGGTGGGCGACATCCGATGGCGCCGGTAGAGGTCGAGGAACAGAAAAACAAACGCGACGCATTGGCGACTATTACTGGCAAGGAAGGAACCACCGTCCGTCAACACCCTACACACCTCGTCCTCCTCTCGCCTGACCAATCCGACCTCGCAATCAGCTACACCTTTCTCCGCGACTCTTGCCCTTGCCCGGCATGCGTGCAACCTTCGACAAAGCAAAAGCTTCTAAAAGCTGGCCAGGCATACGAAGAACTCGGACCCGCGAGGCAAGCCATCCAGATCCCCCACATCCGCCTAGCATACCATCAACTCCTCCTCGTCACCTGGAAATCAGGACACACCTCGACCTACCCACTCGACTGGCTCCGGTCCATCGTCGATCCAACCACGACACCCATCGAACAAACCCCGCTCATCTACACCCCACTCGAATGGTTCACCGCGGAATCCCTGCTCTCCTCGCCGACCGTGCGAATCCCGTACACCGACTACCTCGTCTCCCCCTCACACCAGCACGCCTTGCTCTCCCAGCTCGTCGCGTACGGCTTGGTCGTCCTCACCGGTGTCCCCACGGAACGGACAGGTGATGCAGACTGTGAGCTCAGGAAGGCGATGGGTGTGATTGGAGAGTTGAGGAATACGTTTTATGGGACGACGTGGGACGTCAAGGCGCTCCGGGAGTCACGAAATATCGCATATACGGATGTCGACCTCGGATTCCACCAGGATTTATGGTACGTCACATAATCAGCCCAACGTGCCCTTATTCGCCCTGCTAACCATCACCTACACTCAGCTACTTTGAATCCCCGCCACGCTTCCAAGCCCTCCACTGCCTCCGGAACAACGTCACAGGCGGCTCATCGTACTTTACCGACTCTTTTGCCGCCCTCCGCACGTTGCAGACCCAGCATCCGGAACACTATGCCGTGCTGAGGGATCAAGATGTCGCGTTCGTGTATGATAACGATGGGTACTGGTACTACCGGCGTCACCGGACCGTCGAGGAGGCGCCTTCCCCGGAGGATTCGTCGTCGTCGTCGTCGTCTCAACCGGCAGGCGTCCGCTTCCACGCCGTCAACTACTCGCCTCCCTTCCAAGCTCCGCTCCCGCCCTCGGCATCCGCCTCGACACCTACAAACCAAGACGCCCTCTTTGCCGCCCTCGCCGCATTCGAACGACTCCTCGCGCGCCCCGAGGCATTGTACGAGTTTACGATGCAACAAGGCGACATGGTCCTGTTTGACAATCGACGGGTCTTGCACGCGCGTCGGGCGTTCCAGGACAAGGAGGGTACCGTGACGCGCCAAGGGGAGGCGACGAGGTGGTTGAAAGGGTGTTATATGGATGGGGATGTGGTGTGGAATAAGATGAGGGTGCTGAATCGCCGCGTAAGGATGGGCGAGGTGGAGCCGTTGCCGGAGTGGAAGGAGGTCGTCAAGGGTAGGGGTTTGATGGGGTCGTCATAGAGGTGTATCACATAACAGGGATGGGAAGGAAAATATGCATCCACGTCTACAACTACTGTAGGCAAATAGCCGCTCCCCCATCCACCAACAACGAAGCACCCGTGACTATAAACCAAGGGCGTGAGGGACGCACGCACGTGAATCCATTGTCGCAACTTACTGTACTTTGCCATATCCGACGCCATAAAGCACACGGGCTCTGCGATATCCTCCGGCGCTCCCAAACGACCCAACGGAATCCGCTGGGTCATCCCCGCACGTTTCTCCTCGTCCTTCAAGTCTTCCTGGTTGATCGCCGTCTCGATCGTGCCTAACAGGTCCTGATCAGACATGGTAAAAGGAACGAAGCGGGAACCGGACGGGAGCGCACCTGGTAAGATGGAATTACATCTGATCCCCATCGGACCCAACGCAATCGCACAGCTCTCCATTAAACTCTTGATCCCGGCTTTCGTAGGGGTATAATGCGTCTGGCCCCCACCGCCCATCAACGCCGAGATACTCGAAATCGCAACGATACTCCCGCCCCTCGGTCCTTCCTGCGTCGCCATCTGATTCGCCACGGCGCGCGTAATGTAGAAGCTTCCGTCCAGGTTGACGTTTTGAACTCTTTTCCAAAGCTCGTCGGGCATATCGAGGAAGGTGTGGAAGGGGCAGATACCGGCGTTGGAAACGAGGACGTCTATCCGTTGAAAAGCTTTAACTGCTTCACGGACGATCTGTTCGGGGGTGTCGTCTTGAGCCACCACCTTGTGCTGCCAGACCGATGGAAGGGATCGATGGGACGTACCGTCTTGGCCGTTGTAGGATCGCCTATATCGCCCGCCACCATGATCGCCTTTCGACCATTTGACTCGATAGCCTTCTTGACTGCCTCGGTATCCTTGAGCGTACTCTCTCCGAGGTGATGTAGCACCACATCAGCTCCATGTCGAGAAGCCGCTGTCATCAGAGGCGGGTCAGTTCTTTCCTTTCCACGATCAACCGAGACACCCACCGATAGCCGTGGCTCGGCCGATGCCAGAGGAGCATCCGGTAACCACCACGATCTTGTTCAACAGCAATGTGGGCATGATAGAATGACCCAGATGCACACAGAACCCTGTCCACCGACGTCTCGAGATCGATATAACACAACACACTCGACAGACATCACGCTCGGACTGTTGTTCGTGCGCGCACCAGTGGCCGGCGGAAGCAATCTCGGATCAAGATCGTCCCGCATCCCGGCCATGGACGCTCTCTCGTCTTCATCTTTGCCACTCACCGCAGGTTATCGCACAGGCCCTGTTCACGACTACAACTCGGACACGTATCGTTCGTTCGTCTATAGCATTCAAAGCAGTCGTCACTGGCTACGCTGACGTGATCTTGCCTTTACTAATCTCGCTCCTTCAGCTGCCAAGTGCATTCTATACCGATGGTTCTTACTGAATCTCAACCTAATCTTGACGCTGTGAACGGGAGTGCTCGTCTCGACGCATGGTATGGATACAATAATGCACAACAATCATACAAGGTATGCACGCGGAGAAGCCCCAAAGAAAAACGAGCGAAGAGTAAAACCGAGGTCTCGGAACGTGACAACCAAACACCTGGGATGTATAACAATCATTGGCAGGCTAGCCTGTGCTTGCATACAACCGCGTCAAGAGGCAAGATGTTTAGAGGGTGGTCGAAACCGACGAGGCGGATTGACCGGCAGCCTTGGCTCGCTTCCTGAGCTTGGCAACGCTGGAAAAGAGTAGGGTGGGTAAGCAACAGGAGGTTTTGTTGATAAGGTCGCGAGACATGACTTACGACTTGGTACCTCGGATACCACCACCCCAGTGTCGTCGAGCATCCTCGTACTTGTCGGAGAAGTTGGCCTTGGCGGCCTGGATCAAGGTAGCCAAAGCCTGGTTGTCCTCGGATCGAACGTCCTGCAAGGTAACGACGGCGGCAGTCTTCTTGTGAACGACCGTACCCAATCGAGCCTTGTTCTTGACAATGACGTAAGGGACACCCATCTTTCGGCACAAGGCGGGCAAGAAGACGACGAGCTCGATAGGGTCGACGTCGTCGGCGATGACGACCAAGGAAGCCTTCTTGGCTTCAACGAGGGCGACACAGTGGTTGAGACCGTACTTGGCGAACAAGGGCTTCTTGCCGTCCTTGGTAGGGTCGGCAGACTTGTCGGCAGCCTTGGCCTCGGCTTCCTTCAACAATCGAGCCTTCTTCTCCTGCTTGGATTCGGGCTTGTACTTGTTGAGGAGCTGGAACAACTGGGTGGCGGTGTTCTTGTCCAAGGTGTGACCGAATTGGGCGATCGCAGGAGGGACCTTCAATCGCTGGTTGAGGATGACCTTTTGTCGCTGCAATCGAACGTACTCGGGCCACTTGACGAATCGGGTCAAGTCTTGCTTGGGTCGCAAGTCACCGCCTGGGACAAGAGGGGTTGAGGATCCTGCAACGGTGCCACAGAGCCAGGGTACTTACCGATACCGAAGGTCTTGGTCCTCTTTTCGAACAAGGGGTTCTGAGGAGCCTTCTTGGCCTTGGAGCCAGAGTCTATAGGACGAAACCCGTCAGCCGCGCGATCCAGAACCGCCGGACAAGCACAAGCACGTACAAGGGGCCGAAGCGGGTCGGGACTTTCCTTTAACAGCCTTGGGCTGAAAGGCGAATCAACCAAGTAGGCACAGGTCATTGAGACGATATCACGATCCATGTTCAAAGCGCACAGAGGAGAGGAAGGGAGGAGGGCGAATCAGTCCCGTTGTTATTGGGCAAGTAGGAAGGGGAAGAGGGAGGCGCGCGCGTGAACACATGGAGGATCGAGATATACGGAGCTCTATGGGGAATGTGGATGTCACGGGGTGTACACCGCCGCGACAAACAGGGATTCCCCGGCCTTTTGTTTCATTCGTATACCGGGAAGAGCACAAGCCAAAAGCAGCGACAGGGCGCATCACCACGCTGTCACCACCTTCAACTTGAACTCTGATTTCCCATTGTGTATTCACAGGTGCAAGACCGAGGTGTCACTAAGACACGCGCAAGGTACGAGATACATTGAAACCTGTTCCGACGAACTCCGACTCGTCCACGAGGGACAAGACGTCAATGGAGGGTGAGGTAAACCCCGTCCAAACGTCTGACTTGGAACGATCGTTTTCTCCCGCGTGTATGCAGCTCGAATCACCGAGTGCCCACGAACACGGTGTCCCAACGACCGTCCGATTCAAGCGAGACATCCTTCATCCGTGCACCCCAGTATCCAACGTCTTCATCCTCGAAAAACAAAAGTCGCAAAAGTCGAGAGGTTGCCGGGATCTTCCATCTTTACATCGTTACGGTTCACTTGCGGCGTGGCCAGATGTCGCATCGTGTTGTCATGAACTGATACGTACCATTTTGATGACTAGTCTTGTTGATTTCGAACTTGACGAAAAGAGACGACGACGGTGTGGTTTCAAAGACGGTCTTGATAATGGAGATGTGGTGTTGATCAAGGGTGACTTGATGGCGACAGAACGCAGTGTGCGGAGGGGAAGGACCAGGCGGGAATCGGTGTGCCGCGGGAGTCAAGTCTCGACTGGCGGTAGACCGCGCTTGTGATAAGCCAAAAGGAAGCGCCAGAAGAATCCTTCGAAACTCCCTGGGTCAAGACTTTTGTCACTGCAACTTCGTTTTGGATCTCTGCAACTTCCACCATCAATTTGGCCGTTAGAACGCCCAGTATCACTCCTCCATCCACAGCCCTCTACATCAATCTGGAGAGGTGAGGTTCGCGAGATCTAGTTGACTAAGGTTACCCCACCAAGAACACGCCGTAACCCTCACCCAGCCTGTTGTTTGGGATACATTTCAAGTCAATCCCAATTTCTCAAGCGCAAGGTGCGTCCCAGCTACATACTGGCCTCGCTCACACGGGCCCGGCGCAAATAGCGACCTGTCTCCGCCCACCCAGCGTAACAAACGTCCCTCCTCCTTCTTCTGCACGTCTCCGTCACTCAGATCGCTCCAGGCCAGACCCCAAGCTCTTCTGTCCACTCTTCAAGATGGTGAGTTTCCCCTTCGTCGGAGTGATAGGCGGTGAGGGAGGGAATGCTGATTTTCGTTTCTGTATGTCATGCGTTAGCCTAAGCAAGTCACCGACATCAAAAAGTTCCTCGAGATCGCCAGGAGAAAGGACGCCAGGTGTGAGTGCTGGGATTCGGTCATGAGGCCTGAAAAGCGGGAGAGACGAACATAGGCTGGACAAGGAGTATCTTTGGGAAGTAGCGGAGAGGAGAAACGATGGACGGATGTTGGAACGGACAACCGACTCGGCAGATAAGAGAAGAAATCCGGGACTGATCCTGTGACCCGTTCCCTCCTCAGCCGCCCGAGTGAAGAAGACCACCGTCCGAATCACCTCGGCTCAGACCACCGGTCTCTCTGCCAAGAAGATCGCCGCCATGGGTCCCACCAAGACGGTTACAAAGTTCAAGATCCGATGTTCGAGGTACTTGTACACCTTGTCTCTTGAAGACTCTGAAAAGGCCGAAAAGTTGAGGCAGAGCTTGCCCCCTGGTACGTTATCTCTGGATTAAATTCATGTCGGGGAGATGTGCTCATGGGATTGCTTATTGCGTGTAGGATTGGCTGTTGAAGACATTGCCAAGACCGCCCCCAAGAAGAAGTAAATGCTCTCCTTGTAAAGGGTGGACGCGGGGGATCACTCCTGTTCTCTCCGTGCGCGATATCATTGTCATTCGGGACTCGAACGCTGAAGGATACCGGCGCGGGGGAGTGGGGAGCGGCATGCAGGTCGAGGGAGACGTCATGTTTGAATGAAGGATATACGGACTACCTCGCTCGGTGTGTCGTTTGCGTAACGCGTTTTTCCGATTGAGTGGTTGTATTCGTATCTACGATGGCTCAGAGGATTCGTGTTATTCAAAAAAATGCAAAACCGCAGCATTGCAAAGCATGCATACTGCTCTGATGATGATCTGGCTTAATCGACCAACCATTCACGACGCTAGCGATGCCATTAAATCATGCATTTCATAACGTATTTTATGCACTTAAATCCTCATGAGCAAACGCCTAGGCAGCCTTGGGCACGGCCTTGGCACTGGCATCCAAGATGGAGGAGATGGATCCCCATACGAGCTTGGGGCTCTGCGAAGCATCGACACCAGACCAGATTCCCGTCTTTCGGTAGTAGTCTACGACGGGACCGGTTTGCTGCGGAATGAGATCTGGATGTGAGCGGGTAAGAGGAGCGCTAGGAAGGAGGACCCGCTTACCTGGTGGTAGGTGGTCAATCGCTTGCGGAGGGTCTCGACGTTGTCGTCTGATCGCTGGATCAAGGGTTCACCAGTGAGGTCATCCACGAAGGCCTTCTTGGGCGGGTTGACTACGCAAAAAAGTCAGCTCTCTGCATGTTGCATTGAAACCGGCATGAAGACGGGCCCACATTCTCGGTGGTACGATCGTCCCGAAGCCGGGTGGATCAATCGACCGGTGATTCGGCTGATCAAGAGCTGGTCGGGAACCTTCAATTCGATCGCCTTGTCGAGCTTTTGCTGGGCGGCGGTCAACATCGAGTCGAGCTTTTCGGCTTGCACGACGGTTCGGGGGAATCCGTCGAGGATGAAACTGGAATGCCGTGACAGTGAGTTGCTGTGAACCAACGCGCGCGGTATGCGACGACTTACCCGTTGGCACAGTCCTTGTTGGTCGACAACTGCTCCCTGATCATACCAATCATGATCTCATCGCTGACCAAACCACCGGCATCCATAATCTTCTTGGCCGCCTTGCCCAACTGAGTCTGCTTGGCAACCTGGTCTCGAAGCATGTCGCCAGTCGCCAAATGACAGACGCAGTACTTTTCGACCAATTTGGGCGCCTGAGTACCCTTTCCGGCACCGGGAGGACCTAGGGGAGAGGGCAGTTCGGCTTTGGGGTGTCTCGTTCTTGCACCGCGACGTTACGTACCGATCAAAATCAATCGCTTGCCCTCGACCGGTGCTCCACCGACAGCAGCTTTTGCGCTGTTCAACATGTCCTTGGCGGGCTGGATAACACTGTCATTGAGCGTCTTTTCGGCACGCGTCTCGAGCGTGTTGATCTTTTCGGTCAACTGGTGCGAGAGAAGAAACAAGGAAGAAAAAGTTAGGTCATGGAAGAGACAATTCGGACCCAGGAAACGGACCTGCGAGACGAGCTGCTTGAGGTACTGGAGCTCGGGGTTGTCAGAAGAGGAAGTGGTCGACATTTTGGCTGCGGTGCGGAACTGTATGAGCAGACGCAGACCGGACACGACCCAACTCGACGTTTATGCACCAGATACTCGTCCCTATTACGAGTGGAATCCGAGAATCCGAGCGATCGCACCTAACAATTACGGCCGGCGCGACTCGGTCGCATTCGCACCCGCCAATGACGTGGGAAGGGGCCTTGGGATATCGAGTGGGATATCGAGCATTTATCGCATCTCATTCTACAGAGTCTATCTACAACGCGCACAGCTTGCACTGGCGGAGACTAGAGATACATGGATAAGCTGTAAGGGTAGCCGGGATGTGAACGCGTCGAGAACCGTGAGGCGTTTGATCGCGGGCTGCGTGTCGTATTCTCGTATCGGCGTATCGTCTTTATCGACCTCGAATGATTGCACATCCAAAGCGTCGTCGACAGAGCGGACAATACGGGAGGATACGTAGAGACGTTAGACGAGGCGGATCCACCGAGTTGCGCAACGTGAAAGACGGCGACTCAAAGGTCCCGCTTGACAGGGAATAAACCGAACCATGTCGATGTCGATTACTTGGGTCGTTGCAGAAGCATCACCTTTGGTTCCTCGACCGAAGCAAAGGCTTTCCCGCCTCGCTGTCCGCCTCGACCACTGCCTCGGCCACGCCTCGGTGGACCCCCTCGTCCGCCTTCTTGACCTCGGCCGTTCTCGACAGGCATGGGTGCACGCTGTAGGATGACCGGAGGCGTTGGCTGGGCATTGGACCTCTGCCGGGGAGGGAGAGCATCGCGAGGTTGAGGAGGTCTAGCCATCAACATTGGCGTCTTGCCCCTCGCTCCTCCTCCGCGTCGGGAAGCCCGTGATTCCCGCTCTCGTTCCCGTTCACGCTGCGCCAGTACCTCAGTGCTCGGAACCATGCCCTTTTCTGTATCAAAGATCCGCTTAGGAGCTTGATCCGCCACTGTTGCCGCTGCATGCGCGGGAGAAGCGCGAGGTGGCCCGGGTTGCGGACGACGGGATAGTCGTGCCCGTGGATCGTCCAAGGGCGAAATAAGGGTCGTGATGCGGCCTTCTTCCTGGTCCAAGAAACCATCATCTTTGCCGTCGACCGAAGACCCAGACTTGTCGTCGTTGGCGTACTTGTTATCCACAGCCTCTTGCACCATCCGTGCGTCCGCTGCGTCCGTTTCCGAGCTATCACCCCGTTCACCGAACAAACGAACGACAACGTCACCCCTGTCCGCCCACTCACGCAAGGCCCGTCCATCCACGCGATCGGCAAACCGTGCCACGGGATCCTGAGACGGGACGTCGATCCCGTCTGGAGGAATCGCAACTCCAAGTACGGGCTGAGAAGACGTCAAGTCCCAATACTTTCGAAAGTAAAGTGCGCATGCGAGCGTGGACTGTATAAATGGCGGAGGCGTCGTCGGTTCATCGGATGAACCCGTGATCGATTCTGCCAAGGGCGAAGGACCGATATGCTCTTGTTCATGATCTCGTTGAATCCAAAGCCCAGGTCGAAGCTTTCGCCATCCATCGTCTCCAACATCCGCTTCCCTTCCCCGCGCATCTGCCGTCGTTCGCCTTTGTTCCGTCTCGACGAATCGTGTGGCTATACGTGCTGCCACAGCGTACGGATGCATCCCTTTCTTTAGCAGATCGAGTGTACGTAGGGTCTCCAGAGGGACAACGAGTTCAGCACATCCGGAGCGAAGGAGCTGTGTGATTTGGGGCAGAGTAAAGAGAAGCGATGAGGTGTCGAGGACGAGCCGTGTTTCCACTTGCGGCTCGTCAAACGATGGCGCCCGCTTTATCTTGCGTGCGCGAACTTCCGGGGTTCGTTGATTTCCGGCTACTCCACGGCTTCCTCCTCCTCCTCCTCCTCTTCCTCCTCCTACCCCTCCGACTCCTCCACCGCCGCCACCTCGCTTTCCCCTTCCTCTTCCGCCACGCGATCCAAGATTGAGATTGGTGGTTACCCGATCTTCGAGCTGTTCAATTTGATGTGAGAGGTACGCCGCACTAAGGGCCTTGCTCAGCCTAGCCTGGCGTTCCGCCTGATGGTTGACCAAAATCAGCAGGCGCATCGAAGACGTTTAAAGCAACGGTACTCACTCGCGCAGCATCGTCTGCCATTCTTCTGCTGGACAAAAGAACAAACCCGGCAGGCAAACATTGGCAAGATGTCGGTTTCATGTTGAGACCCTCGGCTGCGCGGAAGCAAA
The DNA here is from genome assembly GCA_015708705.1 of Naganishia vishniacii ANT03-052. Lineage (NCBI taxonomy): Eukaryota > Fungi > Basidiomycota > Tremellomycetes > Filobasidiales > Filobasidiaceae > Naganishia > Naganishia vishniacii. Next base: position 701,952 of record MU158398.1, read on the forward strand.
ATCAACTGGTTGGCAAATGCCTTACCTAATATGAGGACCAGGACCTAGCTCATTTGCCACCTTGCAAGTCTGCATCGCTCGTCAAAGGTGCGTCTAGGTTTCCGCTGTTACCCACCTCGCCGGAAATGGCCGACTAATGGCTATCCGCTGCTATCCAGATTGGTGGTGATCCTTTGAAGATAGGCGTAACCGGGGAGGTAACAGCAAAATAGCTGAGGGAATTGTGCTATGTGCGTAGGCTAGATATCAAGACACGATGAAAGGGAAAGGGTGTCTCGTTGGCTGCATCGTTGAGTTATCTCGCCAACGGACCCCTCGACTACTGGGTTTTTGAATATATAGAGAAGGCAATAGTGGAGAAGGCCAAGGATGGTCATGGAGCGGTCATGGCAATAAACATGTTGTCAAAGTCCCCCTATGGGCAATAGTGGAGAAGGCCAAGGATTGTCTTGGAGCGATCATGGCAATAAACATGTGTCAAAGTCTTCCTATGATCACCATGCGTCATCAGGGGCAATTGATACAGGAAGAGCATATACTGGCGCTGTTTCTCCTGCGTTTCGGGCAAGACAGCTGCGTCAGCAGTCGAAAAGACTATTTATACTGACACCTCACCCTGCGTCGTAGGCAGAGACGATGTTCAAGTTACAGTTTCAAACAGTTGCTTTACGACACCGGCACAACAGTATTCAAGACATCACTAGCCCGCGATGCAGTCCTCCGAAGATATCTTGCGAACGTCAGGTGCCTTGAAAACCATGATTCAAATGCGCAACTACCTTTCCAAAGATACAAAGGAATTGTGCGCCAGCGACTGGAATACTTTGCTGCAGATCGCGTCCTCCGACGAAATGACGAAGTTCGATCCCGAGCAAACTGCAAATCCGCTTTTCCTGGAGTACGGCAGTTTTTGGTTGGAGGCGATGGCTTGGAATTACCCTTATGAAGTGTTCGAAAGCGAAGACGGCTCACCCATAGCGCTTTCCAAATACATGGACACACCCTTCAGGGAAATGCATCCAGAGATTCCAATCCCGACCGACGTAGCGCAAAAGTACGCGGTGAATCGCATTCGAGCGCTCTTTGACTATAGCAAGACGACCGTGAACGATCAAACCAAGGAAACCACCACTTCCTTGTACCGCGCCTTTGCTAAACTTTTTGGAAAGTATCACGCGGCAGTCGTCATCAAGCACAGAAAAGCCGGGTTTCAGAATATTTCCTCCCCCAGCGGTAGGAATCTTCTGAAAGAACTCGATGATATGGCACTATACGGAAGCTGGAAGGAGGACTGCGCGGATGCTTTCAACGCCTACATCGATGAAAATACTGAGGCGTCTGCTAGCAGTGCGGCACCCTCCTCTTCTCTTGCATCGTCAGTTATCCCTCCGACCGTACCGTCTCAGAGCTTCGCCTCAACCCCACCTGGCACCGATGAGACCACTTCGGAGATGACCGATGGTTCCGTCTTGGCCCACACACCTTCGACCGTCGCTCCGACTGAGGAGCCAAAGTAGCTACCTGTAAGTCCAGCCGAACAAAGTCGCATGTCAACATTGCTCATTTCATCTTTCTTACTAAGATGATCGCTCTTGGCTAACCCAGCTCCTTCCAGTCTGATTTCTCCGTTTCGGATCTTTCTTGTCTTGATGCGCTCTGTTTCTGCTATTGGAATCCTGTGCTATAAAGTTTTGTGGACGTCTTCGACCATATTCTGCATGTACAGGACGATTTTCGTGTTTTGCTTTATTTCATCATGTAGTTTCTGTTTACTCAGTCGTAATTGATGTGGACTATTTTATCATCTATTCTGATGTTGCTTGAGACGGGGACCAGCTGTGGATCTATGGCCAGTCCCGATAAATATGCCGCAAAATATTACCAACTTTGACCCTCGCCGACGGGAAGCTTCAGTACTGGTCTCGAACCATACTCCCAAGTTTCTCCATCTCTGCTCATTACTGATAGGCGTGAACTCTAGTCCAGCCGATCTGGAAGCACAATGTGTCGAGTCACCTTGACAGATAGTCAGGGGGAGAAGAGGCATTGAATCTAAATAGCGAGCCATAAGCGAACGACCATCACCGAGGGACGCAGAGAAGAACTCTACTCAGATCACAGGAGGCAGGATCCGTCTTCACCTGCCGGAGAACAGCGGCCTACGAACACGATATGCCGCCGCGCGAGGGATCGTTTCAGACTGAAACGCAGGATATCCCCTGGCGTCGCTTCCGACAGACCCGCTAGTCCGCTTACCTAAGTCGGGCCCCGAAACGTCATCGCTGTGGCCGTCAGCTTCTCACTCACTCTCATACCAGCACATTGGTAGGTCATCTCCCAACTACTTTTGTCTAACTTCTACCCGTCAACCAGCACACTCCGCACAAGATATGGCGGCCGCATCTGCATCTCAGCCATCCACAGCCTCTCCGCGTTCGTGGACCGATCCCTCAACCCTCGTGCCAATCCGTCAAGCCCGCGATCGCATCCAGCTCGACCAGTCGGCACAGACAGTAAGTCACCCCACATCTTTCTCCGAGATTCTGCTCACCGAGTTTTACAGGAACTGGTACACAGAACCGTGAAAGCAGAGTTCCCTACCATCGTCGAGCAATACCGCACCTCGGTCGATGTGCAGCACCGTCTTTCCGAGACTGCATCGTCGATCGCTCAACTCCAACGGGGACTGCAAGACGTCGTAAGTAGCAGTCTAGGTCTTTCATAACCTGACACTAATCTGTCATTCGCAGGAATCTCTGGCCGTACCCCTTCTGGACCTCCTTCGAACTCGTGCACGTCATACAACGGCTCACCGAAACGCCACGAAGCGTCTCACAGCGTTACAACACCTCCAATCGCGCGTCCAGGCGCTTCAACGTGCAGAAGAGCAGCTTCACGCCGGAAAAGGACAGGTCGATGCCGTGCTTGAGCTCCGAAGGAGCAAGGCTGCTGGGGGATCGACTGTGGAGGCGCAGTTAAAGGCGAGGGAGGGGAAGGTTGTTGGTGCGGCGGAAGCACAGTTGCAGGATGGGTTTGAGAGAGCTGCGAGGGCGCTCTTGCCTGATGGAGAGACGCGTGGGGAGTTGAAGCTGCAGAGAGAGGTGTCTCTGAGGGTTGTTTCACGTAAGCCCTTGCCTTCGTCATTGTACGCGATGCTCCCCTGAGCCGTCAGAAATGCCTTCTAGTCACCCACAAGTCAACGAGTCCAACCTATCAGAATCACGCTGTACCGCTGGCAGACTTGACGGCCTCGCTTCAGGCCCTTGGTCTATTAAAGCCCCTTTTAAGCACTTTACAAGCGCAAATCCTCAAACACCTCGTCAAGCCACTCGTCCAATCTTACGACGACGGTCGAAGTCTCGTCATACGGAAAGAAGAAAACGCCAACGGAGTCCGACTGGTCATAGAAGACGGCCAGAACAAGAAAATATGGGACAGCCTGAGAACTATCATCAACACCCTTATCGAGTTTCTTCTTCCATCGACGACAACAGACTCCTCCGGCGACGTCATCACGGCTTTCCATCGTCATGTCGCCACAGACACTCTCCTCACGATCCGTGAAGCCCTTCTCCTACCCCTCCTCGCCCGCTCTTCCCAGACATCCGACACGGAACGCGCAATCACCTCGCTCACGCAGGCAATCGAGACTAGTAAAGATGCAATGGCATTCGAGGCCGCTCTCCCGGGAGGTTCGCGCCTCGTTCGGGACTTTGTCGAGGGGCGTGCGGTCAGCGTGTATGTTGGCGCGCGAAAGAGTTGGGTGCTGGACCGGGTGAGGGGTGAGATTGTTCGCAAGTGGGGAACGTGGGAAGGGGTTGTTGTTGAGCGCGAGAGGATTGTGGGCGCGTTGGCTGTCACAGAGGGGAAGGAACAGGCGGTAGTCGGCGGAACTGCGGACAAGGTCGCCGAAGTTGTCCAATCAACCGGGAGTGAAAAGGAGGACGGCTGGTCATTCGATGACCAGCCGTCTACCAAGGACCTTTCCCCGGAATCCGACAAACCGGCGAATGCTTCTCTTGCCGAGAGTGGAGGCACAGGTGATGGATGGGGCTTTGACGACGACGACATGCCAAGCGCAAGGTCGACTATCAATCCTCCGACCCCGGCGTCGATTATGGACGATCTCCCGGTCCCGTCAATCGTTGCACCCAAACCGATCCGACAGGCACGCAAGATTGGGAAAAAGGGAAAGAGCAGCGCGAACACAACCAGTGATGGTTCTGGCACGGCTTCCCCTGCTGTGGAGGGCGACATCGAGCGTTTCGCATCACCGTCACCGGAGACTCAAAAACCTCCCGCAGGAGGAAAGCAAGCGGATAAATGGGATATGGAGTGGGAACCCGAGCCTGCAGCTTCCGGTCGTGATCGAGTGGAGATGCCCACGACGACGGTGGCTCGCGAAAGAATGAAGGTGTCGGTCACTCTGGACGACGTGATAGCCATCGTCATTGATGAGCTGCAGTTTGTCGATGCGTTCCAAAAAGCCGGGTACGTTATTTCTACCACTGTACGAATCGCAGCTAATGATGATCCTACTTGCAGCGTGTCCCTGGGCACGTTTGCTCTAGTTGCAGAACAACTCGCCACGATTCCCTCGGAAACGCTCGAGCTTGTTCGCGCGGTCGTTCCGGCACGATACGAGGCCCAGATCAAGGACATTCCCGCCTTGGCCGTGCAGTTTGCAAACGATTGTGCGTGGCTTGCAGAGCGGATGCGAGGAGTTCTCGATCGTGCAGTTGGACAAGGGGTGGCTGTCGACGGGCTGGCGAAGCAGGTGGACAAGTGGCTGGCGCTCTCGACGATCGGTCTGGATCGGCAGATCGTGAGTGCCTCTTTCTTATCCTAGGGATGAGGCTGACGAGGTTTGCCAGGTGTCTCAAATCAACACCATTACCGATATTCTCGCGGACCTCGGCGGTCTCGAAACAACGTCGGACGATGTCAGGTTTCCGTTGTGCAAGCGAGCTTTTGAGGACGTACATCGCAAGCTTGAGACCCTGTTCCGAATGTACAAGGTAGGTCAGCAGTCCAGTAATGCCCACAAGCGTGCTGACTTTGTTGCAGGACGTCATGACCGAATCATCCTGCCTCGCAACGATGGGTGAGCTGATCGACACCGCTATCAGCCAAATCTGCACGGATATCCTTGCCGTCGTTGACATTACGGCCGAAGAGTCGGAGCGTCTTAAAGAGCTCTGCGGGATCCTTCGTCCGATCGAGGAGAGGTTCAACGAGATGAATGTAAGTCTGTTGGCCATAAAGTCGTCACTGGAACTGAGGCTAGGGACAGGTCAACATTGTCGCTTTTGTGCCACACTGGCTGCGCTTCTGTTACCTTTCGGAAATCATGGTCAGTGCTCATCTCGTGCTCCCATGCTCTTGCGCTGAAATTGCAACAGGAAGCATCCCTGGTCGACATCACCTATCTCCTCCAGTCTGGCGCATTGGTTGACTTTACTGCGGACGAGCTGGTTCACTTGCTGCTCGCCTTGTTTACCGATACACCCAATCGGGCAGAACTTATCAACAAGGTTATGGCCCGTTCGCGTAATATGAATGGGTTAAATAACATATAGAGTATATCTACCAACTGTAGCATCACCTAGATTCCCTTGCGATTCCATCATGCTTGAATCGACGATCCGGATCGGTACCTGGTTCTGTTGCTGCCGTTTCAAACGGATCGCGTACTCGCGCATGGCGGCAAGCTTGACTGTGTCTCTGCCATCCACTAGAATGAGCCTTGACGCCGTCTCCTCGGCCTGGCCTATCACCAGGTCCTGAAGCGATTTCGCAATCAAACAGGATGTCTGCGCTTGCAAACTCTTTCTGTCCCGCGGGCCCGTTGTCACAGCATGCAGCTTTTGCAGGCCCGCCGCGGAGAGGCCAGACGTCGGGCTCCATGTGTTTGTCTTTAGTGTTTCTCGGAGCACGGTGGCTGTTTTGCGCGACTGTGGCGGTCGCTTTCGTCGCTTGACCCGCAGAATCGGCGTGCGCAGCGGGGTGAGTGGCTGTTTACTATTTGTGGGAGCCTGTAACTCCCCGCGCTCCCTCTCAAAGGCAGTGATACTCGATAGAAGAGGGAGTGTCATCCTGCCCTTCATGCCGCCTTGTCTTACCCCAGGCGAACATGCGTACGGACTCGAGATCATGCTCCTAGATCGTTTCGGTATCGGCGTGCGAGGCAGAGAAACGCGTCCCAGACTTGCCCTTTCTTGCTTGATGGAATGACTCTTGTCAGGTGACCAATTGTCGGGAATATCGAGGCCTCCTTCAGAGTATGTCCGGAACAGACGGGCTATACTGTCGCCCTCCGGCGAGGGATTAGTCGTCGGACTTGAAGGTTGCAAATGGCCCAAAGCTTTTAGACACGTTGCGAGATACTCGTCCGCGTCCAAAGCTACGGGATGATGTCAGCTGGAACTGCAACAGCCGGGCTATCGGTCTCACCTTCCACCCAAGGTCGTTCTTCCGGCCGATGAAGCTTTTGCAGCCGTGGCCATCGGAGTTCGTAATGCTGATAAGTTGGTCAGTTGACATCGAATGCGGAAGTGAAAGCTAGCTCACTGAGGACAACGGAATCTTTTGAAATCCCGCTCCGACCACTTCGCAATTGACTGGGTTTGTGAACATTAAACATGGATTCGGCATTCCCAACCTCATGGTGAAGCGATATGACAAGCCCTGTGACCGTAGATCAGTACTCAAGAGGAGGGCCGTTCGACGCACATACCTGACACTGCACAGCGCCAAACTTTCGTGTTTGGTAGGGTGATCTCCCCAGCGCGTTATTCAACTTTGCCAGCTCCTGCTTGGACATGCCGTACGATATGCGAAAGAGAATTTCGAAGTGAGGATCCTGTTGGCGTCGGGCGACTTGTGTTTTGTTGGTCAAAACGCCAGCATAAAGCGTTGTCATCACGGAAGGGCCAACTAGAGGCCAACGTCAGAAATTCCATCTTCTCCTTTGCAACTGACGTACCTCGCATTTCCCTGGCTCGATCCTTGTCCCACCCGACAGCCAGTATCGCCATATCTACACAGTCGCCGACTCCGGGTATATAGTCCCTCTATTATGGCAGATGAGCTGTGAATCTTGACATATCACACCCTGCTTACCTTGAGCTTTACCCAACGCAAGTACGGATCGTTATATTTCGACTCTGCCGCCTTTAGCACAAGGCCCTCTGCACGGGTGATTAGCGCGATTGATTGCCAAGAGCGGGCAGTCTCACCTTCTATTCTGCTATTGCTGAGCTTGAACGCAGCCGCGAGTTGCTGAATGCCAAAGTGAACAAGGAGTCGTCGTTTCATCGCAAGCGACTCACCGAGGCTGCAAATGCCATACCGTGCGAAACGTCAATCGAGGTGCATTCTGCTAGCATACACTGCAATGGATTGGATCAGCAGTGGTCTTTGCCCTGGCGAGAAGTGCCTACAAAGCCGGGTATCACCCTCACTACGGATTCCAATAACGATCGGCGTTCACGATAGCTTTTCTTCAAGAGTGATCTCCCATTGAGATGCAGTATGTCGAAATACGAGAGGAAGAGATGCCGCGACCTAGCCCCAGAAGATGAGTCAATCGCTTCGGCTTCTAGTCATGCACGCTCACCCATCCCGAGGCTGGCCAGTTCCCCGGCTCGACAAGCTTGTTAGGTGCCAGAATTCTTCAATGCCAGGCCCCTTGCCTCCTGCGCGATCCGACTCGTTGTACGGCAACATTTCCGCCTCCAGGATCACAGAAGTGATTTTGTGTCCCCCTGAAACAGCAGGTTTCAGGCGCTTTGACAAGGTCTTGTGCGCGCGAGAGGAGCCTTGTTCCGTCGGCAGTCCAAGGCTGGCGAGTATTATGCTAGGGGATACTATGAGCCGAAAGTATCGAGGGTTTGCAAGGGTACTCACCTGTGCGTGTCCTTTCTATCCTCGGTGCTGTCCCTTTTTGATTTTGAGTAAATCTTGACAGACGGTCGGCCATTCTGCATCCATACATGGATTTGCGTTCTAGAGCAAGGTTGGCTAAAGAAAAACTATCCAATCCAGCAGCGTTAAGCACTCACCTCTCTCCATCGTACTTTGTCTCTGCCCAGATCTCTTTGGTTTTATGGCCATGCGGACCGGCGATCATCTTCAACGCAGATTCGATGGATCGTCCTTTCTCGCACTTTGGGATCTGTCGGTCGAGGTCTCAGCAGCGTTGAGATCAAGCAGGCGGCGAACCTACCTCGACTTTGACACCGAGTACCGGATCACCATTCACCCGACTCCCTGGCTTACGTCTTCCCGCACCACCTCCAAGATGCTCTACTTGTCTGCAAACAACATCCAAATCTCCCGTAACGCGGTACAAGTCCCGCATCTCCCAATCCCACGCCTTCATAGCCACCAGCACATCCAACTGCGGAGGTGGTTTACAAGTTGCAGAAAGTTGCAGGGCGATCGAGGGATGATAGGTTCCTGCTGGAAGGGGACATGTGATGGGTCGTAGGTCTTGCAGGATGATTTGAGTGATACAGGACAAGGCCGGCGCTGAGAGACCGGATGCGGTGTAGATGACACAAAGGATGGCGTCGCGACTCTGGGGATTCCGTGGGCGGTCTTTCGCGAGAAATTAATGTACGGTCTACCGGATCAACGGGAAATGACTTACCTTGACCGAGGTTTGAAAACGAGGAATGACAGGCAAGTTCATCTAGTAAACGATCGATTTCTGCCAATGTCACATGACTGCCGCTCGTCGAGCCCTGTACAGCACATCAGCCAAGCACCACCAAGCTCAGATGCCACAACTCACCCGACTGAGACTCTTCAAGTCTGCAACCCTCTTCACTTCGTCGCCGAGACAAGCGCTCTGGCCGATCTTGCCATCATCATCCCAGCTCTTCAATATCTCCAAATGTGTCTCGTTAAGTGACATGGCTTTACTGATAGCCGTCGCCAACGTCTTTTCCTTCATCTGATACCTCCTGCGCATCGTGAAATGGGGAAAAAGTAGTCGAAAAAGAACAGCTCCGGTGTTCGACGGCACCGGATCGGGGAATGCTTGGATATACCTCGAGAAGATGTTTGAAGGGTCGACATGACTCTCGAGTTTACCCAATGCGTGGACAAAGCTCGAAAACCTGCGTAGAGCGAGTGGGTCAGCCGTCCTGTATGACAACCATTTGAGAGCTTACCTTTCGAATGACAGCGCGTCGGACATGGCAGGGTATATTGAGTATCAGGTGTCGAGAAGCCAGGCGACCTCAAGACATGTTCGGGCCTTGGTGGGGATGGTATTGTAAGCCAAGGGAGAGAGATACGGTCTCCTCCATTCAGTGTCAAAAAGACACGAAGAGTGTTTCAGAATAATCAGAACCCATATCCCGCGGCGCGTCAGACGCGACAACTCGCGATTTAATTCCGATCATTATTGATCTCCTCATGTCCTCGTGTTCACCACCGCCGAGTTCCTCTACGGAGGGCTACTGCCCTGGACTGTAGGCCTTGACACGAACGGGTCCAAGAATCGGCATGAATCATGATATATATCGCCAACGGTGCGTTGCCGAAATGCCAAATGCTGTCGATGAGAGGCAGGAGCCCTGATGAAGAAGCGTGAACTACAATGGAGTCTATCCTACAATGCTTCGGCCGCCATTATTGAAGACGACGATGGTAACGTGCGACTTTTGGTCAAGAGGAATAGCAGTCTATGATACGGTCTGTGTCTGCAGGCGCGACACAGAAGTATTGATGCGAAATGTGAGATCAAGAAGTAAACTAGACGCGTCGGGTACGACTCGTCGGCGGTAGCGAGGCTGCTTATACGGCCGGGATCTCCTGCAAAAACAGGGTGTATGCACTATCAAAAGAATGATGAGTTGGAGAAGAGATCAGAGCTTGCGTTGACGTACAGGTTTCTCGTCTCTTCCACGAAAGGATAACCAAGCTTGCGGACAAAGGCATCCCACTGCTCAGACTCCCACGGAGGTACTGAAACACCGACGAGAATCTTCCCGACATCTAGACACAGGGAGGTCAGATACCGCAGAGGAACCAGCGGAGAAGCGACTTACCGGCGCCGTGGTTTCGGTAGTGGAACATGGTGATATTCCAATCTGACTGCAATCCGGTCAAGAACTTTCGCAGCGCTCCAGGTCGTTCGGGGAATTCTGTATGACGGCCATCAGTACACATAGAATGTGAAGGAGGCTCCGTAACTCACCGAATCGGAAGATCCTCTCATGCTCCACCGCCTTCTTACCGCCAACCATGTGTCGAACATGACTTTTGGCAAACTCGTCATCACTCAGGTCAACGCTCTCCATACCCGCTTCCGCCATCATTTTTTGCAAGGTTGCCAGCTCCTCGGCCCGCGCTTCGGGCGAAGGACCGGAAGCCGACGATGGCGAAGATAGCAAGAGGAACGAGGTGATAATGTAGGCTTCGTTGGGTGACGAGAATCGATAGACGAATTCAGTGGTGGCTCGAGGGTGAATGATTGAGTGCAACTTGATGAAGCTGTCGGCAAGGACGTTGGAACAATGAATCGGCGTAGTGGTAGCACATGAATCAGCGGGAATATTCCAGGGCTAACACGCCGACTGATGGGTAATCATCATTCTCGAGAATCTGATAGCACAGAAACACGGCCCATGCTTTTTGTGAGGATCCGTACCAGTATTATCGAGAAAAGCATGGGCTAGAACGGAAGAAGAAGGAAAACGGGTCGCGCAAGACTTACGATCCAGGCTGCTCGGGAATCTTGACTCCCATCAAGACTTCTCGTCGTTCACCCAACTCGGCTCGTTCCGCCACGAATCGCAACCTCCCAAAGTTCATGTTGGCGCCAGAGATGACCGCCACGAATCGCTTCCCACTGTTTTGCAAGCCACGCTCCTGAATGTAAGCCTTGAGACCGGCCAGACCGAGAGCACCAGAGGGTTCCGGAATCGCTCGGGTTTCTGAAAGAGGATCAGCCTTGAGCCAAGAAACACGGCAGCTACAACTCACCTTCAAACACGTCCTTGATCGCGGCACAAATCTCGTCATTCGATACCAGGACCACCTCATCCAGCAAGTTCTTGCACAATCTAAACGGCTCTTCTCCAACAATCTTGACAGCAGTGCCATCCGCAAACGGTCCAACCTCTTGCAATGTGACTCGCTTTCCAGCCTTCAGACTTCGCTTCATGGCGTCCCCGTCATGAGTCTCGACGCCGATAACGTTCATTTGCGGAGCAATTCGCTTGGTATACGCGGCAATACCGGCGAGCAGCCCCCCGCCTCCAACCGATGCAAAGATTCCGTCGAGGGATTCAAAGTCCTTTACTTGACGAGCGAGTTCGACGGCGACCGTTCCTTGTCCAGCAACGACCATGGGATCGTCGTATGGCGGGATAAAGTGCAATCCGTATGTCTTGGCAAGTCGAGCACACTCTGTTTTTGCTTCATCAAAGTCCTGACCGTGAAGGACGATCTTTGCCCCAAGTCGCTCGACGTTTCTCCATTTGATGGAAGGTGTTCCGGTAGGCATGACGATGGTACAAGGGATCTTGAGATGGTACCCGGCCAAAGCGACGCCTTGGGCATGGTTTCCAGCGGAACAGGTGACGACACCCTTCCATCGCTCTTCCTTGGTCAAACTAGCCATCAGGTTGTACGCTCCTCGAATCTTGAACGAAAAGACGGGTTGTAGGTCTTCCCGTTTGAGCCAGACCTCGCAGCCGAGTCGACCAGAGAGATTGACGGCGAGAGTGAGAGGAGTTTCCTTGAGGTTCAACGGCGGAGAGTAGACCTTGGCTGTGGCAGAATAAGCATCGCTCATGCAGTCCCATCATTGTACCTACACAACAGGATCATTCGCATGTAATCCGGCACCAACTCGTCACTCCCTTCTTCCTTGTGCAAGAAATGTTCTGGCAAGCGCTTGTAGAGATGTGACGGAACGTCGGGATCGCCGAATTGAACGGTATGCATCTTGGCTGTCTGAGGCATCGGAGCGGATGAAGAGTACTCGAGCTGAAGCGGCGGGGGATAAGCCATGCCGGGGGAAGAAGGCGGCGTCGTGAGGGTAGAATGGTTTGACGTCATGATCTGTGCAAGCGATGTTGGCTGTGGCGATCGTATCTCGCCCATATCCTCAGATGCCGACCGGTCAATAGCCCCAGTATGTGAACCGCCATTCATCTTGTCGCCGTTCTCGCCGTTAGTGTTGTGTGTCGGGGTAAAGGTTTGTTCAGGTCCATGCTGGATATTAGCGGGTGAAGGTTTGTCTGTGTCTTTAGGCGTCAAGAGGTCGCTTGTCTGTGCGAGATCACCTTCGTTGGGTAATTGCAATGCTGAAGCCGTGCCGGACATGGTGAAGAAAGAACGCGGAGTGGATATATATGTTGGTCTATGGCAAGTGTGTGTCCTAGCGGCGCGATCGGTCGAATCAAAATGCAAAGGGAAGCGAGATTCAATCATGAATGTCAGTCCAGTACAAACCAGACGGTCCGCGTCCTTCCGCAAGGACTTACCGAAGAAGCTTTACTGGATAATCCACCTGGCACAATGCACCTGTCTCCTGAGCCTGCGATGCAGCTATCTATTGCTTTCCACACTATTATCGATGTCGCAGACGCTCTCGTGATCGATGCTGCCTATGCTTGAACAATTCTGCCCAGCAGTCTCTCGTTTGCCTCGGTGATGCTGGTGATTGCGGGTCGTGTGTCCACGAAGTAACGACTTTGAAGAGGAGGCGAAGACGTAAAATGGGACAAGGCACCTCGATCCCAAGCTAGGCTTCCGTGGTGTGTGAAGGTGTGTCGCTTCTGTGTCGACGGAAAGGCACCAGCTGAAATGTAGATCACTCGCTGATCGCTGAATACTATAAACATTCTGAAACACGAAACCTTTCAACTTTCCCCCAGCCAGTCACCAGGCTTGAGGAATCGGCGCTAGAGCAGGGTCCGTCAGATCACCCGAGGCAATTTCGGATCTCATATCTTTGCATCTTCCGCATTCTGTGGTTTATCGAGTTGCGTCGTGACGCCCAGATCAGATGCAGGGGGATCTATCGTTCTTCGGTACAGGAAAATGTCTCCATGCGACTCTACCGGCTCAAGGCTGGAAGGTCGAAGGGCAAGGGCCAACGCAGCTACACCCGAAAGCATCCTCTGCGGGGCCTAGAGACACAGCTAGCGACAATGGGGCGACCTTTATTTCCACCTTTTCAGAGAGGGAAGTGCTTATTGTCTAAACCATCTGTCCTTTCCCCCTTTAGTCCAGGCGGTTGTACAAGTACCGACGCATTAGCTAGGGGGGCCAGGTCCGGGTCCTCCATCCATCCATCTACCTACAAGTACTCTCGCTTCCTGCCTGTTAATTTCTAGCCCAGTCTCTGTCAAACGCGAGGCTTGAGCGAGCTGTTGAGCGAGTCATGATTTTTGCCATCCCGACGAGTTGCATTGGCTGCAGGCAATACACTCAGGGCGCGGATGCACACTGTGAATTCGTTAATTCATGGAGACAATCGTTTTTTGTGGCTGATTCCGTGGGAGGTGTCTCTTTCGATCTCGGTTTGCTATCTTTGAGGAGGTCATTGAGACACAGATCCGGTACTCAGCTTACCGACGATACTGCTCACCACTCGCGAAGAAAGTTGGCGACGACAAAGTGGCGAAACCGAGTGACCGGCACGCGACTACGATATTCCAAAATTCTCCATAATAGGTGCTCTTCGTAAAACTGGACACCCGGACAAACAGCACTTCGCACGAGGACTTATCGACCGGCAGAGCATCTGTCAACATTTACTCGGCCACTCCACTGCACTAGCCGATAATCCAGGAAGCGATTTCCGGTGACAACAACGTATCAGCTCGATCAGCGCCGCGGTATCTTTTGCTCATAGGAGTGATTGCACCGAGATCCAGCGTTTCAGGTGGTCAAGAGGAGGCAGGACAGACTCGGATCGCGTGCTTGAGTTAGGCAAGAGGGGGGGACTGGCTTGGTGGTGAGTCTCTCGTTCCAGTGTCACCTCACCATATGAAAGTGCGATGAGCAAAGGCGGCTCGAGCGAAAGACGCTCAGCCAGAGTAATGGAAGTAGAAAGCCGGGCTGAATGAAAGGCGTGTGATGAGGGCGAGAACAAAAGGTGTTCCCTCCATGTGACCCTTCTGCGGTCCCTTTGGCAGCGGTGACTGTCTGCGACAAAGGAATGTTCTCGGAAACGAGCTCGTTCGCTGGAGACTAGGATACTGGGATCCGCGCTTTACCTGCTTGTCAGTGTGCGGATAGTCTAGCTGACTAGCGGACTTGCTCTTCTGTCTCCTCTCGCCATTTCTGGTCGTCTTTTCTCGACATTCGACACCCGACATTCCCCTTTGCGTGTTGCTCAACGTCATATCCACCTCAAACGTCTTTCATATTCATGCTCGCCACTGTTCCACTACACCGCCTCACGCCTTTAACACATGTCTCCGCTCAACGACGACACCATGTCACGTCGACGTACTCCCGTGGTCCCCCCGCACCCTAATGTCAACGCTCGCACACACCCTAGATCTCCGTCTCCTTTGCAGCTTCCAAACGCGCAGGTTGGAACTCCGGGAACACAGCCACTACCTTTCTCGGCTCCAGCAACGACTTATACTCCCTATGGAGAAGGGACGACATCCAATTTATATTTCCGCCACCCCCTTTATACATCTCACTCCGACTATCAGCCGTATACGCTATCTGCACCATTATCGGCTCCGTTCGCTCAGAGTTATTCGTTTGAAGGCTACAAGTTCCCTCCGCCTCCTCACAGTGGACAACCGGGCCACTATCTAAACGGCACCTACACACCTGTTCCACCACTTGTGCGGCCTGCGAAACGAGAATTGCCTCGTATCGACAGCAGGTCAACTTGGCATCCTGCGTGGACTCCACCCGTCCCTCAAGGTGCCGAAACAACAGCGTCTCATCGAGTCATCACCAGACCGATTCCACCAAAGAACCGCCCAATCATTAGTGGATACAGTCCGGATCAACCTCACCCAGTATACGCGGCGAGAACAAGCAGTCAAGGCGAGACTCGGCCGAGCGGAACCAACGAGCAGTCGCGAACCCCAGATATCAGGCTCGACATGAACAGCGGGAGCGAGACGAGAATGAGTCCTGTGGCGGGTAAGAAACGCAAGAATTCTTTCGACGTGGAAAACGAATCCGACGTCAAACCGCAGATTGATGAAGTCGATTCGGCATCAAGGTATCGGATGGAGGACAGACGTAGTGGGAAAGAAGACGAAGCGATCATTCCTGGAGTTGCGCTCGATATCAGTGGACCGGCGTTTCCCCATTTCCCTGGTTCCGGACATCAAGGTTCTTCGCAGCGACCCGGCTTGGCCAGTCGCCCTTCGGGATCCAACATATCCCTCAGCTCCAGTCCAGGAAGGCTGGGAGCTACTCCTAACGAACACGGAATCTTGGGTCCCGACCGACATTCCTCCATCACCCCTAGAGGCACCTATACGCCATCTGGAGTGACCAACGGAACCATCAACCCCAACGCCAAGGGACTAGGCGGAGATAATCAAGGAGTCACCCTTGGGGACGGGTCGGGTGACGGTGCTGACAATGGGACATCCGAGAATGGACAAGCCGATAGGCTAAAGCGCAAAAAGCCGCGCGTGGCGTTGAGTTGTGCGCAGTGTACAAAGGTGAGTCAGGGATTGGACTGTGTCGAGCTCGTCTGACGGAATCCATATTGCCAATGCAGAGAAAGCAAAAGTGTAACAGAGAAATCCCGTGTCAGCATTGTATTGGTGAGTGATCCGACCCTGCGACTTCTGCCCCAACTTATCAGTTCCCATTGCAGCTCGAAAGGTAAGATTGACAGAAGTGTCTTCTGAAAGACTAAACCAACATGCGCCCTCCTTCCCTAGATCCCTGATCAATGCGTGAGTGTGGCGTCTTATCATCGGTTTCTCGTGCTTATCTGTCACACTCAGACGCTCTATATCCCTGGTGAACCTCTCCCCAAATCGACCAGGATTCCCGCATCTGTGCGGCGTCAGTCATCACAGCCTGGCCAAATCTCAACGCCTCCGCAAAAGGCATTATCAGTAAAACCATCACCAGCCCCGCCGCCAACTAGTAAGAGACCACCAGTGCCACCTCAGACGACGCCACTTACACAGGCACATATGGCTCCGGCATCCGGATCTGTGCCATTGCCGATGGGTGCCAGTCAAAGAAGCGGGCCCAACGGTCATCCTCGGCCGCTTGCCATGATTCAGCCCCAGCCCGGTCCCGTCACGCATCAAGCGAGGCCTATACCACAAAATGCATCGGCCGCTGTAGGGCCACGCCGTGAATCGGGATTGTCGCCCGCACCCATGACGATGCCTTCACAGATGACGACGCAACTACAGAATGCCTCGCTGGCAGGCCAAGCGTTTCAAGCTCTATTTCCTCACGGCGTCGGGTCGATGGAGACCTTCAACCAGGCCGAGAGCGTGTACACCGAGGGTTCGTCTTTCGAAGCAGAGGTCCTGCAGCGACTCGAACGAATCGAGTCACTCGTCCGCTCGTCGACGCAGCAACCGCTGCCCAGCGGGAGGTCTGCCTCGCTAGCAAGACCAGGAGAGGGATCGACGACGCAGAGTGATTCTCGTCGGGACGGAGATGCGGAAGGACGACCGTATGGCTTTAGCCGATCAGCCTCTGCCGGGGACGGACCGGGCGTTGATGCAGGCAAGTGGTTTGCAACTGACGGCACTGTACCGTCCATCGAGGGATTGCGAGGAGGTTCGACCATTCAGCTCAACTTGACCGATTGCGGAACGCCTGCCGATAATCTACAACGGCTCATTCAAGATTGTGGCGTGTCGCCAATGAAGCTGCGGGATCTCGTTCAGGAACTCCCGCCATACCCCTTTGCATCTGCATTGGTGGATTGGTTTTTCCGGCATATCAATTATGTGCGATATCCCATCGACGAACGCTCATTTCGCGCATCGTTCGAGGACATGTACAAGAAGAAGGACGGCGTGGGACCAGAGCCGGGAAACGTGAGGAGTTTGCCCTTGATATTCATCGTGTTGGCGACGAGTTCGAGACTGGCCCCGGAAGCGTGGGCGGGCGATGAGCAGACGAGAAGAATGACGAGCTTGAGGATGTACTGGTGCTGTGAGTTGGACAGTACGTATCAGCGACACTCGCTGATGGTACCTTGTAGCGAGGAGAAGCCTATTGATTGCAATCGCAATCCAGCCAGAAAGTTTAGAGTTGGTGGTAACACGGCTTTTGGTATGTTTTATCGTACATTAGGTGGCCATTCGCTAATGGATGAGTATCGTAGAGCGCCCTATATCTGGTGCTGATTCATGACAGACGTGAGTAAGTTTCTTACGCCGACGTATCGGAGCTGACAATCTTTATATTAGGTCTCACCGAATGCTGGAGTCAGCTTGGCGCCAGTTTGCGAACGGCCCAGGCAATCGGACTGCATCGAGATGGTATCAAGCTCGGTCTCGAGTGAGTTTTGGCTACCTCCTGGTCAACTTAGCTAACCCCCCTGCAGCCCTTATCTAACGGAATATCGCCGTCGGGTGTGGTCTTACCTGTATCATGCCGATCGCAAGTAAGTACCACGCTCTGCCGTCATTTCGTCTTGCTCATGGCCTTGCAGCTACTCGCTCATTTTGGGACGCCCGCCATCGATCGGTGATGCGTACTGCGATGCTGGCGAACCTTCCAATGTCGAATTTGCCGATATTCAACCTGGAGAACCGATTATTTCCAGACCGTTATCCGAGCCGACGTCGTCTACGTTTGTCATTCTGCGCAAACGATTCGCCAAGATCGTGGGCAAAATTACACATCACTTTCAGAAGCTGCACGAGCCTGCGCGGTTCGAAGACGTCGAGTTTCTCGACAAGGAGCTCCGCAATTTTATCAACGATCTTCCACCGCATTATCGTATGGAAAATGCCGATAAAGGTTTGGATGCTGCGCAGCCATATATCCCGATACATCGGTATTATCTGTCGACGGAGATCCTTTTCATCGTAATCACGCTTCATCGGCCGTGGTTGCTGCGCAGGCTGCGTTCCGATCGATTCGCCATGAGCAGGCAAGCGTGCTTTGACGCAGCGAAAATGGACTTTCGTATAGTAAGCTTCGCTGTTGCCGATCTGTTTTACGCCGCTGACACCTCGCTAACAGCGCCAGCAATTCAGGCAAGAACATCCGCACGTGCATAATGCGTACTTTGGCGGTCAATTCAGGGAATTCGTGAGTCCTTCCTGAAGGGCATCTCTGATAAATGCTGACATCGCAATCGCCAGAATGCCGCCATGATAGCCGTAGGTCTACAGCTTTTCTTTTTTTCTGCCATGACTGACATGCTTGTCCGTAGGGTATATCGGCCATCATCTTTCCAGTAAGTTGGATATCCATTTTGCGTAGCCTTTACTCACACATCCGTCCACAGCGAGGTCCAGATGCGGAAGAGATGCGCCTCATCTTGACGACATTCCTGGAGCAGAACCCGCTCGACAAGCAAGCCAACAGAGATCAAGCTTCGCAAAAGGAAGTGGCTATTGTGAGTCGTGGTCTTGGCGCGAGGCCGGTAGGGGTCTAACCACCGTTTAGATCTACACGCTCTGTCGTCGGGCACAACAGGTCCTCGAACGCAATGAAATTACCAACAGCGGCCACCGAAGCGAATCAGTTGCCTTGTTGCTTGGATTGCGAGATGGCGAGGGTGTACAGATACAGGGCTCGACTCGGAATGGCGCGCAAACAAACGATTCGACGTCGTCTATATTCAAGAACCTTTATTCGGCCATGGTCAATGGCAACAGCGGACGACCGCATCATGTTAGCGGACAGGCAAGAATGTCGGCTACGGCGCCCTTCCAGCCTCTGAACATGGCTGCGAACAGACATCAACGTTCCGGTAGCTTTTCCTCTGCGAATTTGCAAGAACATAGTCCGGCATCGGGCTCGGGATCTGCCGGTTCCGGGTTCGAAGATGAACACCCTCAGCGCTTACTGGATCACTGGCTTTCTGCCAATAGCTCGATGGCCATCGGGCACCCTTCAGACGCGGATATCGATGCCCGGGTTCTGGGACAGGCGTATGGATTATTTGGCGGTCTGAATCAACCCTTGCTTGGTATCGCGGCAGAGACCATGGGCCATGGTTGGGCTGGGTTGGGGGCGACGGCTGGTGACACCGGTCTCGTGGGAGGTACGACGACGGATCCGTTGTTGGAAGAGGATATCCCGCACGAACAACGTCCGCAGCAGGATACGTTTCATAACATCTCACAGAGGATGGCGGCAGGTGTGCGGCAGGAAGATGGGTTGTTGGCTTCTGGGGATTCGGCGATGGATGTGACTGGGTTGTCGAGTACGGTCGTCGTGCCGTCTGCAGCGGATCAAGCGGGTCCGGATATCGCGAATCCGCTAGACGATACGTATTGGAATACGTTGATTGATGGTGAGCGAGAAGTCGGAGTCACTCCCGGGTCCGATGCTGACGTTTTCGTGGTAGGAATTATCAACTCGGCGTGATGGTGGGTTGTACAAGAGTTGTAGGAAGATATTGATGCGCGTCAGGCTCACTCGCATATAATGACTTTGGACAGCAGTGGACTGGCTTCGGGCTGGACGCTTTGGTATCACTCAATTGCTAGATACCAATATCGAGGAGAAGAGGGGTTTTGCTTCCGCGCCCTTAGATGCCCCCGGTGCCGAACCAAAGGAGGGGGTGCCCGCTCTTCTATTCTTGTTCTTGATGATGAGTTGATGAAGAGAGTTGATGAAGAATACTCAACTCATCTCCCAAATTCGCGTCCTATATGACTCAATCAACACAATGCCTCCGTCTGGCTCCCCATCGGCCTCGAAGCGCGTCAACTTCTCCTCACCACAACCATCCGCCCCTCCGACCACAGACAAGCCGAGACCCAAAGCGTCAGCGCGAAGGAAGCGGATCGTCGAAACCGTCGTCTCGGAACCGATAGGTCGACCTGCAGCACCTACGATCAGTCAAGTTATTCAGTCGGAGCCTGTCCCACCTCCTCGAGTCAGCTCCAGCAGCAATGGTACGAGCTCACACGTCCCTCCTTCCGAGACTGTCAAGACATCTGCCCGTGCGAGTAGTCGACCGACAAGGAGTGCAGCAGGTTCGACATCGGCCGCTACTCATTCTGTGGATTACTCGCTAGAAGTTCAACCCATCACGGTACAAGCCGTCGATCGAAAGGACAAGTACGTGGTCAACCCAAAGGTACTCGAAATTGCCAACAAGGTTACGGCGCAGGGAGAGGTGCAGAACATAAAGTGCTTTGGGTGTACCGAGGATGAATTGAAGAGGATTCGCGCGTTGGAGGAGTACGAGGAGCTCTTGTCGCAAGAAAGGACCGAGGCGCTTTCGTGAGTCTTCCTTCTAGGTGTAAGGCACATCGCTAACCGCTCTGTATAGCGCGGATGATTTGGAAAAGCTTGGGACGCCAGTCGTTTGCATGTACTACGACCCAGCGGAACGCGGATTGATCAAGGGCGTTCGCATGTCAGATCTCAACTACGGTCGATGCGCCAACTGTATGAGACAGGGAAGAGGATGCTGGTGGCCAACCGAAAGTCTTACTGCTGGAGCGACACCGACTGCCGCGGGAAGTAGCGCCCCTCTTCCACCACCACTGGCTCCTCGTCCTCCTCCTCCTCCTCCTCCTGTGTTGGGACACGTCGTTGACGAGGAAACCATGTCGAAACGAAGTAAAAGGATCGAATCACGACGAGGTACACAGGAACCTCCAGCCAAGAAGACTTCGAAGAAATCGTCCCAGCGAAAGTCGGTTGGACGATCGACGGACAGCGCTGAGACTCAAGCTCCCAGGGCGACTGAAGCTTCACAGTCGTCTGTTGCCGACGTTCCCTCCCAAGCATCAGAACCACCACCTCCGGAAACTCAGCAAGGAAGTGAATCCAAACCTCTCGATGTCCAGCCGGAACCCGCTCCTATGGACGCTCCTGTGGTGGAACCTACATCCAGCGATCCGACAGGGGAGACCAACGCCGCCTTGGTTCGAGCGCTGATGTTTATGCAAAGATATGACGACGATGATCCGTTGGATTATGCAATAGGACAAGAAGATGGGGCAACCGCTCCGCCTTCAGCGGTGGCGGCTCAGGCCGAGCCGTCTGCCCGGGAGGGAGCAGTGGTTTCCCCTTCAGTCGTGGAGGGTGAGAATGTCGTGCCCGTTGAGGCTTTGCTCGGGGAGACCGACGACCCGGAAAGTATGGGTGTTGATGATGGCGACAAGGGAGAAGATATGCAGGTCGACGAGGCGCCGGACGCGGTCGATCCGCAATACTCGACACCGGAACCCGAGACGACTCCCGCTCAGCTGGAAGGCCCGGCTCGCGACTCGCCTGAAACCCAGCCTGAAACTGCAGATCCGCCCAATGAGTCCGAAGGTTACAAGAACGCCGAGCAGCCCAATCAATCCGAAGCCCACGAGAACGTCCCGCCAGTCGATGGCGAAAACGTCCACCCTGACTCTGACACCAGAGTCGAGGACGAGATTGCCGCCCCTGTCGACGAAGACGCCGTTGCCGTAGACAAGCCTGATCAAGAAGGTCGCGAATCGAGTACAGCATTTAAGACTCAGTATTCCTTTCTCTTTCAAAGCCAAGAGGAAGAGGTCACTGAGCGGGTCGAAGCGATGGAGGTTGATCAGCAGCAGAATGGCGATTCGGCAGAGGAAATGGCGATGAATGATGTGGAAGCTACGGCAGAGGTTTCTGATCAGGCAGTCAAGGAGGGTCCAGCTCGGGAAGAGCCTGTTGCGAGCCAGAGCGCGGTATCTGTCCAGGAATCTGTCAGGGAACCTGTCGAGGAAACTGTCGCTATCGAAACGCCTACGGAGAATGCTGCACCCGCGCAGGACGCGATGCCTGAACTCGAGGAACCCGAAGAGCAAGCCTTTGTCCCGGACACCCAGAGCGACCCAGCGCTTGGACCTGCATCGCAACTGACCATCACTATAGACACGGAACCCGTCGCGATCGAGGATCACATCGAAGCGAGCGTGAGCCCTGACATCAAGGAAGAAGCAGCAGACGAGGACGCCGAGATGGTCGTCCTCGGCAGCCACACGACCACGGCGGCCGGACTCGACTCAGCCTCCACCTCGAACGGGCGCACCTGCATCCGCACCGGTCGATCGGCGCGTGCAGCCAAGAAGCCATCATTAACAACAAACCCGAGGCACAGGAAGACCCCTATTGCTTCTCTGTCCGACACTACTGCCGCGGACCCTGCAACGTACCAGCTCACCCAAAAGTGGCTCGACCGCCTCTCCGAGTTTCCCGAACCGAAATTTATCATTGTCGAAACCTCGGTCCCCCTGCGATACGACAATACGAATTTGATGTCCCTCGATATTCCCGGAGTCAACAAGGTGTTTCGAAAATGCACTGGCTGTACGCTTCGGGAATGTGAATGCGCGCCGTTGCCCGTCGATACGGATCAGCAAGACACGCTACACGCTCAGCACTGCCAGAATACCGTACTCGACTCGGCAGGATGTCTCACTTGTCGCATCTGCGGAGTCGTATGCAGCTTTACACTTGATCCACCCATTTATGGCGAATTCTCGACGCTACCTTCACCGCGGACGCTCGATAGTATGAAGCTGCTGCCAGAGGATTGGGATACGAGGAGTACGCTAGACGGATTCGAGGGACAGGACATTGAAGACGAAATTCTCGACGTGGATCAGGTCAACGGTAAACACCGCCTGACGGCCCATCCATCACATGCCGACCCGACCTTTCTGCAAAGCAATAAGTGCTCCGGATGCATACTCCGACAATGCTTATGCATCGCACTGCCAGCGGGCGAGGGTAGAGGAGGCGGATGCGTAAAATGCCAGGAATGCAACGTAGCCTGCTCATTCGGCGTCGCTACTCCAAAAGCAGATGGAAAGACCGTAGTCTGGGCCGATGCGGATTCGACAAAGATCGGAGGACATGCCGCGAATGGAATCGACACAAAGCGAACGTATGTGAAACGTCGTGTATTAGCGGCGGCATCGGATGACGAGAACGCGGGTCACGAGAATGGTTCGACTAGAGCTCGGGGCGCGCAGGATATGGAGGTAGATGGATAGATGTTAGGTTAGGATTTGGTGTGGTTTACACTTGCTGCATGTTGTTTTGGTCTGGAATAGACTGCTGTATGTATCTGCCGCAAACGACGGCCTTTTGTAAATTAGGGTTTCCGCATGGGCAATCTCACCGCGATGGATTGTTAATTTTTGTGCTGCGTAGGGTTACAGCGGCAGTCATCCTTTATTCGCGTGTTTACCTCACACTCCTTGTCTCCTTTTAGTGTTCGGGATGCATCCTTTCAGCTCCCAGGGAGAAGGAGAGGTGTTGGCTCGGCAGCGCTCTCTGATGAGTTCGCGCTCGAGCGTATAAAATGAAAGCTTGCGTTTACCAAGAGTTTATTTCGAGCACCTCATTTCCTCATTTCCCAACCAACATTCCACATTCCACTCCCCACTTTCAACCCGCCACAGAATACGATTTAGTAATTTTTCCGCCATCCCACTTTCAGAACATTCGTTTTCATATTATACCATAACAGCATCAACTTTCCCGATTCCTCAATGAGTACAGAAAAGAATCCGCACTCATCCGGCAGCCTGTTGAACGCATTGAAACCCGTCGGGTGGCAGGAATGGGTTGATACACTGCTTGGACTCGTTTGCTGGTTCTGCCTTGTCTTGCCGGCATTCAGTGGCCCCAGGCTCAATCTCTGGAGCGACAAGAATGGCGGGGTTTGGCCAGACGGCACTTTCTACGCTCATGCTACCTTCTCCGAGAATAACAAGCTGTATGTCATCAATCCCTGACACTCTCTAGCTTGGTGGAGACTCGTACAGACCTGACATGGTTGCATAGCTCGAACTCGCTTGAATCGCGCTCCCCCGCGACGGCGGCTGCTCGGAGCGCAGACTCGATTGGGGCGGCGGGCTGGATGAGCCTTCTCATAATCGCTGGCTTGATCTGTACGTCGACCCGTTCACAGTGGTCTGTGCTCGTGCTGATAGGAGCCTCACCTCGTAGTATCCTTTGGAGTTGCGTATTTCGGCTGGAAGTATGCCGTACGCCTTGGCAAGGCCCGCTCCAAGAAGTCGAACGGCGAAGCCCAGGAAACGTCGAGCAACTCGCTCGCGAGTATCGCGGAGAACCCTCGGCGTCTCGTCCCGTGTTTTCTCGCATTGCTTCCCCTGCTACTGGGATACGGGTGCGTAGCATATGATGTCTGGAACAATTCGCTCATCTTCGGTCCGGCGTTGAAAGCCGGTATGGTGGGCGGCGTTTGCGCCTTTCTTTGGATGGTGCTAAGATATTATCGCATGTTTGGCTTTGCCATGCCGAAGAGATCGGCAAAGAAGGGTGATGTAGAGACAGGTGAAAAGCCTGAACAGGCAACCTAGGTAGACAGAGAAAAGAGGGAAAGTCGAGGATCCTTGTATACCAGCTTATGTCTTTCCAGTAGCTTTGAATACTCGACGTGCGGCCGAAAAGTTTCGCTATTCCTTTCGCCAGCTAGAGAACGTCATCTCATGGAACGCTCATGCGGGCAGTCGTGGCTCTTGCACTTCCCAGTTCTTTCCATGAGGAAGCTTCCCGTTTGCGGGGACATGCCGTCAGCTCACAGCTGTCTTCAAGCTCATGCCCATGTACATGTCGAGCTGTTTGCTCAAGGTCATCATAACGTCCTTTAGAGCGATCTCCCCTACCAGCTTCCTCGAGTTAGTGTAGACTGTTGTCATGTCACGCCATAGCGACGTGCCTCTTACCCTGTGCGGTGGGGTTTCAGCATACCAAGTCATCCTTTGCCTCCCAGCCTCCTTTCCACGTCAAGGGCGAACTTCCCTTCAGTTTCCGGGAGACGTGTTGGAGCCAGCAGCGCTCTTCCAGGAGCTTGTATTTGCCGTCGTAGGTATATACAGAGGGGCTTGCATCTGACTGGGTCGACTCCGAGCCATAAACACACCATTCCATCATTTCGCATTCCACTACCCACTTTCCACTTTCCACGCTCTTTGCCAAGCAGTATAACCCATCTACCACGACTCGATCACTTCCATCCCTAGCATAGCTATACGACTCTACAGGACTTCATCGATAGACAATCAACGCTTAATGGCAACGGGAAAGAAGGACCACCACGAGATCGGCTTGCGCAGTCACAGGCTCAAGACCTGGATGCCCCGAGGAACGCTGGAAGCCGTCGATACGGTGGTTGGAATGGCCTGCTGGATCTGCCTATTCGTGCCCGCGCTCTTTCACGGTGAAACGTTCAACTTGTGGAACAACGGCAACGGCGACTTTTACCCACCTCCTGTTTCTTTTGGCGATGCCGGCGCATACAAGATCACTTCATATTCCGTGGGTGCCCAGGCGTACGTTGACTCCTGAGGTGCTCGTTTCGCGTGTCGTAGTTGTTGATCTTCTTGTCGTCTCATGGTGGGAATAGCACCAATCACGCCGATGCGCCTGTTGGTAAAGCAGCCGATTTACCCATAAGCTTTCCGATGGGCTGTGTGCAACTCGCGGCCTTCATAGGTGGGACCACCTGTTTAGTAACGAAGTTTGTCCGCACTCATCCTAGCCCCATCCGCAGTATCCTTTCCGGTCTGGCATTACGGCTACAAGTACGCCGCACATCTCTACAAGGCCAGGCGCAAGGAAGAAATGCACGGCGCGGCGGCGCAGACATGGCACATGTCGGTCAAGGACACCGAGACCAATCCCAAACGTTTGATTCCCCCTGGTCTCGCACTTGTTCCCTTTCTTGGTTACGGCGTCGCCTTCATTTACGTTTCGCTGCATGACGGTTTCCATACCGGTCAGGCACTGCAGATGGCGACGGCTGGGCTGGTTTTTGACTTGTCCTGGATTGGGGTGAGGTACTACCGAATGTGGGGATTCGCCAAGCCAAAACACGTCAAGGATGGTGCCCCGAAGGATGATATAGAGGCACCGACAGAGAAGCCAGTGGAAGAGAAACCGGGAAAGCTCAAGGCGGCCAAGACTTGGTGAGACAATTCAGAGGAGATGATCGCGCAGCTCCTTGTATACCTTGCTCGTACCCCTGTAAACATGAGGTGTAAACTGAAAGGATCGAGTGACCTGCCAATGAGCGTATCCGACGGACCCTCGCATGACCATGATTTGTCCTATTGTGTCGGTGTCCAGTCCGCCATCTTGCTGCACTGCCTTTCCCGTTATGGTCGCGCAATGCTGATAAGCGTGTTGCGGACATCGGACCAGAAGATTTGCAGTTCCCCACTGCATTTTGTCATTTTTGTTGTATGCTTTGTCACTTGCTTTGTGTCTATAGTAATGTCCTTTTTTTCGCCGTCTCGCCTCATCTATTCTGATTTGCGCTTGGTTGCCGTCCAGAAAGCAACCTAGAACGACCGTACGGGCCATGATGAGCCATAGCCCCGCCATATAGCGTCAACCCCCGGACTCACCGTATACTCGGATCGAAGCATATTCTCCGGGTCGCCGGTATACGTCGTCTTTGCCATCGACTCGTTCTACCACCCGACGAATCAGCGCGCACAACCTCCCACGCCCCCAGCCTCAACTCACTGCCAACTCGAATCCCATCTTTCCCGCCAAAAGTTTCACCTCATCAAGACTCAACTCGACGCCCTTTTCCCCTCGTTCCTTGTCCTGCACGTTTTCATGATGCCACAACAACGGCCCAACATTGATCCACACCCCACCCTCATCCGCGAGTAATCCACGAATAATACGGAGGTAGTTGATAATATTCCGAGCGGTATCCAGGAAGAAACAAGTAACGACGGCACCCCATTTCCCTTGTTGATCCGGTGCTACAGCTTGTCCCGCAGGCCAGGCACCCGTCTCGGCCGATCGACCGCCGTAGACCTCTTCCCAGTCGCCGGCGACGTATGAAAAGTCTGCATGGGGGGGTAGGATGTCGGAGGGGAGGATGTCGGGGATGGTGATGGATTTCAAGAGGTGGTGGGAGGTCGTCAGGTGGTTGGAGAAGGTGTGCAGGTTGGGGAAAAGGGTATGTGCGTTTTTTGTGTGGGTGCTGCGCGGCGGGGCATGGCGATGCCAATTCGATCAAAGGGGTTTAGCTACGATTCCACACCGTTGATCCCTCGCCAATGACGCACGAATTTAGAACCCAGTTGGAAGCGACCAACATGTGCGCGCTGAACTCATTCCCCTGCGACGCGAACCCTACCAAGACTCATCAGCGCTCGTCTCGCGGTGTACTGTAACCGAAAACTAACCTCTTCCCGCGATTTCCAGAGCGAGTCGACCGAGTCCCGCACCGGGAATTAGGACTTTGATGTCGCCTCTACCCGCGCAACCAATGATCAGCAGCTGAATCCCGCCTGAAAAGGGGAAGGAGGGCGTGTCAGGGCGTACCGTGCTTCGGGTGGGATGTGGGCGTAGTGTCGTTCGAGGGCCTCGATGCAGGGTGCGTAACAGACATCGCGTTCGGGTTTTCCCTGACCCACGAGACGGGAAGAGAGATCAGCGGCGGGCAGGAGAAGATGCGGAAGGGGGAGCGTACAGCTTCTGACCAGTCTCTCACGAATTGACGAAGTGTGCTGCGTACTTTTTCTTGCATTCCGTCGAGGTGTGCTTGGTCGCGCGGAGGTGGAGGTGCATGGGTGTGGGAATGAGAATGTCCGTTTGGATGCTGAGAGTGCGATTGCTGAACGGTAGGACGGTTCAGGATGCTGAAACGGTTCCCTGTGCAACTGGTACTCGCCTCCTTTACCTCCCCCTCCTCTGGCAAATCACCCATAAACGGCTCCCGACCACTCATCCACACCTCATCCAAAAACTCTCCATTCCTGCGAATCCCCTCATCCACAGCATCCAACTTGTCCCTATATCCCAACTCGCTCAGCAGTGCGCGTTGCGGCGAGGGGAGTGTGAGGTAGTCCATCCGGCGGAGGTGGTTGGCCGAGAGGTGGTAGCGGCCATATTGGTCGAATGAGCGGAGTGTGTGGGAGAAGTACTCGGCTTCTTTTTGGTCGGGGGTCATGGTGGGTGGGTTTGAAGAAGGGAAGGAGCTGTTAACGGAGGAGAGGTCAGAGTCACCTTTCGCTCACCGAGGTAATGGCTACGAGGGGGCGGTGGGTAGCTGACATGATGGTTGTCGGCGGAGAAGGGCTGCGACGTCAAGGAATAGTCAACGTGCACTCGTTGTCACTTTTCGGGCGCCGGAACTTCAGTGCGTGGATATATATAATGACTCCCCGCTACTTTTCATCCATTCAGTCCTCGGCTAGTTACGTCCTAAGGCTTGCGAGGAACCAAGGGTCGGCAGTGAGGAAGATTAGATAGCCAGCTTTCCTATGAACCTGTTCCCGATCCTCTGAAAGGCCTGGGACCCAAGCGGTGGTGAAGATCGTTTGGTGCTACCCATCCGCGCAAACGTTGTTCTACTATACCCTCTCAACCACTTTGAATCGCTGCAAGTCGGGTCCCTGGCATTTGGTAAACCTCAAAATTGGCAAGACGATAGAAATCGACACGTCGCATCCTATGAAGCCGCTGTGATGCCAAGTGACAGTCTGGGTCTTAAAGTGTTGCTCCCTTGGACAGCTACCTACCTTGGCTGCAGCCTCCAGGCGCGAAGCCATTCTGTGGGACAACTCGCACTCTGAACATTCTGGACTCAAACATCGCAGCCACACGTAGGTCAGTGATTCCGCAGATGTCACTCTCGGCGTTTATAGGGACTGGAGTTCTGGTCACCATAGGCCATCTCGCCTGGGCTAACGACTTTATATTGAGCTTCCGTGAGCAGAGCCTTGCTATTCGAGCCACGACTACGACGGGCCCAGTTGTCCCACGAGCTTGAGATTCGCTAAGGTGGTAGCTCTGACTGCGGGCTTTCATATGAGACCAGCTGTCGAACCGATAGATGCTTATGACCCAAGTTGTCTCTACACCTTTCACCCAAGTTGTCTCTCCACCTTTCACCGAGAGGCGATGTCGCGCGCTCTCTTCCTATGCTCTCGCTCGATTCGCGCGCAAACTGATGCTTTCTGATGGTCCCAAGGATCAGACGCAGCTCACGATTGGCACACTGCTACATTTGGACTGTGGCTATTTGACAGACCGGTTGATGAGGCGGTAGCACGGAGGTGCCGACATCTGAAGACACGCTCAGTGTGGAGTTGTGTTGGACCAGATCCTATACGTCGGTACTCGTTGAACCCGCTTACGTCAGCCCGACCGCGGGCAATTCCTAAAAGCGCACCGAGGGTCTCAAGTCCACCTCGTCCTATTCATCCACACTCCCTCCCTGTCCTCAACCATGTCCCCACAATGACAGACACCGAACACCACCTCCTGACTCAGATCACAATGCAGGGCGTGATCGGGCTCGAAGAGTTGCAAGGCGCGTTGGACGAGGACGCGTATCGTTCCCCTCCAACAACGTCAACAGAACTTGCAAGTTTCGCGGTACTGGGCCGAGTAGGACGGGTTCAGCACGGGATCAAGGAAGAAGACATGATGATGAATTTCACACCGCCGCCGCCGCTGCCCTTGACGTACCACCACCAACCACCACCACCACCACCACCACGGCTGATTGCGTCCTCGGCGGCGAGACCGACGCTTACGGATACAGCGACGCGCGAGGAGCTCAGGACGACGCAGCAGCAGTACCGAGGGACGCCCGCGACGACGGAGACAGAGGAGGATAGGGGGGATGATGCGGAGCCTGTCGAGGGAAGGTTGAGGGTTGTTTTCCCGGCTCCAGAGGATGTTCATGGGTGAGCACGGGCGAAGGCCGAGTTGATTCCCTTCTTCCATGGGCTGATCCACGCTTTTTTCCCTTGGCTCGCAAGTGCCGCACTGATAATTCATGGGATTAAACGAAAAGGCGCCAAGTCGAGGGTAGAGACTCAGATCAAGATGCGAATCTCCCTCGTCCGCTCTGCCACGCCCGAGTGCCTACCATCCAGTTCAACTGCACGAATCGCCACCTTCCACGCAATTCGTCTTCAACCCGGTCTAGGCGTCAAACGTCGTGCCAAGAAAGCGGCAGAGATCGACCAGGCGCTTGGCGCGTTGGACCCACGCGTCGTCTTGGATCTCGAGACAGAGGTGTGGTGTACGGATCATCCGGGGCGACGGGCGTTTGCTTGTGTGAAATGTGTGATGCGGGAGCGGAAGAGGGCGTCGAGTAAGCGGGTGACGGGGGTGAGGAAGGTGGGAGGGGGAGGGGGAGGGGAAGAGGTGGATGATGCGGCGGCGTACGGGGAGGAGGATTCGAGTGGGGTGAGGGATGAGGAGGGGTTGACAAAGGAGGATCGGGATAAGATTGTCTTGTTTAATTGTGGGAATTTGGTAGAGCTCGTCGAGGGGGAATGTGAGTTGCCGATGAGGGTGACTTGTTACTGTCGCCATCACAAGGAAAAGACGGGGTTTCGGTGAGTTCCGGCTTGTGTCGGGAAATGAGGCGATGGGCTGATGCCGTACCCAGGATCGTGATCAATCTGAGGGATGCTCAAGGACGGCTGGTGGCGACGGGACAGACTCCGACAATCATGATCACCGACGACCACAAGACTTCGGGCGGCAGCAAGACGAATTCAATTCACGCCACAACGACGACGACGACGGATACGGGCCACTTGAGCGCATCGACGAACAAGTCGGCTGCGGCAGGTGGTGTGGCTTCTCGTGCACGGAGTACGAAGAAAGTTCGCGAACCATCGGCGTCGACAGAGGAGGAACGACGTGCTGCACGGTCCACGACGGGCGGTAACAAGGCCAAACCTTACGATCGAAGATCCGTCAACAAGTCGGCGAGCGTGAATAGTGGCATGGTCTCGCCGCGAGGATCGTATCCGCACGGTTTATCAATGACACCACTCAACGGTCGATCCATCCCCGGTTCACCGGCAGCCGAACGCAACTCGTATTTCACGTTGCCGATCCCTGGGGTTCAGCCGGGATCGGGAGCGGTCTCGCCGAGCTTGTTGATGGGGATGGGGAACAACGGGTATGATGCACCGCAGCAACGGTCGGTGCCGAATAGTCCGTTGGGGATATCGGATGCCTTGCCGGCCATCTCGCAACGTTTGTCGGATTGGGCGGCCGAGAGTAGTCAGCAGCAGCTGCACTCGTTCCCAAACGTGCAGCCTCAGCCGACAGGTCTCGCGCTGAATGTACCCCGTGTGCAGGGCGAGACGTTGTTGATGCAGACCGAGGAAGATAACCACGCGGCGTGGGCGTATGCATCGAGCGAGGGCGGGCGGCCCGGGTCGAGTACGTTCAGTCAGGATGCCGCGTTTGGGTTTGCTTCCCCGCGCTCGTCGTTGCATGGTCAGGACAGTAGGTATGGGTATCATTCCGGGACGTCGGTGACGGGCGCGAGCGATATCTCGGTGAATAATCTGCAGGTGCGTACGACTGGTGGAAGGCGAGGACTCGGGCTGACGTCGAAGTGTCAGGCAATGCGGTTTACCGAACCCGAGCCGGATTTCGAATCCATGCTCAACCTGTCGCCGCAAGAGTCGTCGGTGGATCTCCCAATGGACGGAACGAGTCCCACGTCGAATCCTTCGCAAGCGGATTCGTACCAAAGCCTTGGGTGGTCGCCTCAACCCGTCGGCGGTGTTCCCACGCAACCCTTGTTCGATAGCAGACAAATAATCACGCAAGAGGGCCCTCCGGTGGATGGAACGAGTCCAAATCCTTCGCAAGCGGATTCATATCAAAGCCTTGGATGGTCGCCTCAACCCGTCAGTGGTGTTCCTACGCAACCCCTGTTTGACAGCAGACAAATACTTGCGCAAGAGGGTCCCCCAAGACCAAAGATTACGCGTCTGGTTCCGATGGAGGGTCCGACCCATGGTGG
Organism: Naganishia vishniacii ANT03-052; assembly: GCA_015708705.1. Taxonomy (NCBI): domain Eukaryota; kingdom Fungi; phylum Basidiomycota; class Tremellomycetes; order Filobasidiales; family Filobasidiaceae; genus Naganishia; species Naganishia vishniacii. The sequence continues at coordinate 733,882 of MU158398.1, forward strand.
GATTGAAGTCACCGTGCTCGGGGAGAACTTTTACCCGGGGATGGTCTGTGCTTTTGGATCTTTTCATGCCCTGACAGTGCAGACGTATGGCCCGACGACGATCGTATGCGTGCTTCCGCCTAGCCCGAATCCGGGGCAGGTACCTGTACATGTCGTTGATGCGAATGGTCAGCCTCCGCCACCGTGGGCACAGCCGCCGATTTACTTTACGTATCAGGACGCAACGGATCGTAAACTGTGAGTACTTGACGGCACGTTTATGGCGCCGCGACGCAAGCTGACCGACTCCGCAGCATGGAAATGGCATTGACCGCTGTGGGACTCCGAGTGACGGGCAAGGTCGTGGGCGCCGTGGAAATTGCGCGACGAATCATGTCGGCTCCCGGTGCGGGACAAGACGGCGACGTTCCGAATCCGGCTGCGACGACCTACCCACGTTCGGACATGTCTTTCAAGGAACAAGAAATGGCCGACGAGCTCGCCAAGACGGTGTATTCCAGCACGGCGACGGCGAGGGATACGCAATCTGCGATTCTCAAGTTTCTGTCTGCGTTTGTCACCATGCCCCACGTGGAATCCGCTCGACGTCGGCGACACAGTCAAGCGGCGCTGAATCACGTCAACAGCGAAGGACAGACATTGCTGCATCTCGCGTCGTTGCTCGGGTACGATCGGCTGGTCAAGTTGCTGCTGCGAGCAAATGCGACGATTGATATTCACGATCGGAACGGCTACAGCGCACTGGTGTTTGCCGCTGTTGGAGGGAGCATGGCCTGTGTCAAGGTCTTGCTCGAGGCAGGTGCCAAGGTTGGCGCGTACACGTTTACCAACCAGACGGCGTATTCGCTCGCCCTTAAAGCCGGACACGCGGGTATTGCTCAATTGCTCGCCCATCAGGTTGGACAACAGCTGCCGAAGCGGTCGAGACGCGCGTCCGAGCATTCCGGTCGTGGATCCGTCGACGCGGATAACCCGAGCTCGACCGAGGATGCCGACGTACCCTCTGTCGAGCCTAGCGACGCGCTCTCCCCCTCGCGCTTGACGACGGCGCAGGATATCGTCCAGCCGAGACTGGGTCGCGTAGATGTCAAGTCGGACGGGACGGCGACGCCGCGTGCGAGAGCGAACACGTTGACGGATGACCCACCACCTTATTCGGCGATTATGGATGGTGCTAGCTGGCTGCAACGCACGCTCTCCCATATCCCAGGCGCTCAACAAATGACGATCCCACCTACGCCGCAACTGAAGGACTTTATCCCGCCCGTCTTGTGGGACAAGTTACCGTCGGCACAGCTGTTGATTCCGCATATTTTGCCAAACCTTCGCCCGGGGGAGATTATGGAGCAGCAATGGGCGACGCATCAGGCTTGGCTGGCGGTTCCGATTCAAGCGTGGATGAATGCTTTACCGATGGTGGGCCAGGGGGAGGGGCAGCCGCTGCTGCAGCCGCCGTCGTCGTCGTCGGTGGAGGTGCCGTCTGTGGTGAAAAGGCACAAGACGCCGCCAACGACGACGACGACGAGGGAACGGACAGAGGGACAGCCTTTGTCGGCTGTCAAGACCCGTCGAAGTGGGCCCGCGCAGAAACGCAAGGTCAAGTCGGACGCTGCTGTGCGGTACGTAGCCGAGGAAATCAAGACGGATTCCCTGCAACGAGACAAGAAACGTGAGTCGACGTCGCTCTTTGGGGGGGCATTCTGACGATGCCAACTCCTCCCTTTGTAGCGGATCGAATGCTTTTCCTCTTCTGGTTGCCGGTACTGGCGATGGCGTTCTGCTATACTATTATTACGGCGGTGCCATATGCTGTGGCCCGTGCGCTGGTGACGCCTGTTCTGCGTGCGTTGAGGTTGTAATACTGGATGGTGGCGAATTCAATGATAGGGCCCGGCTTTGGGGTGGTGCGCCCGAATACAGGAAAGGGAGGGGGATGGCATTAATTACCGCAACTTGCTTTCTTTATTGACCTCCCATCGTCCACGGGGGGTTACCCTCCCTCGCCGTGAAACAAGGTGATGCAGGAACACACGGCTGACCCGCCGCGCACTCTGGCGGTAAATCTGTCACCTACCGTCAGCGATTCGCGCAGACGGAATGGGTGGAGGAAGAGTATGGAAGAGGACCAGACACGGGAGAGAGAGATGCCGCACGCGGGGAGGTTGCAGTTGGGAGCGGTGGTGGATCCACCACGGGAAGAGGGAACTCGTTTGGCGCAAGTGATGGATATGACAGAGGAACATGGCGACGATCAGCAAGTGGAGCGACTCGAGGACGGAAACAACGGGACGGGACCTGCACTTCCAGCTATTACGACTTGCCAACAACATGTCGAGACTGATGATCCGGTCGAGATGATCTCCCCGACGCCGGTGAGGAGGTTAGATCAGTCCCTCCTGACCGATCCGCCGGGACCACGCTCCGTCTCGGCCTCCTCGTCCACGACAGACAGCATACAGATCACTTCCAGTCTTAATCCCGGATCAACGTTCCATCCTCCACCAGGATCAAGCACCAGTCAGTCTCTCGCCATCCCCTCCTCCTCGTCGTCGTCAAGATCCCCACGCCCACAGCCAGTAGGGACAGTCCCCCTCTCTTCACCCTCTCAACGCTCCGTCTCTCCGGCACCATCAACACGCTCCCATTCGTCGCAGCGCCAGGCATTCGCACCCTCCTCCTCCTCCTCCCGGCGCAGTAGTTTCTCGTTTTCCCTCAGCATGGGGAGTGGACGGGACAAGACACCGTCGCCGGGACTCACCAATGACAAGGCGGGTATCACGAATGAGTGGGGCCAGAAACAGCAGACACATGGAAGGAAATCATCAATCTCGAGGACGATTGCGGGGGCTTTGATTCCTGGGTGGGGTACGGGGGGTGGTGGGGGTGCGAGAGAAGAGAGGCGCGCCGGGAAATCTCCGGGTCCGGGAGGAGGGGGTCGAAAGTCTTTTGATTGGGGTTCATCGAGTGAGCCCCCAACAGGGAATGGAAGGATGTCCACGTCAGCGTCGAATGCAACGATCAAGACGCTCGCCGCTACTACCGATACCGACGGCGGAGGAGGAGGCGAGAAATCAACATCTGTGCCTCCTCCCGTAGCTGCGAAGCCAGGGTGGCTGAGGAGAACAGCGTCGGGGAACAAGATGCTAGCGGGTCTAGGCTTTGGATCACTCGGTTCCTCTTCCGGATCCTTGATGACCGGCGGGCGGTCCAGCTATTCCCTGGCAACGACCGCAAGCGGGGGAGGAGTGTCGACGGCGGCGTCCACTCGCGACTTGATGGGCGTAGCAGAGGCCGAGGAGGAACCGCCGTTGCGACAGGGTGGTGGCGGTGCGCAGAGGGAGATGATGGGTCCGCCGAGTTTACCTGTGCGGAAAAGGCCGAAAGAAGGCGTGCCGGCGCCGGTGTTGCCGCCGAGGAAAGCGGGACATCATGCGAGTCAGGTGTCGTCGAGTCGACTTTCTATCGCTTCTGCATTGGACTTTCGAAGACCTAAGAGTCCCGGGAGGATGCCTTCCGGTGGATCGACAATCACTTCCGTTCCCGCACCGACGTCGCCGACGCCCGAGATCATCACGTCGTCGGCGTCGGATGTACGGGATAGTCCGCGCTCGGTACAGTTTTCAAAGAGTTTAGACGAGACAACTCTGCTTTCCGGGCCTGGACCTGGACCTGGACCTGGAGCGGCGTCGACGGGGAACAGCCTCTTACCGTTTCCGCAGCGGACGGCACAGTCGATGGATGTCCCGCGACGAGCGGTGGCGTCCGGTCAGTCAGGGATAGGCGGACATCAAGATGGGTCATCGGCGCTTGGCTCGATTTCGGGGTTGAATTCGCTTCAGGGAGGACTTCGGACGGGCAACGGACGGAAAGGCAACGCGGGGCAGGGAAACGAGTCGCATCCCAACGTCAAGCCCGATGGCATGGTGGCGTTCCCAACGAGTAATTCCTCGTCGTTTCTCCAAGCGGCGCCAGGGGCAATCGGAAGTGCGGTCTCGACCGGCTGGGCAGCCTTGCGCTCGACGCGATCAAGTCTCTCATTCCCGCACTCGTCGTCGACGACCGCCTTCCCACGCTCTGGGTCGACAAACACCACGGATTCAAGTTGGATCCGGGTAGACGCAAACGGGAATGACGTGCATGCTACTGCTCCGCCTGTGGCGTCTTCAGGAACTGGGCTGGGGTATGAAGGGCCCAAGCTTGCACCCGAGGCGGTCAGGCGAGCCGTCCCGGCTGGACAGGAGGATGTTCGACTCGTATTTGGCAAACCTTTGGAGGAAGCCGCGCGTATGTGCCCGGTGGAAGAATCGCAGGTTGTCGAGACGGACGATACCGAACGTAGACGGAAGAAGCGTGAAATGTGTCTTCCAGCCGTGGCGATCCGATGTGTCGATCATCGTGAGTGTTGGCTACCAACGCCTGGAATTCCGCTAACGTTCTTCTGCAGTCACGATATGGGCGCCGCAGGAGGAAGGCATCTTTCGTATATCGGGCCGTAGTACGCATATCGCTCAGCTCAGAAAGCAATTCGACGCCGGTAAGTCGTCATCCTTCGCGTCTCGTCTTGTACTTACAGGTTGCTCTAGGCGCCGACATTGTTTTGGAGCTGTGTGATCCGGGAGATGTTGACCCGCATGCAGTGGCAAGTCTCTATCGGTCATATCTGCGTGAACGTGAGTGTTCGGATCGACGGCTGTGGCGTTTGCTGATCATGGTATACAGTGCCCTTGCCCATCCTGACGGAAGACGTCATGCCTAAATTCAACCGCCTGATTGATGGGCAAAAGATCGAAGAGGAGCCTTCCAGCAGGGTGGACCTATTGAAAGCGCAAACATCGCGTGACGATCTACCCGGGAACCCCTTGGTAACAGGGATGCGGCAAGTGCTAGACTCGCTGTCGGATTCGAGCTGGTGGCTGTTGAACGACCTATGTGAGTGACACAGGCATCTATTCGCGAACAAGGCTGACGAATTTCCGCAGCGCGCATTCTCGCTCTGACGAGCCAGCACAGCCAGGTTAACAAGATGACCGTTCAGAATCTGCTCACCGTATTCTCGCCATCGCTCAAGATTTCCATGACCTTTCTCAAACTTCTCGTCGAACACCACGACCGCATCTTTGTACAAGACACTCCCACCCTGGCAGACCGTAGAGGGAACAGCAAGCGCCTGAGCCTGCTGCCCGATCTGATATTGAGCGATGCGACGTCGGGCGAGCAGCAACCCCTCAGCCTGTCGAGCAAAGCAAACTCGTTTGATATACCCTCGGTACCTCTCGAGCCGTCTGACGCTCCGCGGAACACCATTGCCCCGAGTCCAACTAGCGACAAGGCCAGATTTTCGACACCGATCGCCGATAAATTCGCCCGGACTGGACCCGTGGTCATTTCTTTCAGAGAACCGTCGCTGCAGGCAGAGCAGATAAATCATCAGTAGAAGCATTCATATCTTGGTCTGTTGTGCACAGCACAGTCTATTATCTTCTTTCGTTTTGCGGTTGTATCGAGATGGCGAATATTCATGACATTTCGCTTTACTCGCCCGCGTCAAGAATGAATGAGGGATTCTGGAGAGGCGAAGAGGACATTTCTCGCATCATATCTTAGGTATCTTAGGTATCCAAGGCGAAAGACAAGGGAACAAGATGTCACGAATCCTGGTGTTCCATAGCTCGCTCGTCAGGCGACTTGAAAATCAGTCCGTGCTAGGCACAGCGTTAGGCACCGTTGATGTTATTCGCCACTGCAACTCCTGCAAATCATGAAGCGCTCTCGTATGCTGAGTTGCAATAAGTTCAACTACGTCAAACAGACATCTGAACACGGATATAGCAAAATTAATGCAGCGAAAATAACTCACAGAGAGTCGTTTCTTGGCTAACTGTCTCGCTCGATGCTGCAGGGTTGTTGTACGCTATAACGCATAGAGCATTGAGAAAGGAGGCATCGGGGTACCCTTCATGTTATGTCAACCAAAGGGATGGTCGAGTGAAGCAAGAGGAATGCGAAACTCACACCAGTTCATGTGTTGGCTGCAGCCGCCACAACTAGTCAAGGCTCATGCAGATAACATTACAATCTATCAACCTCGAGAATCAACATTTCGACCATTAACGCCCCAAGTCAGGTCAGCTGTATTACCTTGTAAAGCACAGACCATGCAATTTCTAGCGAAGGACATACAGGCGATTTTCGTGCCACTCAGTAGCGTCACCGAAAAAGTCTCGTTTGATTCTCTGGACCCCATGGACCCGGATCATGATTTCTTGGACACATTGGGTAGGGTCTTCCTCCTGATAGGTAGGTTCCCCATGGCCTTTGGACCCTTTGGGCCGGGCGCTTCGTCAATCTCTGCTTATATCAGTCTCACTCCCAGCGAGTGCCAAGGGGAGCTTACCTCTGCGCATCAAGCGTGGTTCGCATCAGGTTGAGCATATATGCAGTTCCACGAATGGCGGAACGAGCGGGATACTCACGGCACCGACATAATGGACCGGAAGATAGCGATTGCCTTAGTCTTTGGGACATACCATGCCGGAATCGTCTTGACCAGCGGCAAAGTCAGCAAGGTTGGAAAGCAGTTCTTGGAGTGGGTGAGGTCGGCACAGCTTTATACGGACTTCTCGAATGATATGTGGCAAGCCTTTGAGAAGTACGCGGGGGAGAACGAGACGAGGGTAGCAACTGTCTCCGGCGACGGAGGTTCTTCGACCACCCCGACGGTCCTCTCTCGAGCCACTGCCTCATTAGGATACCCCACGCAAGTAACGAGCCAACCAGCAAAGCTGGCGACGACCGCCCCCTCCATCGGAAGCCACAATACCGCTGCCGACGTCGAGGTTAGCATTGACCGGCGTCCTGTCACTAAAGCTGGGTCCTTGGTCTTTACCTCGAAGTATGGCGTAGGCGCGATATGCCTACACGGGCCCCTCTGAGATCAGACACCCCCAATCTCACTGAACTCTTCCCACTCGTGCCCGCTATACTCCCGGTTTTCGCATACATCGAATCGAAGATGACAACCTTTCCGTAGTCTGCTTGTTGTACTTTATTTTCCTCTGTTTGACTTCGGCTGTTTCTCATGTTAGGCTTTAAGTATAGATCAACAGATGCATCATCTCATGCCCTGTGGAATGCCCTGTGGAATGCCCTGTGGAATGCCCTGTGGAATGCCCTCAATTGCTGTCCGTAATTGTATCGACAGCGGAGCGATGAATCACATCCTCTCTCAAGAACCGATCCTGACTCCTCAGTGTGCCACGACCGACAGACGAACTAGTTACTCGGTATCCCAAGCTTGAACTCACCCGAGATAATCAGCATTCGCTAGGTGTCGATCCGGGAGGCTTGCGGGAAAGACATCCCGCTCTGAGAGATCGGACTGAACGGAGATTAATTGCGAAGATGTTGCGTGCATCCCAAATATACATGACGGCCTCGCGACTAATATAAAATGTCATTACAGCCATCTACAACTCAATACAATAAGCTACGTGGCGGAATGTCTGACAGCGGAACGAACCACGGCAATCTACATGTTGCAGCAGGAGTCCCTCCTGTACGAATACAGGCGACACTCACGGCACAAAAGAAGGCGGGTCAGATTTCTGAGGTGCTTCAAGAACGATATTCCCCCAACCGTTTACACGTCGTGCCTATGGGATCGAAGGGACTCTTTCGAGTCGCAATGCGCGAGGCGACAGCGATGCACTCCGAAGAGGTGACTGGTCGGGGGAGATGCCCTTAAATTACTTGGCTGGCCTAAAGAACGCGACCAAGTCGATCGTCATAATGTTTTCTGGAACCACTTGCGCCACCTGTAAACGAATCAGCAAGGTCTTCTCTTCCGCAACGCACCACTCACCTCGGTCGCGAGCTCCTGTCCTCCACTGTCCCAGCTTCGACTCAGACACGGCCGCACGACCTGGCCCAGTATAATCCCGACCAACTGCCTGATCTCCTCCGGCGCGTACCTCCGCCAGACGAGCATGTTCTTGACAAGCTTCAAACGGCGATTGATGAAGGTCTTCAGGGCGGCACGTGAAGCCGGGTCAAACGCCGGTGGCGGTGTCGCCCTCGGGTCGAGTACCGATGAGACCAGAGTCGACAACGACTGAGACTCTTCCAAGAATGCCGTGAGCACGGCTTTCAGCATTGCCTACAGCCACCCGTTAGCTCGTTTCAGGTGTACCGTGAACTAGCGCACCTTGTACTTCTGGCCCTCCTTGCCCGCATAACCTGAAATAAGGTCCGCCAAATCACCTAGCCGTCGCGTCTGGCGCATACTATGCACGTCGTACTCTCCTGAGCTGACGGCACGCTCCACAAGGCGTGTTACGAGCGAGGCAACCATGGCAGCCGCCATATCGCCCTCTGGAGCAAGCGGGGGCTCGTCCTCGTCATCTGAGGTATTCATTTCGTCCGTCTGTCGCGGACGCTGAGGATGCGAGTATGCGTGAAGGGCATGGAACCACTCGAAAGTGTCGACGGATCGATTCGACTGCGGGGGGTCAGCAGTTGACGACTTTGCGGAAGACCTCGTACTCACTCTCGACGGTTCCCACCCAACCATCTCCTTGCGCGCCCAATACTCCCAGCCTTGTACACATCCCAAGCCTCCGAAAGCGGCCTGATACTCTTCCTCATCCCTTTCCCTCCACTGGGCAAAGCGACGACCGATTCCTCGTTCCGGATGCAAGAACTCCTCGGCCTTGACGTCTTGATCCAGTGCGTTTGCTCGTTCCCGAAGTGCTGCCTGGGCTGCTGTGTAGTCGCTCGCATCGGTCGGGGAAAGCGTCGAGTCGGTCGAGTACCCGTCTGAGGCATCCCCGGGCGTTGATATACGCTGACGACGGGCCGCGCGCCGAGACATGCGCGCTTCACGGCGGTACTTTCTCACCCCCGCATACGGACTGACATCATCTCGTCTCGTTCGACCCATCTCGTCGACTTGTCCCTCGCCCTCAGCCGCAGGTGGCACACCGAGAAAGAGCGCAATGTCGTCGGTATCATCCTCTTGGCGACGACGGGCAATCATCTCCCTCCTCTGCGACCAGTGGTGTGCGCCATCCGACTCGATCTTGTCCAACAGGGGCACCTATAAGGACTGATCAGCGTCGTGCCAGGCCAATGTGAATAGCAGCGCACCTTGTCCTCTAAGAAGCCGCCCAACAGCTCGATCCACCCAACAAACTCTTGCATCCACTCGCGTTTCCCCTCGACCCGCTCGACCTCGCGGCGGACATCTCGCTCCTGTTCTTCCAGCCGTTCCCTCTCGCGCGCGTTGGCGGCGATCTGAGCCTCTGTCGTAGATTGACCGGCAAGAAGGTACGAGAGGGACGTCGTAAGCCGTGTCGCGGCCGCCGTTGTTGTCGGTAATGGACGAACGGCGGGGACTAGAGGGAGGATTAGCGCGTGAACGAGCTCATGAGGGAAAGACCTACTTTTGGCAGAGGTATAAGACGTTTTTTCCTGTAAAAAGGTCAGCACTTGCCTCTTCTTGCAACTCTGCAACTTACCTGCACAACAGATTCATACTGTGCTCCAGCCCTCTTGACCTGCTCTACCTCCCACCGTTCCTCGTCCTCATCCCCCTCATCAACATCCAACACATCATCCACCGCATCTCGCATCTCCTTCCTCATCCTCCTCGCTTCGTCCACATTGCCCGCATTCCCAGCTTCAAGGCCCTTCCGCAACCCCAAGCGGTCCTTGCTACCCGTAAACGCCGCCAAAGCCTCATCTCCGGATCCTTCAGAGTCCGATTCCCGCTGCAGACGACTTTCAGGATGTGGTCCTGCGCGGGTAGAGTCATACACGGCCAAACGCGACGCATCGGCGGAAAGGGAAACGTAATCTGCGTCGGATCCCAGTCCTCCTGTTGTTGCGGTGGTAGATGTATCGGCTGCACGCCGACGTCGACGTGTGATGGCAGAGGTGATCGCTGCTTCGTCCGGTATTAATGCGGGACCTTCATCCTCGCCATCTTGTAAGACAAGAGGCATATCCTCGTCGTACGGGATGACGACATCTGGCTTTCGTGCGAGCGTCGTACGTGTTGGCGTCGAGGCCTTGAGTTGAGCGAGATAGTCGGTGTTGTAGGTGCTCGTCCGAGGTTTGGCTGAAGTTTCCGCGGGAGGCGGGGCAGCATTTGCGTGTGCGAGCTTTTGGAGGGCGATAGACTGGGAAAGGGTAGATTTCTTGGGAATGAAGGGTTGAGCGGTTTCGGTCTGCTTCGCCAGAGATCAGTATCTCGCACCTCGCAACGAAAGAGACACTCACCTCTTCCTCATCGCCTGCAAAGCTCAACTTTGCTTTACCAGCCTTCTTCACTTCCTTCCGTGCAGCCTCCTTCTTCTTCCTCTGCATCGCCGCAACCATCGGGCTGACCCCTTCCTCTCCGTCCTCTTGCTCCGGGGTGTCCTCCTTGTTCCGGGTAGCGATAGTGCGCGGTTTCCGTGATTTAAACATGGTGAAAAGGTTGGGGAAAGGAGAGGTCCAGAAAGCGAAGTGAAGCGGTCAATGCGTTGATGAGGAATGAGCGATGACCACGAAGATATCATGTCGACATGGTGATCGAATACAGGTAAAAGAAGCCTAAATATGGCTCGAAATGGAGAATTTGGCACTTTAATCCTAGACAGTCGCGTTTGTGATCCTACACTGAGTCTGGCCATGGCCATGGCTCATTGACCCAAGCCTAGCCTTACATGATAAATTGTCCTGCTACTCCTAAGACGGGCGAAGTAGGACCGATCTATGAAATGGTATTTGGTCGTCGTTATGTATGAACGGAGGTCTCAGAGAGACTCACATTGCATGGAGGTTAAAGTAGGCGGTCGCAAAATCGTCCTATCCGATAAGCGGTTTCTACTACAACCGGTGTCTGGTACATACCAGTCGCAATAATGACTAGCTCCCTATCGTTGGATGTGCCGCCGAGGAAAGAGGATTGTTGTTTCTCGAGATGTGTCCGCGAGCGACTGGTATAAGAAGCCGGTCCCGAAAGAGGCTATATAGCGTGAGTGTGAAGCTTCTTTCCGTGGCGGTCCGCATGGAGTCAATGTGCGCAATCTTTGACGACAGAGTATGGGATACACTGCGCAGCGAGACGATCCCTCCTGAAATTCCACTGTACTGCAGTTTCCCCTCAATTCGATAGATCTGGAAGGCGGGGAAGCTCCTGAAGTCGGGAAAACGGGCTGGATCTCCCACTCGTGCGAACTCGTCCATCTTGACAATGTACTCCTTGTTAACGTAGTGCTCTTGCCTCACCACCCAAACTTCACATTTTCCGAATAGGTCCGCCATCTGTGTCCATTCCCGTTCATTCGAGTATGAAGTTACTTCGCTGACTATCCTCTGTCACAGCATATCCTTGTCGGCATCAGGGTTGCATGCCGGCCATAAGTCGACTTCTGCCCCCACGAGACTCTGCTAGCGGTAAGTGGAGAGCATATCATTGATATCTTCCCTCGAACTGACCGCACAGTGGCGGGTGGAGAAGAGACGGATGAGGGCGGACTTCACGTTTACGTCGGAGTCTATAATGATTTCCTCGTCAGCAGACTGGTCCGATGTATACGCAGGCGATGACATGCTTCAAGTCGGAATGGGTTCTGTCAGGTGTACCAGGTGCGATTTGGCCTTTCTCGGTGAAGGATAGCGGAGAAAGCTTTCGATCGACAGCTTGGAGCAGATCGTTATGGCGGTAAGGTACGAAGGTTGGGGCATAGATACAGATTAGATACCTGAGTATTCCCAACAGTAAACGATGTAGATTAGGAATTGGTATAGGCCAGTTTCTAAGCAAACGCTTCAAATCTACCACCTGTAGAGTATAGTCGCAAGACCGAAATACAAAAAATTAGACGGCCTGAGAGCAAACGGAGTGAAGCATGTTATTTAGTACGATGATCCGCGTAGAATCTTACCAGAGTTTGAATGTTACACAGATGTGGTCTTGTGGAGCATGCGCTGGAGAAAGCGATGACCTACGTTGCTGCTGTATCTCCAGTACATATGCATGCCGCGTTCAAATTCTTTCGCAAAGCGATGCTACGCGTGGTCGCCGTCTTTTCTTTGGCGATGCCGTCTGACGTCTGAGCTGCTCGAGATGAAGGGAGCGAACCCTATGATGTCGGCCCTCGGGTGGCGTCGATTTGCTCCATCTCTGGAAATAAAGCGCTACATCACCCCTGCTTTCGGTATCGGTAAGCCCTTTACGATCCACAGACAGATTAGTAATGCCTCACAAATATCCATTGGTCGTGCTTTGATCGTCTACATGCTAAGCCAACTGCCTGTAACCTGCAACATTCCTTTGATGTTACTGATGTCACATGATCCTAAATCAGTTCAAGAGATTCAAGCCAATAGCGACATGACTGCAATGGAAGAAAGTGGGGAATACATCGTTATGAACTTGCTTATTCGATCATAGAACACTCGAAAGTTTGAGTTCGCACGACAGCAGAAGGCCCATGCTAAGATCGTGAGGTTCGGTGGCGACAACGCGGTGTAACCAATATATAGGTGGCGTGCCATAGTCGGGCGGACGCGCTCCAGATTAGAATTAAGAGGGGTTGACTTCATGGATAAGGGTCACGCCTGATGAGGCCTGGCTAGCATCAGCAGCCAACACCTCAGCGCTGTGCGTACGATATGTATGCACGATGAACTTTGAGCAGTCAGAAGTGACCGAGGCGGAGAAGCCTCGTGAGCTCAGTCATCGTATTAGTCAGCGGACTGACCAATCGGCGGCCGTTGCCTGAAACCCATTCCACCCCTGCCTCTGAAATAATCAATAAACTATCACCTCCTCCCCTCCGTCTTTCCTCACTCGATTCCTCACCACCTTCGCCATGGACGACGCAGATCGCACTACCAAACGCCGACGTATCGACCAAAAGCCGGACGTGATCGATATCGACGCCGACGTTGGCCCCGTGATCGATGTCGATGAGGAGGTCCCCGACTTCGCCCCTGTCACGAACGGACACGCCCCGGTACCTGTCAATGTTGCAGCCTATGCGAATCCCTTCGGGTACGTCCCGCATCCAGCTTTCCAAGGGTACGCGGGTCCACAGTTCCCTATAACCGGGAACGGACAGGTCTTTGCCTCGAATCCATTCGATGCGGTGCAGGTAAAAGCCGAAACGAAACCGATCATACCGCCTGAAGGTGTCTCGTCCGCCAACATAGCCATCGACTTGACAGATGACACATCACCGCCGCCCTCTTCACGACCTCCGCAACCGCAACAACCAGATGCACGGAAACCCGTATGTATTGGGTCGATCGATACGCAGGCTTTGATCCTGTACCCTTCGCCGCTGATGGAAAGAGGGAATAACACGGAGGAACTTGTGAGGATGCGACAAGTGAGGACGGATGCTGCGGGAGATGAGTGGTTGCATGTTAAGTGCAAATGGAAGCCGAAGGGGTGGCAGGGCGGAAGCCAGGAGAATGACAGTATCTCGGTCTTGAACAGTAAGTTGCCTGTTTCGATCCCTGTTGCGCTGCTAATTTCCTTTTCAGTTGCACAAACCAGCGCACTGGGTCTGCTTAACGAAGGAATGTTCCGCATTCTCTCCCCTCTTATGCAGCGTTCCCTCATCCGGGTCGAGGGCTACATCAAACGGGGCGACACCACACGCATGTTCACCGCCGCGCTCAACCTACTCCTCTTCACCCTTCCAGCCAACATCAACTACCTCTCCAAGGAAATTCTCACAGCGGGTCAGTTCCTCGACGTTCCTTTGCCATATTACGACCCGAACAACCATTCCGAGATACCGGCGTATATGAACCCGCATAATCCGCCCGAGGGGGGTTACCGAGCTCGTGGGAAGCGTGGGGATACGCTGCTCAATCGTGCCGCGGGGGCGATGTCGGCCCAAAAAGCGATCGAAGTGCAGCGACAGCAAGTGGACGAGGTGTTCCGGAGTCTCAAGGGGCATGATGATCTACAAGAGACGGAAACCGGGGGAGACAAGATCAAGACCACCTTGTTCCCGCATCAGAAAAAAGCGTTGACGTTTTTACTGCAACGCGAGGCCGAGCCCTCGGCATTGAAAGCCGCAGCGAAGCATGCAGGTGATTCAGCATCAGGATCAACGACACCGGCTACCAGGGATGGATCCGTCCCAGCTCCTGCGGGATCCGACGACGACTCAGACGACGCTGCGCTGGCACGCAAGCTCCGCAAGAGACAACAGAAGCAGGTGTTGCGACGCGGATTCAACAGTTTATGGGAACCGGTGGTTGATGCCCCGGGGGGCAAGATTCGACGGTGGAGAAATCGAGTGACGGAGCAGGTTGCCGAGGGAAAGTATAGGCCAGAGGAAGCGCGGGGAAGTATCCTTGCCGACGATGTGAGTTAAGGGAAACGTGCTCGGAAGATAGTGCTGACTCCTTCTCGCAGATGGGTTTAGGAAAAACGTTGACCACGGTCAGCTTGATTGCTTCTACCCTCTCCACCGCGAGGAAATACGCACGCGAGGAACCGACAGATTACGGCTCTTCCTCCTCCGAGTCTGGTGAGGATTCTGATGCTGCGACCGACCTCGACGCGTCGCATTTCGCAGGAATGGTTCATGGTATGCCTTCGGCAACGGCACAAACAGGCAAGGCGCGCAAAATCGGTGCTCAGCCGGTAAAGTACGACCCGAGAAAGGTTGCGCGTCTTGAGCGCCGTGCGAGGCTCGAGCGAATTCAATTGCGGAGTCGGGCGACGTTGCTGATCTGCCCGTTATCGACCGTGACGAATTGGGAAGATCAGATTCGAGAACATTGGAAGGGGAATGTGTATGTGGAAGGCGGTCACCAGACGGCGAGTCAGAAACGGACAAATGGCGACGGCGATTATACGGGCAAGGGCAAGCCCGATCTGCGCATATTTATTTATCACGGTGCATCGAGAAAAGTCAATGTGAGCAAGTTGGCCGATTTCGATGTCGTCATTACCACGTTCAACGTGCTCCAAACGGAATACTCGAAACAACTCAAGACAGCCGAGGGGATGCGCCGGTACGCAGCGGACGCGAACGGTGCATCGTCTTCCAATCCAGGGACGCCCAGTGCGCGGGATAGTGACGATCCGTGCGAGGTGGATGATACAGGTACTCCCGTGGTTCGTCAGGCCGAGACGCCGCAGGTCACAGCGGATCGCAAGAGTTTGCTCAAGGCGGAGCCCACGGGGAACAAACACAGCAAGACGAGCAGCAAGAATAGCATGGTCCACGGCTTTGATGTGATGGGGAAAAAGACGTCGGGAGAGATTGTTAGTCCGCTGCAGTCGATCGAGTGGTTCCGTGTCGTCTTGGATGAAGCTCAGTGAGTGTTGGGTCTTAGCGAGAAACCCCAGGACTAACCCTGCATATCAGCTTTATCAAGGACCCCTTGACTGTCGTATCTCGAGCCGCCTCCTACCTCGAAGGGGACCGCCGGCTCTGCTTGACGGGTACACCGATTCAGAACAAGGTCGAAGACGTCTGGGCGCTGTTGAAGTTTCTCCGTTTGAAGCCGTTCGACGACAAAAACGTCTGGCAAACATACATCATGAGTCTCGCCAAGGCTGGCAATTCGCTCGGTGTGGTTCGACTTCAGACTATCTTGCGGCACTGTACCCTTCGGCGAACCAAGGATACCGTGAGCGCCGACGGCCAGCGACTACTCAACTTGCCTCCCCGGGTGGACCAATTGATTCAGGTTGAACTGTCACAGGACGAACGGGAAATCTACGATGCTCACTTCACACGAACCAAGAGCCAATTCGAAGACATGCAAAAGAAAAAGGCAGATATGACCTATGTCAACATCTTGCAGCAGATCCTGCGTCTTCGACAGATCTGCGACCATTGGACGTTAATCAACGACGCGAATGTCGAGGACGTCGAGGAAGAAATCATGGACGAGATGGATATGGATATAGCAAGGCAGACCATTTTACAAGAAGGTCTAAACTTGCGGCGAGCGTTTGCCTACGTCAATAGTCTGCCCGATCCCGCGGCTGCTTCGGATCCCGAAGAGGCGGCGTGCTGCGGCACGTGCCAGGCTCCGGCGAAGCTGAACGAACCCAAAGAGGAGGAAGACGAGGACGAGGACAAGGGCAAGAAGAGAAAGACCAAGGCACAGGCAGGACCGATCTTGACGAGGTGTTGTCATTTGTTCTGTAAGTCTGCTCTTCAACATCGCAAAGTCAAAACTGACCCTTGCCGCAGGCCAAGCATGCTTCAAACGAGACGTCTTTCCCGCCTGGCCAAACGGGCTGGTTGGCGCTGGGCGTAAATGTCCCGCCTGCGACACTGGTCTTCGTCTCGGTACAGACGTAATCGAAGTGGCGCCAGGTGCCACGCTTGCGGTAGACGCAGTGACCAACAACAAGATGAAGGCCAACAAGCGGAAACGGTTTTCGGGCGAGCCTCAGCTTTCCGCCAAGATGCGCATCCTGTTGATGGACCTGTTGCAAATTTCGAAACACAACCCGCACTCGGAGAACTATGATCCCAGTCAGATGTCGGACATCACTGAACTCGATCCGGACGGCAAGCCATTGATCACGAAATCCGTTGTCTTTTCGCAGTGGACGTCGATGCTCGATCACATTGAAAACATGTTGTCCTACGCCGACATTGGGTACTCTCGATTGGACGGAACTATGAAGCGAGAGGAAAGAGCAGAGGCGATGGACGCATTGAAGACGGATCCCAAGTGCGAGGTCTTGTTGATCTCCCTCAGAGCCGGTGGTGTGGGTCTCAACCTGACATCGGCTTCAAGGGTGTATCTGATCGACCCTTACTGGTGAGTGGTGCGCGTCTCGCGGGAAGTTCTGCGCTGACGCTTGCCTGTAGGAATCCATCCGTCGAGAATCAGGCTATTGACCGAATCGTGAGTCCTTATGTGTCTTTAAAGGTCTTTGCTAAACGCCTCGCCAACAGCATCGTCTTGGTCAAACGCGAACCGTCACATCTATCAAATACGTCGTCAAGAATTCTATAGAGGAGAAAATGTTGGCAGTCCAACAGAAAAAGTCAGACTTGGCTAAGATTTCGCTGAACCAGTCCATCAGCAAGAAAGAGCTGCACGAGAGGAGGTTGGAAGACTTGAAGTTGCTGTTTTCATAGAGGGCAACCAGATAGATGCGTGGCATGGACAACGGGATGTGAGGATTTTGAATAAGGCAGATGACATCGAGTTATGTTGACGAGTTCGATGCCCATGCCAAGTAACAGGTTTGCGTCGATATCGACCAAATTTGACTCTATAGCACAAGTTCCGGCGATACTAGCGGGAGCAGATCGCAGCATCGACATCCCGGCTCGCGTGGTCCGATTCGTCCGATCGCATCTTTGTCCACGTTTCAAGATCAAACATGAGCAACCAGCCAGCTAACCAACCCAGCTTAAACCTTTGCTAACATCTAGACCGGAGCTTGGGACCGAATCTGCTCCCAAGCACTATCTGATCGCCTATACCTTCTACTCTGCTGAACACCTGTCGAAGATGGGCTACGTAACGCGTTACCCCACGGAACAGGATGACCCGTCGTGGCCTGAATACGACATCGGGAAGTGTGCCGAGACGGAACAGGATCAGCCCATGAACGGCATCAAGCTTCAAGTAAGCACGCCCTCCTCTTTCTCGACATCAAGACTCAATCACGCTTTCAGTCGGATCGACCGGACGGGCTACCGCCTCTGGTTCTGGGCACCGGAACCTTTAGCAACCTCTATGACGACTCTGTCAATGTCACTAATGATGTCTTTCTCAGAATGACAAGGCTCGCACTGCGATATGGCATCAATGCGTTTGACACAGGTACGTCAGATCGTGTCATCGACGCTCATGTGCTCATATCCGCAAAGCACCGCATTACCACCCCTCCGAAATCGTCCTCGGCAAAGCCCTCAAGGCCCTCCGAGAAGAATTCCCTCGGGAATCCTATCAAATCATCACAAAGACTGGTAAATACAGTCCGATGGCCGTCGACCACGACTTGAGCGAAAACATGATTCGCCTCTGCGTGGAAAGAAGTCTAAAGCGGTTCGAGACGGATTACTTGGATGTCGTTTGTGAGTGTGCTCCATCGTTACGGAGAATCGCGTTCATCGACATCATGCAGACCTACACGACGTCGAATTCAACTCCTCGCTCAATCCGCCAGCGGGGAACCATGTACTCGCACTGACAGACCCCAAGATTGCCAAGGAATACGGATTGGCCCCGGAAGATGAGGGCAAAATCTGGGGAGAGGGCGATCAACGGATCCTCGACGCTATGAGCGTGCTAAGAGAACTGAAAAAAGAAGGGAAAATCAAGCGGATCGGATTCAGTGGTACGTCGGTCTGCAACCACCTGAATACGTTACCAACACCTATTGTAGCCTACCCACTTCCAACCCTTCTTCGACTCTCCCTTCTCGTTCTGCACAACGCACACGACCCTGTCGACATCATCCAGACCTATTCTCACCAAAACCTGCAAAACACTGGACTCTCCGCCTATCTGTCCGAATTCCAAACGAGGGGCAAGGTCGGGACGGTGATGAACGCTTCACCCTACAACATGGGCCTTCTCACAGGCTCTGGACCCCCGACATGGCACCCTGCCTCTCTCGAGCTGCGCAAATGCGTGGATGAAGTCAAGGAGCTGTTGAAGGAGTCTGCGTTGATGGTCGGCGAGGGTGACAAGCAGAAGCCTGCCAAGATTGAGGACCTTGCTGTGAGCTTTGGCACGCGAGACCTCGACGTAGAAGGGGCTACTCCTCCGGTCGTTGTCGGTGTCGCGACGTTGGATCAAGTACGTGTTCCTCTATGGCCAATACTCGAGCTGACTGTATTTGACAGGTCCATCAAGCTGTTGCTTCGTATGTTGCTGTTAAACAACCCAAGGACAAGGCACAAGACGAGGGTCTGCGCGAAATGGAGGAGCGGATCCGTCGACATATCGAATCCAAAGGCTTCAAGGACTGGAGCTGGAAAAGTCCTCAACCTGGAACATAGCTCTGGAGTCTGGAAGCGGTCTGCTAATTTGGAGCGTTACCGGGCGGAAATGGACATCGACGACGGCAGCGACGCGACTATCGATATAACACATGACTGGTCAAAGGAAACAGCAACCATACAAAACCTTTACAAGTCTTCCCACCAAAGTGCAAGAGACAAGAGCGTGGTGAAGCCGAAGCTGACGAGGAGACTGCGAAGCATGTCAGATGTAGAAGGTGGACTCGCGATGTATGGGTGAACGTACACGAGACCAGATTTGCTGGCCAGCGTAGAAGCCGAGCCACTTGCACTGCGGACTACTGTGTAGTTTTCGGAATGCACACTGCGCTTGTCTCCGTGCAGTTCCGTTGCCCAGAACCATCTGCACATCGTAAATGGGCTCAGCCACAATTGGTACCGTGTGTGTTTCAATGTATATGGGGCGAAAACTCACGCAAAATCGCCCGGGGAAGTAGCATCGGCACCAGTCACGTTCTCTTTCAGAGTTCTCGTCGCTACTTTCCACTCCATGCCGTTGCCAGTGAGGTTGTCCCAAGACTCCATGCACTAGAAAGGAACGCGTAGCCGTCAACACGGTGAGGACTGCCAAAACTTGTTACTTACATATAATTTATCGTTACTATTCTTATTGAAATCCCAATACCCGTCATTGTTCATACTGCGAACCAGAGAAGCGCGGAGGGAAACGTAAGATCAGTAGGATTGGCCTTCGTCCCTCCGACGCAGCTACAAGATCCGCAATTGGTTTGTGAGCGCGTGTAGACAAACTTACACGCCGTAGATTCTGATACGAGGCGACAACTGGGCAAAAACATACTGTTCCGTCTGGTTCAACGATACCTATACAGAAGGGAGATGAAAATGCAAGGCATCAGTATCTTGCCTTGGCCACGTTCGCCCGAGCATAAGTAGTACGTACCATTGTCTGGTTCATTGTAGAGGGATTTATGGCCATGCCACAATGTGGGTTCAGTATTCCCGGCTCTACGCCTGCGAGGGTTGCCGGCATACTGGACATGTCGATGGGTCGGAGTACTTGAAAGGTGCGGGAAGAACGCGAAACGGTTTCTTCCCGCAAAGAAACGTCAGAATGTCATGTTCACCAGGGAAGCTCTTTATGCTGATTGACCTCACCTTGCTCAACGTTCAGTGGTCGACCGTAGGATGGAGAAATGATCGGGGAGAAGCGAAAGGGTTTGCCTCGCAGAAGTGAAATTTGGGTGCTCCTTTTCAGTCACAAGCTACAATCAATATATGTTCATCATCCCTCCCACATCAAGCGACAAGTGTGTCGATACAAGTAGTACACAAGTTAGCTGCAAACTCCTATCAGCTTCAACGTGCCACGCGATAGGCTTTTGCTGTTTTAGCTTCAGAGACGGAATAACAAAAACCAACGCGTGTAATAAGCGATATCTGAAAGCAGTAATTGGCGTGACATTTCCTCGATCTCCAGTTTCTGTTCGCAGAATTACTGTTTGACTCGTGGAGTTAACCAATCGAAAGTGTCTGAGCAGTATCTGTCTCTACGATGTCCTTCTGCAGGCCAAATTGTCCGGTCGGGTTCTCCATTCAAGTGAAAACGGGACCATTCTGAAACGATAAACGATCAAATACCCGCCAGCTGCTCCTCAGCAGTTAACGAAACTTCCGGCCAGAGAAGTCCCCATGTGGTAGGGTGAAATGGAGGCGGGAAGAGAGAGCAACAACGGAGCATGAAAATGCCGCGAACGAAGCGAGAAACAACATACAACTGACGAGCGACTCGTGCCATGGTATACAACAGGACCGAGACCTTGAGCGCAGGGATATCACCTTTCAGAATACCGCGTTACAGAGTGGAACTCAAACCTGGCGCTCTCACCTCGATTGCCTAGCAGACGAGGGAAAGGAGCGTACCGAACGAAACGCTAGCAAGGAGCCTGTCAAGTACATGTCAGTCACTGACTCGCCATGTACGCACTCGACCGCAGACGTACATGAGGCCCGATTTGGTGGCAAACGCACCGGCCGAACTTGTTGGTTTCCCGTTGGCGACGACAGTGAAGTTGAAAGACGTCTGGTAATAATGACTTTCATTCCACTTGCTAGGAATAGACTCGGCGTGGAACCACCTAGACGACAAGAAGGAGTAGCCGCATCAGCGTATTGTCTATGGGCTGTATTATGGTCACTTGCACAAAATCGCCCACCGTCAAATTCCGGTCGGCAGGCTTCCACTCAAAGTGGTTCGAGTCGGCCAAATCAAAAGGCGCTCTACACTACGCCAGCGAACTTGTAATGAGCCGTTGATGTCCGTGACAGAGATACGAGTTTGTTCTGGAAGCTTACTTGTAATCCGGGGCTGTCCTCGAGTTTAGATTTCATTTCCGGCGTAGCATGGTTGTTGACACTGTCGGTCGAAACAGAGCACTCGTCAGTTGACGGTCTACCAAACGTGATACCAAGCTCCCGCCATCGATATGGACGACGTGAAAGGTTTCGAATGACAATGGGTGGACTTACACGCCGTAGATCCGGATCGGAGGCTGTAGTTCGGGAAATTCGACGTTAAAAGATTCGCTGGGCATTACCTGTAAGTTGGGAGACTTTCCGCATCAACGAAACATCCTAGTCTACCAGAGATGTGGCAATCCTGCCCACTCGCCGTCACAACTTTCAGATGTAAAGGAGGCAATGCCATGCCGCACGGATTGGACGACTGATAAGAAGACGTGTTCATTGCGTTCATTGCGGAAGGGAGAAAACGTGGTGGATGGGAGACTGTTCAGGGTCCCGTTGTGTCCTATGATCAAGCGACAAATCACTCGTGAGCTAATTAGACGACAACGAAGAAGCTCGCTTACTGATTTCTAAAGCAGACTGTTCCTGCTACGACCAGGCAGACTGCTCGTGCTGTAACGGAAAAAGGCGTCGAGGCGACATCTCTGGCCCGACGAAGCACCTTTCTCGCGCAGACGTTACCTATATACCTGCCAGAGTCCATCCAACCTTAATGACAAGCGATAGAGGTCTTCCATCAGTACCGGACGGAGAAGCCCTAGGAAAGGCTTGTTATGATTCAGCTATTCCGTCATTCTTCTGGTGCGCTGCGAAATAAGCTTTCCTGCTTGTCCGAAGTGAGACCTATTGTTGTCGCGTGCTCGCGTTGATTTCTTATCGTTCCCCCTAGTCCAAGTTGTTACAGCTGTCCCACAGCAGCATGGAATGGAGCCGGCGTTACCAGCTGTGTCACCCGCAATCGGCTTTTACCTGATTCCTTCGACGTCGCGTCACGAAAAACGGAGCGATCCTGCGACCCTGAAACGGCTTCCTTAGAAGGGACCCTCTTCATACCGGAACTATTTCGAAACGCAACCGTTCATCAGACACGACTGGCACTCACGCTTCCATCCGGTTGCCCCATCTCCTGCTTTGCAAGAGTCTGCCCACGGACCACGGTGCGAAGTCCGCGATGGTGCAACTATAGATCAATGCTGGATACAGTCTGTACGATATGATACATTCGTTCCTCGAGAACAGGGAACGACAAGGTGACAAGCTGTGTTGTCTATACCGGCGTCTCCATCCCCCATACTTTGTGCGCGTTCGGGAACTATATCGCATCCCTCTGCTGCGCCTCCCGACCGACGCTCCTCATCCCGCTCTAACGCGTTCAACCCGACGCCAACTGCCTCTCCGCACCTGGAGGTCCTATAAGTTATTCGTATTCTTCTCCTCTCTATCGTACGAAAAGACTCCCGGCGTCAGCCGAGGCCCGGGATACGCATTCACGGAGCCACGCCTCACCGAGCATTCAATAAACTCAAATAGACGTTCCATGCGATTCCACAGGTCGACTGAAACCTAGATCGCGCACGCAGGACACATCAGCGTGTGTACAAGGGGATTTGGGGAGGGAAGGGGGACGTACGGGACTCGGTAGGCGAGGGGCATGACGCTGAAGTTTACGGCTTGCGCCAAGGGCCAGACTTTCCAGTTTGAGATCAAGGCAGCTGTTGGCGGGGAGGATAGGGGTTAGTGGATGCGTTGAGAAAAGTAGGGAATAGGTACGAACGCAAGTACATCTGCGGATCGGCCATGAGACAAGGTTAGCTTTAAGGGTTGTTTTCTGGAAGGTAAGGGTGACTTACGTCGCTGAATTTTTCCTTGACGCCTTCCGTGTCTTTACCCTCCATGAATCCCATTGCGCTCACGAAGATCGCCAGCTGTAGCAAACAGAGTTAGCGGACATCCGGGGGATGGGAAACGACAATGCTCACACCGATAGGAGCTCTACGGGGAAGAGGGTGAGATACACATATCGCCCGCCGCTTTAATAGCAGACTTACAACAACACCTGATCCGCAAACACCCTCTTGCCCAACTGCAACCCGCGCCTTCTCGAGCCTCCCACAAGCGGTATATTCTTCTCCAAAAACCTCATCCACACGCCAATCAACGGCCCCATCGCCACGCCAAACGCCGCAAACCTCAACGTCCGCGCTACATCGTACCCCTGCGGTGGAGGCGGCTCAAACTCTGGCGTGTGTGGATGCGGAGTAGATCGGCGGGCGAGGAGCATCTGAGAGGATTGGGCGACGGCATCAGCGACGCTGTTGAGGAATCCGTTGGTGATCATCAACGTCGGGACGGGACGGCGGTCAAAGTTGGTGTTGTAGAACCGCGCAAAGGCGGAAAGGAGCTGTGGTGCGGGCATGTCGGGTGGCTCTCGCGCAGGTATCTGTAGAGGAGGACGTGGTGGATACGCAACTGATAGATACTATATACCAACAGCGACGCAACCTGATCATCGGAATCGAGAGAAAGAAAGAAAGAAAGTGAATCAACAGGCCGATACGTCATCCCCCAACTCTGGCTTGATTCTAGTCGGCCACCTCCTCCTCTTCAAGCCATCCAGTTCGACTATCCCTCTCCTCCACCCTATCACTCGCCACTCAACCATGTCCAATCCGCCCTTCTACTCTGACCGTCAGCCACGACCTCCGCGCCTGACAAGCCGAGCATTCCCGCAACCGCAACAAGGGCAGCAGCAGCAGCAACAACCACCCCTCTTTATCAGCTACGTCACGGGTACTCGTCCGGGAACCGGTCAGTGGACCACTCGTGTCAGTCGAGAAGTGGACCCGACCACCACTCGCAGCGGAGGACATCCCGAGGCTGCCAATTCCTCCACGACAAGGGCAAGTAGTGGGCTACACAGAGGCGCAGAGGTCTCCTTGACGGGTGGTGTGTATCCGGGTCAAGATCGACAACGAAGGATCACGTTGCCTTTACCGCTTCCGGCTCCTCCGGGTATCGTTTCGCGGTTCGCAGCAACCACGAGCTCTGGGAATACTGGGTTGGGTGATAGCCTGGAATCACGGACAGAGGAAGGTTTACTCGCGGGAATGGATGCACGACAGTCGGGATCCCTCGTCACTTCGAGCAGCAATGGATCGTCGTCGTCTAACGGTAATTCCCCGCGTTGCCGAACCTTGCGACAGTTATGGACCGACAAGGCCCTGGAATCCACAACATCATCGGCAGCTGGACAACAGACCGAGGAACAGATCCTCAAGGGGATCATCGTTGATTACCTCACGCACGAACGGTTCCCTGGCACATTGAGTGTCCTTCTCGGCGTTCCCGAGTCCCGGACGGAGGGAACGACGCAAGGCAAGGGAAAGGCAAGGGAAACCGATGGTGCGCCAGAGGGAGAGGGTAACGACGACGTACAGATGATGTCTGCTTCAACGACGTTTGTCTCTGCGCATTCGACAACGTCGCAGCTCGCCAGCAAGATGCACGATGCGACAATGCTTGAAGAGGCTGCAGACTCACCTGCTCCTGTGCGTAGTGCAGGGAACAAGTTTGATCCGGGAGTGTTTGTCAAGCAGATCGAGTGGCGACGCAGTAAGTCCCACCTCACCTCGCGCTCTATCGACAGCTGACGCCATTCCCCTTCCAGCAATCCGAGACATGATTCTTGAAGGTCACATCAACCACGCCAGCGACCTCGTCCGACGGTACTTTCCCTCACTGCTCGACATCGCACGAGACGAGTACCGCCGTCCTGCACAGGGGGAAGACGACGAGTACATGGAGGAAGGGGAGGAGAGTGGAGCGGAGGGCGAGGAAGAGGTGATCACGAGTTCTCGTCGGGATCGACCATCGAGGACGAGGTTGGTTCCCGAGTCGGCGAGGCACAAGGTCTCTCCGAACTCGAGTACGATCACCGCCGGCGGTCGGTCTGGGCACCTCTCGGTTGGGAATGCAGCAAGGGGTGGGACAGGCTCCCGGTTCGGAGTGATGACTAGCCCCTCTAGATCGACGAATGGCACGACGGGAACGGATTCGTCTTCGTCGGCCGGAAACGTGCAGTGGACGGCGCATCCACGCGCATCGTCTTCCGGGATCGCACCATCGACTTTTCTCTCCTCCTCCTCGGCGACACATGATGTCCAGCCCGTGGCCATGCAGGTCCCGGATTTCCCCTATGCGCAGACGTACAACCGACCGACGTTTCTCGCCCTCAATCTCGATATTCAGGATTTCGTCGAGGGCTTGAGAGTACTACAGCAGCAGGTTCCGAGTTCGCCCAGTGAGGCTGTCAGTCTGTCGGGAAGCTTGATTGATGAAGCAACGGCGGGGACCAATGGCACGCAGGCTGCGGCAAAACCTTTACGTACTCTCGAAGACGCCGCCATGAGTTCCCGCCCCACGACGCCAACGAATAACCCAACAACAGCCGCCACCGCTCAACGTAAAGCCGCACGGGACGCCGCCGTCCTCTCCTGCCTCGCCCACGCTGCACGCCTCGACAGCACCACCCGCCGTCTCAAACCACGAGAAGGCCGACGCTACGCTCAGCAGGTGCAGGATGTCTGTGGGCTCTTGGCGTATACGGATATGGAGGCGAGTCCCTTGGCCGGGTATCTGGAGCAAGAGCGGAGAACGAGGTTGGCGGATATGGTGGAGGGGTGTATCATGGGTAAGTACCTCGCGTATTTTATAAATCAGTAACGCGGACCTTGATGCTTGTTGGCGGTACAGCGGCCCTTGGGCATCCGCCACGTTCCGTGTTGGAACGACTGTGGCAGCAGGACGCGTACCTCTGGCATCCAGACTTTGGGCACTTGACTAACAACGAGATCAAGCTGGAAAATGATGAGGCCGAGCAGGGTGATGAGGGAAGGAAGATGAGGGAGTTGGCAATGGTGCGTTGTGGTGCGCTGCGTTTTCAGGCGTTCTACTGCTAACTTGGGCCAATTGTTAGGATCTGTTGTATTACGAACCGTTGACGGGGTTGTCGTGAATGATTATCAGGATCTGAGCATCTCGCTGCCATTGGTGCTCCGACGATTCGCCTGGGAGTGGCAATCCACATCATCGACCGGTGGCTCACGTATGCCAGCGATCATTCGGCTAGGTTTGGCATTCTTATCCATTGTCGTGTGATCTCTTGTCGTTGTTCTGTCCTATTGCTCGGTTGTATCTGTCGTAGTCTAGATGGACGATTAAGCGCATTCAACGCGTTGACCCTTGCCCTGGGTTCGTGGTATCAACCTTTGCCACCGCTATACCGACAGGCTTATCGTTGACGTTGTTGGTCGCCCCGGTCCGGTAGTTCCGGTATCACGGGAACGCGGCTACAAGGTATCAGCTTCCGCCCCATTGCTCCCTCGAGATAACGAATTCTCACGTATCGATACCGACTGGTGAGTTTTCGTTGCCATTCTTGAGTCGAGGGAGCAGTGGGACGTCCTCCCTATCTGCAGCCATAGCCACGAGGCAAGAGGTCCCCAGATGGCGAGCTAGAAGAGCGGGCGAAAAACGGTGTCTTTCCGAGGGCGTGTGCGGATGCGCAAGCCGATACTGAATGAGTATTGCATGCATACTCGGGAGTTCGGACTTCAGCATATTCGGAGACGGAGCGGCGTCGACGACGGAAATAAGAAAGCGCTCTTGCCTGGTTCGTCGGGGATGATATCTTTGGTCCTATACTTGTACAAGTGGTCGATTCAAACGAGTATTCACCTTGTCCATATCGACACTACTCCGAAGTCCCACGTATTAGGTAAGCCCCATTCCCCGTCGTTGTTTCGTCATGCTCGAGGGCTCGCCGGGGAACTAGGCCGCACACCGGCTGGAAGGAACGCGGAACGGCTGACATCACCGGAGCAAGGGATATATGTAACATCAGCGACAGAGTAAGGCGACTGACCGTCTCATTTGCACAGATCCGTTATAAACAACAGCACCTTCTACAAAAATGGACGGAAAATTGGCTACCGGTAGGTCGACGTGTGCATTCCTGCTCCCGCATCCTTGCTGATCCTCCCCCCAGAATACCAAAGCTGGCAAAAGCTCAAGCAGCTGTACGACTTGCAGCATGAACAGCTCGTCCTCAAGCAACTCTTCTCCGAGTCCAAGGACGACCGATTCACCCAGTTCTCCCGGGAATACAAGTCCCCCTCGACGGGCGACGAGGACCGAATCTTGCTCGACTTTTCGAAAAACTTAATCACTTCGGAAATCTATGAGCAGCTGTTGGCGCTCGCGAGGGAAGCCAAGGTTGAGGCTTTCCGAGATGCCATGTTTGCCGGGGAACATATCAACACGTCGGAAGGACGAGCTGTTCTTCATGTTGCCCTGCGAAACGTTTTCCCCTCGGCCGGTAAGCAATTCCAGATCAAGGAAGAAGGCGCGGACGAGGTCCAGGGCGTACTCGACCACATCAAGGAATTCAGCGATGCCGTTCGATCGGGTGAATGGAAGGGTTACACCGGCAAGTCAATCGATACCATTGTCAACATTGGTATCGGAGGATCCGACTTGGGTCCCGTCATGGTCACCGAAGCCTTGAAGCACTATTCAAAGCGTGACTTGAGGGCATTCTTTGTCTCCAACATTGACGGTACCGATCTCGCCGAGGTAACCAAGCAGTGCGACCCAGAGACCACGCTTTGGATCGTCGCTTCCAAGACGTTTACCACTCAGGAAACGATCACCAATGCCGAGAGCGCTCGAGAGTGGTTCTTGCAGTCCGCCAAGGACGTGAGTAGCCGTCCCTGGGGTCGCAGGAGCACAGCTGATCTATCGCCTCTATAGAAAGCACACGTCGCCAAGCACTTTGTCGCCCTCTCCACCAACACCAAGGCCGTTGAAGCCTTTGGCATTTCCGCGAGCAACATGTTCAAGTTCTGGGACTGGGTCGGCGGTCGATACTCGCTCTGGTCCGCGATCGGGTTGAGCATCGCCCTCGTCATTGGTTACGAAAACTTTGAGCAACTCTTGCTCGGTGCCCACGAGATGGACGTTCACTTTGCCGAGACGCCGCTCGAGGACAACTTGCCCGTCATCTTGGCCCTCGTCGGGATCTGGTACAATGATTTCTACGGAGCCCAGACACAGGCCTTGTTGCCGTACGACCAGTACTTGCACAAGTTTGCCGACTACTTCCAGCAAGGAGACATGGAATCCAACGGAAAGACCGTGACAAAGGCCGGAAGCTTTGTAGACTACGAGACTGGACCGATCATCTGGGGTCAATCCGGTACCAACGGCCAGCACGCATTCTACCAGCTCATCCACCAAGGCACCAAGCTCATCCCCTGTGATTTCTTGGCACCCGTGCAAACCCTCAACCCGATCGCGGGCGGCAAGCACCACGAGATCTTGCTTTCCAACTTTTTCGCTCAGCCCGAGGCCCTTGCGTTTGGCAAGACCGAAGAAGAGGTCAGGCAAGAGCTCGGCGCGGAACAGTCAAAGAACGAGGCGTTGGTAAAGTCAAAGATCTTCCAGGGCAACAAGCCTACCAACTCGATCATGTTCCAAAAGATGACCCCCAAGACGTTGGGTAGCTTGATCGCCATGTATGGTGAGTAGCGGTTAGGGTTCGCAGTGTTCTTGGCTAACGGCCTTCGCCTATAGAACACAAGATTCACGTCCAGGGTGCCATCTGGGGAATCAATTCGTACGATCAGATGGGTGTCGAGCTCGGCAAGGTGAGTACATCGAGAAGTGACGCGATCATATGCTGACCGCAAATTGCAGGTTCTGGCAAAGAATATTTTGGCTCAACTCGGCGACGAGAGCAAGGTCACCGGTCACGATGCTTCCGTAGGTAGTCCTTTTTCCTCCTTCGACGCAGGATACTAACGCCCGACTTGACAGACCACCGGCTTGATTCACTACTTCCAAAAGAACCGAAAGTGAATTGGAATGCAGCGGTCTGGCTTATAATTCCGCTGATCTGCAGAGGTTGGACAATAGAATATGACATGCAGTTTAGCAGCGGCCTTTGCACCGAGCGATCTCATCACGAGAACTGGAAGATTTCATAGGAACAAGGCTGAAGTCCGGCAGCATGCTACGAGAAGCTAGATAATCGGGATGCTAGGCAAGTGTCAGCATGTGCTACACCCAAGTCAAACAGTTGACGATCTAACGGAGAAAAGGAGACGCAATGTAAGCTGACCCGA
Organism: Naganishia vishniacii ANT03-052; assembly: GCA_015708705.1. Classification (NCBI taxonomy): domain Eukaryota; kingdom Fungi; phylum Basidiomycota; class Tremellomycetes; order Filobasidiales; family Filobasidiaceae; genus Naganishia; species Naganishia vishniacii. The sequence goes on from MU158398.1 coordinate 763,352, forward strand.
ATCGACGCCCGTCCCAGGGAACCGAAGGACGGTTCTGTGCGACGAAGTCGTAGTCGCGCTCCTCTACGATTCGTTCGGCTTCCCTGGTTCGAAGATTCAGCCTGTCAGGTGTTGCTCCTATCATCGCGGACCCACTGGCCGTCCATTCAAGACTCGTGACCCTGAAGAGCCGTGCATATGAAAGAGTGAACGAGGAGCGCTGAAAGGCGCCTTGACCTTTGGCAACCGAAGCAACAGTCTGTCCATGTTGTGCGGTGCATCCAGGCACACCTATGGCTACGAGAGTCTTGTGAAAAAGGTTCCTGCGGGTGACAATGTGACCCGACACAACTCGCTGTCTTTTCGGCATACTATAAACCCATATCGCCCCCAAAGTCGATCCGTTATACACAGAATTGCAATTGTCCATTTCCTCACTCCCGCAAAGCCCATGGGACCCCTTTCTCAAAGCACTATACACCCTCTCCTCCGTTTCTCTTGCCCGACAGACGACGGCGCAACCCCACTCGCAGGTCGTCCCTTTGATATCGCTACTCTCGCGGCTTCCCCTATAGCCTCTTTCACCCCTCGTCCCATCTTTGCAGAGCATTCTGTCGAGGGTGATGGTGTCAGATCAACGCAGGGAAAGGTACACGAATGGGAAAACGTACCGAGATATCGAGACGCCCTGATACGCTGCGCGACTTGTAGCCCGTCTTCATACTGCAATGTCCCCTTCAAGCCGCGTTCTTGCAACCTCCGATTTACCTCTAAATCGTCCCTCAGATCACATTTCAACGCTACACCCAGACCATCAGCCATCATCGCCCCTCCTTTCTCGAGGAGAAGAGAACCCACCGACGAGAATTATTTTCACCCCCGCACAATAGTAGTTCACTTCCGGTATCCACTTTGCTTCCACGTTCTCCAACGACTCTGGACGTTCGACCTGGCGTCCACTTGAGGGAATCAGCAGTTGGGGTAGGAAGGCATCAGAAGGGAAACATGGCTTACCGAAAAGCAAACCATGACCACGTGGGTGTCTGCGTACGACAAGGAACGGAGTCGGTCGAACCTATTCCAAAACTGATCGATGCAAATTCACCGACTCGAAACTAGAGCGACTTACTCTTCCTGACCTGCAAACGGGGAATGATGTCAGTATCGCTACGATGCTGGATGGAATGAATGAGAACTTACCCGCTGTATCCCATAGACTAAGATCAACCTCCTGTCCATCAACGTTCATCGTCTTTACGTGGTTCTCGAACACTTTCCGGAGCGCGAAAGACACGAGCATCAGCGCAGGGATAAGAGTTACAGAAACTGTAAATAGGTACCGGTTGGTTCGTAATCTGTCGGAAAGTAGTCTAGAACCGGATAAGGTGTTCAGTATGCGGCGAGAGATGAGACGGGCTTTACGTATGTTCACCTTGCGTGAACACCGTCAACATTGATGTCTATGAAGAAACGAGAGGATTCGATGATCAGCTTTCTCGCACAGGAACTCAAAGCATCCTCCGCTTTGACCGCGACTCACCTTGCCGCATGCTCCATCCCCGAGCACCACCAGCTTCTTGTTCAGCTATCTCCAAAAAGAGCCACCTTGTTATCAGCTTTTCCTGCAACCAATCGATCTTCCATCCCGTACCCGCTTCCTGACAACCCTTGTCGTGCCATACCCCTGACCCGCACTCCCACTCCCTTGAAATGACGATGATGGCGTGAAAGTCGAATGTCTCCCTTGAGATGACGAGGATGGTGAGTCCCTGAACAGCGGCATTGTTGAGATGAAGCGGACGCGTAGAGGAAGGACTGATGGATAAGGTTGAAACAGGTTCTAGTTGTTGATGATGTCAAGTGGAATTCCATTTTGGCTGAGACAGTGAGCGATCGAGCCAATGTGACTGAATGAATGGGATTCCTGTCGTTCGTGTCTTTCCGTTTGATTCGACTTGTCATGGTCGTCATCCACGTCGCTGTTTTCCCTTTGGTCGGCATCCCTGCACGACACTGACGAAATGTCCGCACATCGTTCACAACCAGCAGACTGGCAATGGAACCCCGCGTACAACCTCGTACGTGTCGTACGCGGTATCTCCTTTCAGGACTAATCATCTCCCTTCCACGCAGTACTTTTCGCCCTCCTCGAACATCTGGGCACGGCCAGACCCATCAACAGGTGAATGGACGTACCTCCCGGGATCTCAGGCAGAGGATGTGCCTCGAGGCGTGACCTATGGTTCGAACGGTTCGGGCGGAGGGAATGTGGTGGCGACGGGGTATCAGCTTGCGCCGACTGACACTGCAGGAGAACAAGGAGGAATTGGGAACGTTGGATGGGCGTTGGAAGCGGATTTGGACGAGGCAAAGAGCGTGGAACCGAGCCGGGAATCGGGGAAAAAGCCATCGAAGGATGGTCCTGAAAACACAGCGGAAAAGCAAGAGTCGCATATACCCTCGAATGGTGACGTACCGCGTGCCGTTCAAGAGGTTTCAACCGATACTAGAGTAACTGAGTATACCAGCAATTCGGTGCCGATCGCCAGCGATCCGAACCAATACACAGAACGCAACTTTGACACCTCGCTTGCCACACCGACGCCCAAAGTACTCCGCCTCGTTCTCTGCTCGTCCTCGATCCTCTCACACGACTCGTCTGCACCAAAAGTTGCCATTCTCGATTCCCGTCCGTCCGGGTACTATCTCGTGCGGGATCGATCCGTCGGAAAACCGGTGCTGAGGTTGAAGGAGATGGTGGTTAGCAAAGTTCACGCGATGATTTGGTATGGGACGCGTAATGAAGAGCGGGAAGAGGAGGGATATGAGTATTACGGAGATGGACTGAAGATTGAGGCAGAGAAGGGGTTCTGGGTAGTTGATTGTGGTACGTCTTATCTCAGTACTGTCCTGTGCAGTTTCGTTGATAGTTTCTCACAGGTTCAATGCACGGGACCTTTATCCTCGCTCCCAACGGCGCCGAGACAACGACGCCCATTCGGCTTTCGGAACCACGACAATCGTCCCTCCCATTCAAGCTCGCTCATCTCTCTCGCGTCACCATCGGCAGCACCACCTTTGAATGCCACCTTCACCCCGACTGGCCCTGCGACTCCTGCGCCCTTCACGACGCGCCTCCAATACCAATCGACGACCCGGCCACAATCACCTCTGCCACGGCCACGCGCTCCTCGACTCCCGCAAACTCGCTCGACTCACCCGTAAGCCTGCCGAATGCTGCTCAGTGGAATGCTACCGAGACACGAAGGGTAGCGTTGACGAGTGAGGCGAAAAAGGTAGACCAGGCGCGCAGGGCAGGGTTGGCGATGCGGAGCTTGAAGGCGAGGTATTTTGGGAAGGGAAAGTAGTTTTTCGAGCGAAAAGGAAGACCCGGGGTTGCAGCGGTCAACGAAGCTTTGAGGAAGACGCCTATTGTTAAGGATGTTCGAGAGTGACTCGTTCGATACTCGAAGTCGCTCGCCGCAGAAGTACTCATTTGCTAGGCCAAACCCGAATCGTCTGTCCGCTCCCGTCGCTCTTTTGTCTTCTGTTCCGATGAAATTCAACAACCTCATATCATATTGTAAAGCCGACCGGGTTCAGACATATCATACTTATTGAGGAATATTGGGAACGTCGACGGCACACAACCCGTCTTCCAGCTGCCCTGCGATCTTGCTCAGACGAGTTTACTGTGACCCCTGGGTCCTCTCATATATCGAAACCTACGATACAACGGATAATCTATATGGGCGAGCGATCGAAGTGCCGTATCCGAACGGATTCCGAAAGCTACAGTGGATCTTGTGCAAATTGCTTTGACATTCTGTATAACATGATACCTGCGATAGCTGCGCTGATACCGCCCAGCCTGTTGCAACATGTTAGCCCCACGTAGGAGGATAGCGTGAGCGGTCGACTTGCCTAAAAATAAACCCGACCGAATCAGAGTCGCTTGTCACGTGCGGCTCCAGCTCCCGGCCATCTTGGTTGCGAATACGGAACGCTTCGACGCTTGCACGCGCCAACAACTTGGCGGCCCGGACCAGCCCGCCTTCTTCATCCGATACCATGATCGCTCCCTCATCCGGCATAATGAGCGTGACATTGCCGCCCAGCGGGAGGTTGGGTGTTGGATGATGCTCTGGTAGAGCCGGTCGTGTTGGCTCCATGATGTAGAAGATGATCGCCGAGAGAAACGTTACAAGGAATTGTGGAATCTGGAGGTGGTTGAATTAGTTGCAGAGGACGACCTTGGGAATGTGTTGCTTACAACGATAAAGATGTTGTGGATACCCTGCAACCCAACGCATGAGCATTGCGACGATCCGTTTATAGACAAAAACTCACTAGTATCACTCCCGCCTTTTCTGCAGTTCCCTGTCCCTTTGGCTTGCGTGCCGGTCTGGGTCTTGGCATCGGAACCTGGCCCTCCTCATAGCCGTGTCCATTCAGTTGATGAAACTGTTGTCCGCCATTGCCCATCGCTCGAAAAGTCTGCGTGGACCCTCTGCCAACTAGGCTCTCCTCACTCCGCGACAGCCGCATGCCGTTTCCGACTTCAAGATGGTCATGTCCGGCGTTCAGCTCGATGTCTAAACTCGACCTCTGCCCAAGCTCGTGCGACAAACGACTCTTGCCCTGCAATTTTCCATTCTTCCCCAACGCATGCTCTGCCAATTCCCGACTTGCTCTTCGCGATCCCAGGGGTGTGCGATTCCGGCTTCCCGCAAGGGCAGGCGTCAAGTCGACCGATGTGGATGTCGTTCGCGAACGATTTGGTCGATCCTTGGTTGGGGAGAGGGGCCGAAGGAGGAGGTCGTCGTCCTGATCGACGTCGTTAACGCCCGTCATCAACGCTTCTTCCTCTTCAGCCTCCACGCTATCCCGACCATTTCTAGCAAAAGTGTTTCGCTGCTCATGTCCTCCCTGTCCGGAACCTGACGCACTCCTTTCGGGAGCAAACGAGGCTTCGCGGGACCGATCGATCATGTCGATAACGGGAAGGGCTTCGTGCGTCCCGTTAGCAGGACTAGAATCTAGGAGAATAAGTTCACCGAGCTGTATAGACCAGGCAGGTTAGCCCGATAAACGCCTTGAATATGACCCGAACATACGAGCGAAAATGGAGCCCCTATCATCAACTCCGATCAGCACCGACTCTGAGAACAACGATCGACAAACACTCACACTGAGCTACACCCCAACAGAATCCGTTGACACAGATGATCGCCTGTGCCGCCCAAACACTCCCAGCGAACCACGTAGCAAACATTGTAGCAGCAAACACGGTCTGTCCCAAGATCCACGCCTTGACAAGCGTGAATCCAGGCAAGGGAAGCTGCATCCTTAGCCGACTGGGGACCTTGATGATTGCGCGAACCTTGTCGAGCTTTTGCATGAGCCGTGAAGCTCGAATCGTCAGACCTTCCGAAGACGTCGCGCTGCGCAGTGGCGGACGGTGTGTCGACACTGGAGATTGTTCCGCTCGGATCCCCGAGGAGGATACGAGAAAGGGAAGGAAGATGCTTGTGGATAGGTTGACGATGGCGTTCATGAACAACGCTCTGGATCCGGCTCGCGTTGCGTCTGCCGTAAGGTCCGGGTCATCTGGACTCCGACCGCCGGCGATGGCTTCCCGCGTGTATATCTCGCCGACCCAGACCGAGGTGTAGAATAGGATCGGGAACCAGCCGATCCATGCGAAGAATTGGGCGTAGCAGATGGAGCGGATAGCGGGTGGGAGGGTGAAGATGTTTTTCCAGATGTCGCGGATGGTGGAGGTGAGGTTGCCTTGAGATGATTTTCGGCTAGAGGGTGGGAGGTTAGCAGAGATTTATGTGGTCAGGCAAAAGGACTTGCTTGTCACGCAGCAGCACTCGTTCTTTGACGCTGTATGCTGTCAATCCATGCGTCAACATCAACGTCACACTCGTCAGGAAGCTGAGAACCTGAAGCTGTGTCTTTCCGAGAAATGGAAAGAGCGAGAGGAGGTGGATGTTTCCCCTAAACAAGGAGATTAGCTACGCTTCGAGAGAATTGAGGCAAAGAACCAGGACATACACGTAGAATCCGGCGAGTGAACCCGTGCCAAACATCCGTCCTGCCCATGCATTCCCCTTTTCCTGCTGAGAAGGCGGAAGAATATCGACTACGAGAGCCCGATCTGTAGCTTGAACCGCGTTGATAGACTAACCAAACACGTCAACGAAGCGAACCGCATGCTCCATGTCCCCAGAACCCACAAAATCAATCAAATAAATCGCCCACACAGCCAATCCAATCGCCACTCCATTGCCCCCTCCCACCCAGCCGGCCACCTCCCTCGCCCAGGCCAACAACATCATCGCAAACACGCTCACCCCACATCCGGCCAACATGAACGGTCTCCGTCTTCCCCACCGTGATTTCGAGCGATCGGCGAGGACGCCGATGAGGGGTTGCATGATGAGCCCGGAGAGGGGACCGGCGACAAAGACGAGGGACATGAGGGATTTGGAGAGGCCGAGTTCAAGGAGGTAGGGGGATGCTATGAGGGAAGGAGCGGAGTCGGTGAGCGGGGGTGCGAGAATGGAGAAGAAAGACATACCGTAGCCCATTTCTATTGACCAGACACACTGTGGGATGCATATCGTTAGGAAGCCGTTGTGCGTCCAAGCTCCCGCAAGACGTACCTGTAGTCCCAACATCCCTATCGTCAACCTGACTACATCATCAGCCTTCGATCACGCTTCAACTGCTCCAATTGACTCACAGCGGCATCTTCATATACTCGGGTCCCACGACATAAGGCTTCCCCACCCATTCCACTCTCGGCTCTCTCTCCCCTCCTCCTCTTCTCCGACGCCGTAACCCAGCCCCATCCGCTTCACCCAGCTCACTCATTTGAATCCCATCTCCGCGCGGCCCGACGTGGATCGTCTGCGGGGCGTCTTCCCATTCCGAGTTGTCGTCGGATTCAGATGCCGAGTCGGATGGCGGTAGTAGGAACCCGGGGCCTGTCATGGTCGATGGAGAGAGAGGGAGATCAAGGGAGCAAGGTTAGACGGTGATCCACGTATTCGTCATATCGCGCACTCAGGGCCTACACGGCGGGAAATTCGTCGGGCGCACCGGCAGCCGTGGTCCTCGACGGTATGTCCACTGAGCAACGACTCGCTTCATCTGTTTCCCTCGTCTTTGAGAATGGGCAACATTGCAAACGCTCCCATCTCAACCTATCCGTTATGAGCACCCTCGAACCCCGGCCTTCGGCGAGTACCACCACGCCCAGCAGCGGACTTGGTCTAGAACCGACATTACGCCCCATTACCGCACCCTCTGGTTTCGTCTTCCCCGCCATCTGGTCCTTTCCCCCATTCTTCACGTACGCCCCGAAATTCACATACCCAGTTTTACGCCGCTCGGGCTGACCTCTGCTCAGGTTACAGCCGAATCCGCAGACATTTGCCCATCAGATAGGCCTGTGGACGCAGCTCCTGTTATCGTGGGCGAAATTCCACCGAGTGTTTACCCTGGATGCCGGAGCTGTCGATGGCGGGGACTGTAGGGATCTGTTTCACAATGCCGCCGTTAACAGTGAGCTCGGGTTCCCCCTCTATCTGGTGCTGCTCGCCTTGACGCCAAGCTGCATCTCAGGAAGACTGCAACCACCAGCCATAAGGCAATTCGTGACGCATCTTCTCAAGGAGGGTCAGTCTATACGATGCAAACGGTACGCTCGTCGGACAGCTAACCTCCCTGACCCTAGGCCTGATATCGCCGGATCCACCAAAGCAAAGCTCATCATATCTGATATACTGGAAGAAACCGGAAGAATGGGGCACTACCATTTATTCATGGGTAAGCTCCAGGGGGAATTGATGCACTGTATTCCCATCTGACTCATGCCATTCCTGTCCAGGTGTCCGACAATGGCCTAACCGGGTCTATCATGACCTTTTACGAGCTCACAGAAGGAGACATGGCTCACACCACAGGTTCGCACCCACACACACAAACAACCGACGGTGGCTGAATTCGCGGCTAACCTCGCTCCATCTCCTACAGAGTTCTACCGGCTCCCACCATCACTACTCCGCAGAGCGCTAGACGTCCTCGTGAAACGGGGAAAAGCACAGGTCTTCAAGGGCGAAGATGTCGCAGAAGGTGTCAAGTTTTTCTAATTGCATTTATTGGTTACAGTTGTATAGCCATACAACCCTCGTTAGGTCTTGCGTTCTTTTCTCGCTCGAAGGCTCCTCGGCAGTTCGCAGTGTTCATGTCAACAAGTGACAAAGCGCCATCTTGCCGCTTCTCGAGTCTGACATGCCCCCTGCGTTACGGGATTCAGGATACATGAGATGCCGTTCCGTCGAACGGGAAGCTCGGGTTGTGACCACGCAAGTCATCTCGTCAGCCCCCGCTGCTTCCTTCTTGCTATCCTCTTTGTCGTATGAAATCCCTTGATTAGTCGTTGGTGATGGCAGCGGAGATGCGACTGACGCGGGAGAAGAGAGGCCAGGTCGGACACTGAGGCTTGGTTGCGTTATCGAAGCAGGAGATGCCGTGAGGATTCTGTGTGGTGTCGTCAAAGTCGACACGTTCGCTGGAAGGGTGGATTGCGAGGGTCTGTTGCGTGGAAACCCATCCATCCCTGAGATCTCGCAAGAAAGTTTCTGAAATGACCTGGCGCCCTGTCTGTCGAGTTTAACACTGCGTTGATCTCTTCCTCCCAGTGGCGAGCGTCCAGTCGACGTGGACTCGGTTTTTACGACACGCTGAGAGCCAGTCTGACTCGGCGGATCGGTATGCTCGACAAAGCATCGACTGGCTGGCGTAGATGTGGCGTATCGCTTCCGAGCCGACGGACCTTTTGCTTGGATCTTGTGCGGCTGCGGCGGACGCGGGAGTCCTTCAGGCTCATCCATCGTCTGCTCGGTGTCCCTCCGAGTAGTCATCGATGGCGGAAGGGTCGGACTGGTCGTTTCCTTTGGTCGACGGATCAAGGGTTGCTTAAATACGCGTTGACGCACATTCTGTATAGCAAGAGTCGTGTCTAGTGTTGTCGAAGCTGTCGACGAAACAGTTAGTATATACCTCAACGACTTGTCACCAACGGCACTTGCGGAATTGACCCGGATAGTTACCACTGCTGAATACCGTAAAGGGAAAACTGATGGCGATGCGACTCAGCTGCATGCTTCCACTGTACAAGGCAAGATGTAAGCTCATGACAAACAGCTGCACAGTCGAGGACTCACTTGCACTTCTCAAAGAGAGAAAACCTCAACTTGAAGTGTCCTGCCACCCATACTTTGACCTCGGGAAATAGAAATACTCGGACTTCTGCTCCGTCTTGAGTGGCAACGGTATAGGTCGGAGAAACCAGGGTTCCAGACAGGTGTGGATGCTGGTGTCCGTCTGCGTCAAAGTAGCTATCCAGTTCCCTCCCGGTGGATCCATCAACCAGAGCAATGCTGATCACGAGTTGCTGATCAGGACTTGACAGCCTATTGTGGGGCTGACGTGAGCAAAGACGCAACCCGCAACTGTCGATGGGACTTGCAGGTTCGAGTGCAAAGCGTGTGTCTGACGTATCTCGACTATCGGCGAGGGTTGAAGGTAATGTGGAGCTGTGTCGAAAACACCGTGAGCAATTCTTACTTCTGAAGAAACGCACCAGGAAAAGGCTCACCAGTATCCAGAACGCTCGATTGACAAGCGTACTGGGGATGCTGACGGATGTTGACCTCACATGCGTCGACAGTGAAAATGTCATGCATGGTTGCGGCCGACTACTGTACGAGGTGGTGCTGGATAGCGTGTGGGATGACAACCTGTGGTGACGAGTTATCAGATGTCGAAGAATGTTAGGTAAAATCGTGACAAGCGACGGGAGCTCCTATAGTCGGAAACGAGTTAATATGTTGAAACACATTGCGGAATGCGGCTGATCCCTCTTTCGTAGCTTGCGTCCCGTTTCCAGCTACCTATTGTACACCTATTGTCCTCCGTTCCTACGATTCCAAAGACATCTCCGATGAATCGAATGTTATTATACTCGCGGACTGCGTATTGTCCATTCACCCGTTGACAATAGAAGTATCCGGTTCGGGAAAAACACCTCCTTTCCGCAAAGTCCTTTAGGACGGCTTGCACCCATCATGCGCAAAGGATGAACGCTCAAAGGACCTTGAACCACTCCTGATCCTTTTGGTTTCTACAAAGATCATTCGATGGTGGCTGGTTTCCATGCCGTTGTAGGTCCGAAGCGGTCGTGAAGCGCGAACTTACGAACACCGACACAAGTCTACTCACCGTTGCTACTCTTGAGGAAGTTCCTGCCTTGACCTAGAATCCCGCCGTGATTGTTCCCCGCCCTGACGACTCGCCTGTTATGTGGTTCGTGCTTTCGCTGTTCCTCTGCCGCTTCAAAAGTCAACGGGTTGAGCGTATCACTGATAGGGTAGGAATGAAGTCGAGGGAATATTGTCGATCTCCTCTCGTTGCGATGTTTCCAGTGACCTTTGTATCGAGATTCGTTGGTTCAGGCGGTTATCGAGCGCTTTGCGAGCACCTTGAAGACGGGGTCTCTTGATTACCTGCCGTTGTCTGCGAATATGGGTTGAGATGCAACGCAGTCAATGACAATTGACGCGTACTGTTGGAAGGCGGCGATGGAAAGAAATCTCATCGCATCCGACCGGCGACCAGCTTCCCGGACGGTGCGCGGAAGCAACATGAAACAGGTGGGGAGTACCCATCACCTGCATGTCATCTCGGTCAGAATGATTTTACCCTGCTGCCCCATACATTATACTACAAGGTCCTCGTGGCCCAAAACATTTCACGCCTACTTCTTGCATTTGCCCTCGAAGATCAAGAACTGCCATGAGTGCTTCTGTACTGTGTGCTTGCCGGCCGTCTTGGACCAGGCAGCCGCGTCAAGCTGCGAGACCTTGGGTACGACATTTTCTGGGTTCTCAAACGAGTTCTATAAATCAAAGAATCGGTTAGCCGCGGGTGAGTGTACGAGCAAAATGTCGGACTCACGACAGCGGTCAAGTCGTCCGAGTAGAGCTCGTGGATCTCTACTTTCTCCACTTGGAGTCCGGTCAATGTCAAGTCGCCTTCCCATGCCGCCTCTGGGTGCCTGTTGAGAATGCTCAGTCGGATACTGGATCGTCCGTTTTCGAGATCAACGACAACGGCGATCATGTCGACGTATGCGGCCTTGCCGAGGTGCTGTACCCATCCTGGGTATGAAGGTCCAGCGCTGTGGGTCGAGTCAGTCGAGGTGCAGGTTTGTTAGGCGAAAAAGACGTACTATAGTTCCGGAGAGTAACCCAGGTTGAGTAGTCGACCATTCTTCATGTATTTGGCGAAAAGTCGCAAAGGGAAGTAGGTGATTTGGAAGAGCAAGCCGTTCGGACTTGTCATCAATGGAGAGATCTGGTACAGGAGTCAGGCGGATAGTCGGTCAAGATGCGCAGGATATACTCACCACATTCACGCTCTGAGCGATGCACGCAATGCCGACCTGCTCGTGTTTTCGTACGAGGACGTTCAGCCAAGCACAGACACCCAGAGCATCGGTAAAGTCATACGCCTGTTCCAAGCCATTGGATCCCGGTGCCTTGACTTCATCCCAGACATTCCACTCGTCATAGCAAATCTTGACAGGCCTCGCCACCACGCTCGCGTCCCGGTTGTTCCAGTCGAAAATGTTGGACGCCTTTTCAATCTTTGCCAAATCGATCAGAGATTGACAGATCTCGATGCCACGTTCGGCTGCGGCGGGTCCAAAGACGTTCTTTTCGTAATCGTGGCCCTGAACCGTCGAAAATCGCTCGTGGCCCAACATCGAGTAAAAGTGAATGGAATGGTAATCGACGATTCCGATCAAGCCTTGCAAGACTTCTCGATCCCAGTCAGAGTTGCCCTATGTGGCGGTAGTTAGCAAGGAGCACAGAAAACGTTTACCATACTTACCTGGTTACCACAAGACACCAACTTGATGGTCGGGTCGACCAGGCGCAACCCATGTGCCCATCGTGCCGCCTTCTTGGTATAGTCGGTCGCAGACAAATGCCCCACTTGCCACGGACCATGAATCTCGTTTCCGAGGCCCCAAAGCTTGACGTTGTGTGGCTCATCCCGTCCCGTGTTCTTCCTTCGCAAATTGGCCCAGTGGGTATCGCCGGTACCATTGCAGTACTCGAGCCAAGCCAAGGCTTCTTCGTAGGTTCCCGTACCCATGTTCAAGCAGAGGTAGGGTTCCACACCCAGGGCCCGGGCATAATCGATGAATTCATCCGTGCCAAAGATGTTGGATTCCGTAGACAGCCAAGCGAGTTCGATCCGCTTGGGCCGGCTTTCGATGGGGCCAATACCGTCCTGCCAGTGGTAGTTGGAAACAAAGTTGCCTCCTGGCCATCGGAGGATGGGAGTTTCGAGCTCTCCGTCCTTGGCGATGATCTTCATGACGTCCTTCCGCCATCCGAGACGGCCCTGCTTGATACCTTGGCCATCTTGCTTCTCCAGCAAGTCTGCTGGCGAGGGAGCTGCGGGATTGTCAACGATACCGCCATAGATGCCTCGGCCGAGGTGTTCAATGAATCCAGAGTAAAGCTTGTCGGATACGGTTTCCTGCGTCGCAAAGATCTTGGGGTTGATGGTGACGGAAGTAGACGTTAAGGCTTTTGGGTGCAGGTCCTTGGGAAGAACCTGAGCTCTGGAGGTAGCGTCTACCTGGGGAATGGTGTTCGAGTTGGCGTAAGGGTTGATGCCAGCCATGTTGGATGCGTAAGGAATTCAAGTCTGGGTGAGGAGTCCGTGGCCGCTTCGTCGTCTGGCTCTGGCCAATGCTATTATAGAGAGACAGATGTAAACAACATCAACTGCTATTTCCTCATCTCCGAGCCAGATCTATCCCTACATTCTCGGTATCATGGCAACACGGCAATGCACAAGGTGGGTGAGTTCGTGGTGACTGGGTCGTTAAGTATCTCCGCCGGTTGCGAGCCGTATATCCGGGCCGAGCTTAGCGCGGACGCAAAAGTCGGATGTTCCAGGCCATATGCATGCTGTATCATGCATGCTAACCTCATCTTCTCTTTATCGTTAGCACCTCGTTCAGAATCAACTTGTCATCTTCCAGCAACCTTCAACTTGGCTGCCCAGATAGCAACTCAGTTGGGAGCTTTCCCATGGTCCGCAAACCTCTTCGAGAGAGGCATTGCGAACCATCCTAAAGCTATTGTGGTGAGCTCACACGCACAGCTACACGCATCGCTTCACTTGATACCAGAGTATAGGCCAGTACTGCCAGAATCGTTCGTCCACATCGCGACTTGAAATATGCAGCGCCCAACCGTCCAGAACACCTGACCTGTTGTAATGGACGACGCAGATAATGACAATTATGCTTAACGCTTGCGAGTCGCATACAAGTAGATACTGGGTGCAGAAGTCAGAAATGTCTCAAGGCCTCAATTATAATATTGATGATGGTGAACTGGCACATGCTCTGATCTTATCGACGGACGTCTTCCTCTGAAATATGACCTGCCAACCTGTGCAAGTCGACAGGGGTAGCCAATGCCACCGGACTGGTGTCCAAGCTGTGGCCATGGTCGGTGTATCGCGGGTTGTAGGTGGTGTCCTGTTGGTACGCCGAAGTCGTCTCAGAAGACGCCAGCAACCTTGACTTGTCGTGAACCACGGGCGAGTCATTGGTGAAGGTGGTCATTGATTGACGAGTCTCCACATCGCTGGCGGTGCTAACGGTATGACCGTTGGCGAGTAGTTGTCCCAACATGGACTCGATTCGGTCGAGCCTATTGTTGTAGTGCGGCATGTTGTTGGCATCCAAGTCGAACGCCTGTGGGAGAAGGAGTGCAAGAATTAGCTACAACCGGTCCTTCTTCGCAATCCAGCTTAACTCTGTGCCACCTACATTGGAAGGAGCACCATGAGTGAGCAAGTCACCAAGACCTGCACCCTGGGTTGCGAGAGTAGGTCGAGTGGAAACGGTGTTGGATGCGCCGGCGGTCGTACCCAACATGCTTTGAGCAGCAACAGCCCCGCCAGTGAGAGAGTTGCCGGGACCAGCCTGGCTCATGTTTGCGGGTTGCTTATCTTCGTGATCAGCGTCGGCTTCAGGACCGAGAACGGTTTCGAATTCGAGGTACTGCGATGCAAATGTTTAGGGAAAGGTGAATCGACATCGGACGACTTCGGTGCTTACTTTGATGAACTTATAGAATCCGGCAGCGAGAGTGGCGCCCATCGCAGGTCCCAGCCAGTAAATCCAGTGATACCCATTGAAGCTTCTGAGAACGACGCAAGGGCCGAACGAACGTGCGGGGTTGAGAGAACCGCCGGTGTAGCTGCAGAAACGCGAATTTAGGATGTGACAGAAATAGTACATCAACAGGATAGCACCCACTAAACCGCCAGCAATTCAGCGATAAAAAGCGCCAATCTGGGAGAAGAGTCTAGATCAGCATTTCATCCCAATTATGACCCTGGGCAGCTTACCCAATACCAATCGGAGCCAGGAAAGTCGCCTTGGTTTTCTCGGCGGCAAGCAGCAAACTGAAACCGACAGTGAGCGCAGTACTCGGCTGACCATGCGATAACAAACTTACATCGTGATCATGAGCATAGCCGTCATGAACATTTCAATGAACAGGCCTCGAACGATACTGGTGCCGCCGGCCAGTTGTGTTCGGACATTGAGCGTTCCCGGAAGAAGAGCATCGACAAGAGCAGCACCTATCACCCCAAGAATCAGCACATCGTCTGTTTCAACTAACGAAAGATCGTACCCGCCATTCCTCCCAAGATCTGAGAGACGGTCAAAAGACACGCTCGCAGTGGTGTAAGCGCTCCGACCAAAGCCATACCCAAGGACACGGCAGGGTTGAAAAGACCTCCGGAAACTCGGAAAAAGATCCAAGCGTTGACGGCCAAACTGAAACCGAAAGCGAGCGCAATATACAACAGACTGGAAGTGTTGACGGCTGCGGCGGTTGAACCCTGTTCGCCTGCTGTCGTGGCACCAGTCACCGAAGTCGTAGGGATGTTCGCGACATTGGTGGCACCGAGAGCGAGCAGCAGGAACATTGTTGTCCCCACAAACTCGCCAACCATAGCCACTGGGAAATTGCTGGTAAATACGAGAGCGACATACGCAGCTTAGCGGAGCGAACATACCAAAGTGATTCTTGATGGCCAGTCGGGCAGGTGCTTGATCCGCTTGTCGAACGTTCCACTTCAAGGGTCCCTTTGTGCGCAAGGCTGTGGCATGATCCTGCCCACCAGCATCTTGGTCAATCATTGCATCTCGCTGGGCCTTTTGCGCCTTTTCATTACTGCTGGGAAGCATGGATTTCTTTTGACGAGCCATGATGGATGATAGTTGCTACGAATGTGGTGTTGTTGACGGGCGATTATATCGGACCAGGGGGGCCAAAACGAAACACTATTTATATATACCGCCGACACTGAAAGGCTGACGACCGAACGCCACGACGTCATGCAACAGAATCGTGACAGGTGGTCGCGGAGCATTCGCTGCACTGAAAATTCCAAGACAAGAATAGCCTGATGTCATTACCTCGTGGAAGCCACACGCCGAAGCCGATTTGTGTCTCACTTTTGTCGATCGCGCTTAGATCTGGGTGAGTAACCAGCGAATGACTCCTTTCCGTAGTTTCCACTCATAAGCCAGTCAGCTTTCTCGCCCTCTTCCGAAAAGCTTTTGAACTTGACCCACGGGAATGCGCCTCGGTTTTCCCTCCAGCAGCCCTTTTCTGTTCTGAACCATGAGCTGTCAGGAAAGGCAGGACCTTTGTTAAAGCTTTTTGAGGGTCCTGAGCTGTCCTGCCGCGGGGAGGGAGATTGTTGAAGCAGCTAAGCAGCTACCACGGCTGACCAGCTGGCTGACCTTGGGCGAGTCCTCTGTGTCTGCATCAGCTGCAGCTAACAAGGTGGCGCGAGCAAGCATGTGGAATTGAAGATTCCTACCAACGCTGGGAAAATGGGATCTGTCAGAGTGCTAGAGCTATAGGAGCGGCCGCTGGAGCGGCTGTCCGCGACCGGCAGTTCGGTACTCGACGACACCTATGAATGTAGGTTTGGGTAGCTGTTCAGGTAGATGTTCAGGTGGAAGGACTTTACCATGCCACACGAGGCAAACTCGTTTGCATTCGGGAACCGGCCACTCTTCCCCTAGCTTGTTTCTTCACTCGCGGGGTCAAAGAATCGAATCTCGTTCCTACCGGTGAGAATCTGGAGATGCCGCTTTTTCCGAACTTTCGATCTCTGGAGTTTCAGAAGCTGGTCTAGAGATTGAACAGTAGCTAGACAGTACCAGCCATAGGACAAAGGCGCGTTGGTATGCCAGAGTGCTAGACGACCAAGTCATATCGACGACCTTGCAGAGGCCCAAAGGGATTAGCCAGGCGCAATTCTGTGGACGTAGCGATACGAGTGCGGATGACGCTTATTTATTACCCTCTGTCATATGCCTGATATCAGACCGATCTGTCATCCTTATATCTCTTCGACTAGCCGTGAGTCGTGACGACCAGACTTTAGAAGACTGCAACCCTCGACGGAACTAGCCTCGACCGTGCCTTGAACTTGGGCCTTGATATTACATGAGCAAGTCAATACTTGGAAAAGGCGCGATCAGCAATCAGCAAGCGGAGCCAGGGAACTGATTACACTGTCCCTGTCCCCTCCCATTGAGCGGTTTAGGTTTTGGCATAAAACAACTGAATGCTCAAGCTTATACATCCAAACTCTAGCTACGTTTGATGATGTACATGAATCCTAAGTCGGGGCTGCTACATCGCGGCGTCACATCTGCCGTTCATCGACGTCCATCTGTTTGCTACCTTGTACCGCGAATTGGAATTGTGGCGAGATTCCGTGCTTTTCTGACCTCGAGGAACTTCTGAGCTGGTGATGGCAATCTGCAGGCCCGACCGAAAGCATGGTCATGGTGCAAAATAAGATTTCCGGCTCAAGTAGCCGGCGCCTCGTCCGCTGAATAAAGGAACACTGGGTCCATTGAGTCCGTTGCCCCTCAAGCACTGCTCGAGCAGCCAAGCCCTTGCCGTCTTCGCCCCCGTCTTCGCCCTTTACCAGTCCCGTGACCGATGGCTATCGCAAACCCGGGGGTATGCTCGCCAGAAGACCTCAGGCCTCAGGCGAATCCAATCATGATATGTCCGACGGACACGATGTCCAATCATGTTATGTCCGACAGACACGATGTGAAGACTGTCTGTCAGCTGCGTTTCCAACCACCTGCGCCTGTCCGAAACAAGTCCGTTCTGTTGGCGGCCTCGCTCGTGGCTACTTACCTGCGTCGGGCAGCGTCGGACGTGGTCAACGTTTATATCGAAAGGTCCGAGGTGATGTCTTAACTAGCATGTTGCAAGAGTTGTTGGATCTCGGTCCTCTGCCAACCAATCACAACGGACTGCCCATGAGTGAGTCGCAAAGACGTCGCCACCCCGATGTGCCCCGACGAGAAGCGGGACGAGCAGTTACATCCACGGAACCAATCTTCCGATGCACCCGTGAGCTAAGAGTCCGCTTGGCATTCGACTTTGGTTTGTGAATCTGTAAAGAGCAGAACTAGCAGAAACTGTGAAGGAACATCATGGGGAATCCAGCCAAGGCGAGTTTATCAAACACTTACTGATTCCTAGGCCTGTAGGTTTCCGTCCCGGAACAATGATTTTCAGGCACAGAAGGTGACCTGGAGAACCTTGTGTATGGAAGGGTTCAACCTCATGAAGAGGAATCACTCCAGATTCCGCCGCATCCTGTATTCCCATCGTTGCAAAACACCCGTCTCCAAGCTGTTCCTCTGCGCTCTTGGAAGGTTGCACAAACAGCCAAGTACGCAAGGTGGTGTGCAGAGGCTGTCCCTTGGATCGCTAACCATGCCAAGCGCTCGGATCTCGTACACAGGAGACTGGGGTACTACTGAGGTTCACAAGGGATATCCTCCTTGGCTCCTTTGCCTATCCTGCGGCGTCTCGACGGCCGACAGTGGTGGTTGCGTTGGGTATAAAGTCGACGGACTCCAATTGGGCGGGCTGCATCAACACTTCCGGCCCATATCGGTCTCATCTCTGCACGTGTCTTCGCTTCATCCAACACTTGTCGTGAGTAGTCTTGCATACAGAACCGACGCAATCACTGAACACAGACCCCATCCTTCAGTCCTCACCATGCTCGCCAAAACCCTGGTTGCTACCTTTTTCGCTCTCACGGCCCTCGCCTGCCCCGAGCACGACTTCCACACCCGCGCTCTTCAAAAACGAGCGGAAGGAACCAACTCGACCTGGGCGTACGAAGCGTCGTACGACTGGGGCCGAGTCTCCTCCGACTACGTCTTGTGCCAGGACGGAACGCAACAGGCGCCCATCCCACTTCGACTGGACCAAGGGCTCTCCCTGCGTCACGTTCCCGCGGAGATGACGGGTTACGACAGGAACGTCTCTGGTTCTTTCTACAACTGGGGTTACGGACCCGCCATGACCTTGTCCCATGCCGACGGCGACTTTTCCACCCTCCCGCATTTTACGTTTGAAGAGGAACGCGGGCAGAACCAGACGGTGTACATGTCGGGATGGCATATCCACGCGCCCGCAGACCACAGTGTCCAGGGGGATCGAAGCAAGGCCGAGCTTCATTTCGTCCACGTCACGGCCGACGGTCATCCTCGAGCTGTCCTCTGTTTCCGAATCGACCCGGGAAGCCATGAATCCCAGTTCTTTGGCCAGATGCCGGATCTGATTAGTTACCGGGAGACAAACAAGCGGATGGATACGGCGCTCAACCTGGATTTGGCCATGATGGAAGCTGTGAGTGGTGGCGCGGATCGTCGAAGGACATGCACTGACCCGGGCCTCGCCGATCTATCAGGAACGCTTCTCAGAATTCTGGACTTACAAGTACGTCTCCTCGCTTTATCCTCACCACTCATACTGACCTTTACCTCCTTCTCTCGCGTAGGGGAAGCCTGACCTCTCCTCCCTGCACCGAAGGCATCCGATTCTACGTTGCCCGACAAATCCTGTTTGTCGGTGTCGAGCAGATGCGATCGCTCTTGCGGGTGAGCCACTACTCTGCCCGGGCTGAGCAGGAGGTGTGGCAGCACGAGATCAACGCGTAAGGCGCGGGGTGGAAGTGAAAAAGGATTAATCGTGGGCGTTGTATCATACCGCATAGGGCATAGCATAGTTGTCTTCATAGTCTGTATACCACCTACACGAATTGAACCTACTTGGCCGTGAACCCGGCTGCGCAGTGCCTACTCATACTGAGCCTTGTAAATCTTCCACAACGTTTGCACCGAAAGCCCCGTCATTTCCTCCACCCACTCTTCCCTCCACACCTCATCCACCAACCGCGCATTCACCTCCATCACCAACCGCTCCGACACCTTCTTCCCCTCCAGCCACGCCAAAAAACCCGCCGTCGTCTCGTACCCATCTCGATACGACCCGCCCCGGCCAGGACTCGCAGCAGCGCAAGGCCAATGCGGCGGCGCGAGACCCAGTCTCAGCCTGACCAGATCCGCCAGACCCTCGATCCACCACCCCTCGGCGGTCCCGTGTCCATCGTACTGCATCACATGGACCAATTCATGCGTGATGACGCCTTGAAATTCGAGACGTGCGCTGGAAATGTCCGTTTTTCGAGCCCAGGAGGAGATCCAGGGGAGGGAGAGGGTGATGGTGTCGCCTTGCGTGTCCGCGAGCCCTTCCGTGTCTTTTAATGCCAAGGTGAGGTTTCGATATCGGATGGGAAGGGGCTTGCTAGGGTGGTGTGGTTGGAGGAGGCGTGAGATCTTGGCGTGTTGGTCCATCAGAAACCTGGCGGGATCGGGAATGCATGACTGGAAAAAAGCAATGGCGGCGGCATGCTCGTGGCCGGACGCGGGCGGATAGCGGATGGAGATGGAGAGGGTACCTTCTGGCACGGGGCAGATGGATTGTCTTGCGGGGTCTACGAGATAGGTTTGCTGTGTTCCGAGGAAGGCAGCGTGATCGGAGGGGCGGAGGGGCGGCATGACTGGTAGACGGGAGGAGAAGAGAGTGAATCGCCACTCGCCTCCCTCATCTCGGCTCGGCAATGTAATGGCCCGAGGGGCGATGCGGATGCAAATGCGGGATAGGGATCGAACCATAGGTGTCATTGTTCCCTAGAGTGAATCTTGCTTATAAGTCAGCGACGGCGTATTTCGTTCGGTTCGCTCCGTCAATCACCCGCACACCACCATGGCTTCCCTCTGGACGCACTCAATGCACGCATGGCCCACAGACGGCGTCCACACCGAAACATCACAATCCCAGGCGAGTCCCCGCCATCCGATCAAAGAACCACCCGTTGACCCTCCCTCCCTCTCTCCCGACCACAGGCCGAAACCGAGAGACTCCTCCTCTCAACGCTCACCACCCAACCCCCTTCCCCACCGAAAGTACTCTCCAAAGCCCTCCACGCCTCGTACTACGGCAAACACCTCCTCTCCCTTCCCGCACCCTATGCATCCCTCGACGCCTCACGACCGTGGCTCGTCTACTGGTCCCTCCACGGATTCGACCTTCTCGGCGTCGCCCTCGACCCCGAGATGCGCAACAGAGCCGCCGACACAATCTTGGCGTTCCAGCATCCGCACGGTGGGTTCGGAGGCGGGCCCGCCCCCGGGCATGAGGCGCATTTGTTGCCGACGTATGCGAGTGTCATGGCGTTGGCGGTGACGGATCTCCCGGGTGCGTGGGAGAGGATTGATCGGCGCGGGATGTATGACTTCTTCATGAGGTGTAAGCGGGGTGATGGGAGTTTTGTCGTTTGTCACGGCGGCGAGGTGGATGTGAGGTACGTTTGATTGACGTCGCAGGGGTATGACATGCCTGTGCGCTGATACCTTTTTTTTTTTTGGCAGAGGAATCTACTGCTTGCTTGTGTGTGCAACCCTGCTGGATATCATGACGCCAGAACTCATAGCCGGAACCGATCAATTCCTGCAAGCGTAAGCCGCCTCCACCGCAACGTGGTACATCCTGTAAACCCTAGCCCTCAGGTGCCAGACATACGAAGGCGGCTTCGCATCCGCAGCCTGGCCAACAGGCTCCTCACACTTCGAGATGCCCTCGGCAGCAGCAGCAGCAGCCGCAGCCGAAGCCCACGGCGGATACACCTCCTGCGCCTTGTTCTCACATTTCCTCCTCCGTCCCGTCCTCTCCCACTCACAAATCGCACCAATCGACACCGACGCGCTCTTGCGTTGGGCGGTAATGCAGCAGGCTTCGGCGATGGAGGGTGGTGGTTTCCACGGACGGACGAATAAGCTGGTCGATGGGTGTTATGGATGGTGGGTGGGGGGCTTGTTTGCCGTCTTGGAGGGCTTGGTGGGGCAGGGCGAGAGGGAGGTGGTGGTGAAAGGTGGTGGTGGTGGTGGTGGGGGTGGTGGTGGTGAGGGGGAATGGGAGGATGTGACGGGGAAAGGTAGGTTCTTTCCGGCCTCGCGGATCCCCCATGCGTGTGCTAATGGATGGGTGGTGATAGAGATGCTCTTCAATAGAACAGCACTCCAGGAGTACATCTTGATTGCCGCGCAGAGCCCAAAAGGCGGACTCGTCGACAAGCCTGGAAAGTAAGTCCCCCCGCCCCCCGCCCCGAGGACCCCTCTTCGATACTGATTCTCCTCGGATCTGCAGATCCGCAGATTTCTACCACTCGACCAACAACCTCGCCGGTCTCTCATCTGCCCAACACTTTGTCTCCCATTCCCCGACCCTCGTAGCCTCCCATCGCAAGGCATGGAAACCCTCTTCCCCACCACGATGGCTCGCGGATCGCTTGGCCGCTTCCGGGGAATCCGAGCAAGAGATCCAGGAGCGGAGAAGGGAGGTTTGGGCGAATGCTTTGGGGTGGGTGGAAGATCCCGAGGCGGTGCATATTGTTGGAGGGGATGAGAATCGGGTCGTACGTCATGCAGTACGCTGCGGAGGGAGCCTCGCGTAAAGCTGACTCTCGATATTTCATCCGGTAGAATACGACGAATCCAGTGTTCAATATCTTGATGCTGCGGGTCAAGCCGTTTGCGAATCACTTTTACGGGCAGGCATGACGGGGTGGCGGAGCTGGACTGTATTCCGTTGGGCACGGGCGCTGTCTAGACGGGTTGTATGATAACCTCTAGTTTCCCTTGCACCAACCAGAAATGACGTGTAATCTCGTGGCCCGGGCTCGTCGGCCCTATCGGTCCCAGCTTGGGTTTCCAGCCCAATCATCGAGAATGACGCATACCGGCTCTCACGCGCGCCTGGTTTCACTCGAGTCGTGACTTTTCAAGTAGACACCGGGTTGATATCTCCCCTGCTGTGCTCCTCTGGGAATCTACCTACATCCACCTGTCCTCCGTCCCTCGTCCCCTCAAAATGTCCTACCGATCTGCCTTGAAGTCTACCGGTGCCGCCAACTTGTTGTCCAAGGCGACCAAGTCCAATGTCGTGAGTTTCACTTCAGCTGGACATCATTCCCGCTCCGGAGCGTTTCCTCTGACAGCTACCAAACCTTTTTGGCAGATCATTCCCGCTTCCGCGAGAAGTGCGTTCTCCCTTACCAACTCCCCCAATGCCAAGTCTAGGGTGAGCCCTTGAGCCGTCGTACCTCGATGTCGCGCGAGACTGATGACCGCGTTGTTTTCGCTTCATCCAGGTACCCATGAAGTACGGCGGTCAGTATCGACCTTGAGCCCCGCATCGAAATAAGCATCAACGCTGAATCACCCTCCTCCCACAATAGGCAAGTTCGCTTGTACCCTCATCCCAGGTGACGGTATCGGTGCGGAAATCACCGACAGTGTCAAGGAGATTTTCGAATCCATCAACGTTCCCATCGAGTGGGAACAGTACGATGTTAGCGGAGAGACAAAGGGTGGTGAGGCCTTGTTCAGGCAGGCCATGGATAGTTTGAAGAGGAACAAGGTTGGGTTGAAGGGTGAGTTGGTGGAGGAAGATTGGTGCTGAGAGTGTCGAAGTGCGCGGCCAAGGCGGATGGAAGGTTACTCGCCCGTTGGGCGGGCGAGGCAGAATTAGGGAACCTGCATACCAAACTTTCGGCCCACCACAAATCCGCGCAGAGGTTACTTCCAGCGCGAGACTAACGATCCCTCGTCTCAGGTATCCTGTACACCCCCATTGAAGTCGGAGGCCACAACTCGTGGAACGTCGCTATGCGACAATCGCTCGACATCTACGCATCCGTCGTCGTTTGCAAATCCCTCCCCGGCGTCCCGACCCGACACCAAAACGTCGACTTTGTCATTATCCGAGAAAACACGGAAGGTGAATACGCCGGTCTCGAGCACCAGAGTTTCCCCGGTGTGGTGGAGAACTTGAAGGTTAGCACTCGGGCCAAGGCGGACCGAATCGCTCGGTTTGCTTTCGACTTTGCATTGAAGAACAACAGGAAGGTACGCAGCCGTTGGTGCTTGCAGTGGGTCGGGAAATCATGGCTAATTCGCGTTGCTTCTTGCCTTCAACAGAGGGTCACCTGTGTCCACAAGGCCAACATCATGAAGCTCGGTGACGGTCTCTTCTTGAACACATGCAAGGCCGTCGCCGAGGAATACAAGAGCTCGGGTATCACCTTTGACAGCATGATTGTCGACAACACGTAGGTACTCCTTATCGGGTCTGCGACCTGATGCTCACCAGCCCGGCGCGTCCAGTTCGATGCAGCTCGTCTCGAAGCCTCAGCAGTTCGACGTCATGGTCATGCCCAACTTGTACGGCAACATCACTTCCAACATTGGTGCCGCTCTGGTCGGTGGTCCCGGTATCGTCCCCGGTTGTAACATTGGTCGAGTGAGTCTTGCGTCTAAACCGGCGAGGACGAGGCTGACGAAAGGCACGGCGCGATAGGAATACGCTCTTTTCGAGCCTGGATGTCGACACATCGGTAAGGACATTATGGGTACCAACAAGGCCAACCCGGTTGCCATGATCTTGTCCGGAAGCATGCTGTTGCGACACCTCGGGTAAGTCCACGTGTCGCAAAACACAGGGCCAATGCTTATCCAACGGTCCACTGCAGTTTGGAAAAGCAGGCCAACGCCATTGCAACATCGGTCTACGACGTCTTGAAGGAAGGCAAGGTCAGAACCGCAGACTTGGGTGGTGCGTAGATTCGTTTTATCCTGTTTTCGAATCCGCTGACCAGCCATCCCCTTGCGACAGGCAACGCCAAGACCACAGACGTCACCAAGGCCATCATTGACAAGCTTTAAAAATAGCAGCATATACCCGCAATCTCGCTCTGGCGCGGGAGCATATAGAGGGACTGTCCAGATATCGTGCGGTGTCGGGAAAAGCCGCACGGTCGGCTGGGCGAGTGTGGTTGTAGTATAAAACGGAAAAATACGAAAACCAATCTGGCAACTTTTCGCTCGCCGGGTGTCTCGCGAGTCTTAGTTTAGGGTTGGAGAGCGACGATGGTGCGTGATGGGGACTCCCGTGTCGTGTTAGTTCATATGCGTCCGGCAGGGGTGTGCCTTCCGTCGGACTAGACAGCCTGGCGACGATGAAAGGAGCAGACAAAGAGGCGACGCCGGCCGCCGTGCAACCTGGGCGTGACTGACCATTGGCCAAAGGAGCGGGGGCACCTGATGAGAGAGCTTACTCATGCCAAGTATGTGAAACATCAATTACCATTCCGCTTGAGGTGCTTGCTCATTTGTCCCAGCAATTCATCGTAGTCTTATGTATAAAGGCGGCATGACCTCTACGCATGCATGGACGAACCGTTATCAATAATTCCCATACCGATCCATCCCGGGAAGTGAGGCAAAGTTCTAGTATCAGCTATTTAAACTAACGAATTCATCACCCTGGAGTCACCAACCGGCCAAAAGAGTCATTCAGACTCAAACGCAGC
This sequence comes from Naganishia vishniacii ANT03-052, assembly GCA_015708705.1. Taxonomy (NCBI): domain Eukaryota; kingdom Fungi; phylum Basidiomycota; class Tremellomycetes; order Filobasidiales; family Filobasidiaceae; genus Naganishia; species Naganishia vishniacii. The sequence continues at coordinate 788,288 of MU158398.1, forward strand.
GAACCCTCAGTCGACGCCATCCAGTATCAACCTCAAGTTGGTCCTGTGCTTGCTCTTGCCCGCCATTCTATCTGCAATCATCTTCCGACAACCTCTCAACGCTGCCAAGCGGCTTTTCTCCTCCAGTCCTTCTGCAACCATTCGACCACTTTCCACCATGTCAACCGTCGCAAGCTCTACCGCCAACTCGGGTGTCAAGATCGTTCCCCGCTACTCTCAGGATCGAGGCAATGCGGACCACGGATGGCTCAAGTCCTTCCATACGTTTTCCTTTGCCTCGTACCAGGACGACACGTTTGACAGGTTTGGAAGCCTGCGAGTGATCAACGAGGATAGAGTCACTCCCGGGGAGGGTTTTGGAACGCATGCCCATCGAGAGTTTGAAATCTTTAGTTACAGTGAGTATCATTCCCCCGGAACAATATGCCCATCTGCTAATGGATAAACTCAGTCGTCAACGGTGAACTCACGCACAGAGATTCGTTGTCAAATGTCGAAATCCTGAAGCGGGGCGACATCCAGATGACCTCGACTGGAACGGGGATCAAGCACAGGTAAGTAGAATCAAGCTGCTCCCCGATTCATTTGCTCAATCACGGTCATCTTCTAGCGAATACAACGACAACAAGAGCAAAGACGTGCATTTCCTGCAGATCTGGTCTTTGCCTTACCAACGAGGATTGAAGCCCTCATACTACACGTGGTAAGCATCGCGACCTGCACCGCCGACGGAATCGTCGCTTACACTCTCGCCCTTTGCAGCCACTTCACCGATGCCGAAAAGGAAAACAAGTTGGTTCAGGTCGTCGGGCCGATTGGAGCAGAAAACGTAACCGATGACCGTGAAGCTAAAGGACCCGCCCCAGTATGTCGCCCCTGATCTTTGTATTGACGCGATAGAGCACTAACGTCTTCGCTTCAGGTGCATTCTCATATTGCCATGTTCAGCACCCTCCTCGATCCCGGAAAACAGGTTATCCACCGTGCGACAGAACCGTATCACAAGTTGACTCCACATCTGCCTCTGACGCCCGCCACCGATGCGTCCAGCGACGGCAGCAAAAAAGTCTACCTTCACGTAATTCAAACAACCAAATACAATCCTCGAGCGGCTTTCACTCATGCCGACGCAGCAAGAGTCAAAATTAATGGCGAGTTGGAATTGGGTGAAGGTGACGGTGCCTTTATTACGGGGATTAAAGCAGGTGATTCGGGTATCGCCATAGAGAATGCTGGAGGCGGTCGAGCCGAAGTCGTCCTCTTCGAAATGGATTGATGTACAAACACGCAAACCGGTGTGAACTCCTTGTCTTGAAACGAGTGCTCCTCTTATACATGTCACCTTGCCTGTGACAAGCCATCTTTCAAGCATCTATATCTGCCCCGTTTCGTCAACGGTTGCTACGGTGATACAACTGACGTATTCGTACAAACTTGGCAGCCATAACGATACAAGAGAGGATCAAACAGATACAATGCCTTCCATTATAACATGCGTCCGAGTATTATTACGCAGCGACTATTCAGTTCTTGTTTATGTTTCGTTGACTGGCTGAACAATCTCAGTCGGTATAATCGGAATCACCCGTGCTTCCAGGTGTCAGGTCAATGGTCCTACCAATACTGTAATCAGCTTGATCTGTGCTAACCGACAAGCCCAGCGTGTCGGCCGGATGGTGCTGAGGTTTACCGTCCTCGAGATTGTCGTTCGTCTCCGTCAGGCCGTCGTCGCCCTCCGCCCGACCCTCTACTTGATGTGATGGGAGCTCGCTACTCTCCTGCGGCGGACTGTTCAGATCTCGAGTCGCCATGAAGAATAGTTCGTCTGTCAGTGCACTCGGTTGATGAGATCGCCTTCCAGCTCGTCGATAGGTAGGCATCTCGACCACTTCGTTTTCATTGTCGTCATCGTTATTGAGGCGCAGGTCTTTGAGCAGGTTCCGTGTCGCCGTAGCGTAAGCATCCAGCGAAAGATCGCCAAGGTCGAGACTGCCGAACGTCGGGGCACTAGGCAGTTCCGCTCGTCGGCGCTCGTGTCGCTTCGCTCGAGGCGTTCCGTGCATACGAAGCCTAGCATGGAGGTCATCCATGATGCTGCTTTGATCGCTGAGACCTGTGACTTGTGGTGAGAGCGCTTGTGCGCGATTTCTTTCCGCGAGCTGACGCTTTTCCGTAGCCAGTCTTGCTTCCTCACGGGTTCGATTCTGAACACAACAGAGCTGTCGAGAAGATGATGATCAGCCAATAGGCCTTGCGATGCCGGATGTCTCGTACTCACGTCCCAAGAGGTCACAAATGTCTTGAACATGCCAAAGAACTCCAAAGAGGTGGGGCGTCCGAAAATTTCAACGCTAGAGCTGGGATCGAATCGGTCGTCCCCCTCGCCGTAGTATGTTTTGACTTCGTTGAAAGATCTCCCAGCGGCAAGGACGCGATCCTTGAGTGTCAAGATACGTTCCTCTGAATCCGTTGCAAAGGGATACATTCGTCTGACATAACCGTCTGTGACGTCATCGAATCGATCTTCAAGGTCTCGTTTGATTTTCGTCAAGCCGGTTTGCAGGTCCTTTGTGCTTGAGGAGATGTCCTCATAGCTCACTGTGAATGGACCGTTAGCGCTGGGAGAGGTACCCGTGGATGAAGTACTGACCTCGATAAGCCTCTGCCGGCTTCTCCAGTGCTTTCCGGAATTCCAGAATGTCGGGAAAATGCTGCGATATCGTGCGTTCCAGAAAGTGCAAAAGGTTCAAGCCATTCGATGACTTGGTGTCAACCAGCTAAACAAGCAAGTGAGATGAGGAAAGCACAACCTTCCCCTGCCGACGAAGCTTACTCTGTTGATACTGCCAATCTTGAAGCCATAGGCACCTCCTCCGTAGTTACTGCCGTTCATAAAGTTACCCATCATCAGGATAACGTTGAGCAAATCCTTGAACTTGTTTGCATTGCGAAGATCATCGCAGGCGGTTTGCAGTAGATCGACGGCCTGCGACCCAAAAGACACATCAGTATCCATCTCCCATTGTCCCAAACATGCACATACGCCTTCCAACAGAGTCACTGTTTCGTCAAAATTAACCATGTATAACATTCCCTTCAGACGATCGGCCAGGTGAGGAATTTTTATCAATCGGATCATGAGCCGATCAGCGGGATGTATGAGCTGTAGTTCTTCTGCAGTATCCGCGCTCTGTTGCTTCAATAGCGATACCTGCAAAGCATGGGAGAAATTAGACTGGATAGCCTCACATATGGCCAAAGACTTTACCTGTTGAGGGGTAGGGAGAACTGGCCCCAATTCCGACAGGAAAGTATGGTCGCAGAGCTGTTTATCAAAAGCGACTATGCGATCGCACATTTCTTCTGGCTCGATTCCTTTATTCCTGGCCATCAGGATTTCTATAGAGCCTTGAGATGAGCAAAGACGTCCAGGGAAGACGACGAGTTAAACTCACCGACTCGTTTTCGCACAGAGGGTTCCAGAACACTCTTGAGCTCCTCTTTTTTGCGTTTGGCTGTCGGCCCTACGTCAGTTGCGGGCCCAATGTGTCTTCTCCCGACTACTCACAAACGGCGTCCATCGCGGCTTCTCGGGCTTTGAATTCGTCCTCCATCTCAGACCAGACGTCGACCATTTTGAGCTTTTCAGCAACTTCTTCCTGCGCCTGCTCCTCATCTGCCCTTCCCCAGAGTGTCTTGCTCAATTTCCCTTGTTGGACCTTTTCCCACTGGAGCGTCTTCATCTTCTTACTGGCTTTGAAAGTAATCTCTTTGCGTCTGTCTGGCGCGGCGAACGTCGTTTTGGAATATCGTTTGCTCGACCTGCGCATGATTGGCGGAGGCGGAGGAGGCATGAGGCCATTGTTGGAAGCGGCACTGGTTTTGCGAAGCTGCACTCCAGCAGAAATTCCAGCCAGGAAGGCAGGTCCGGGTGGCGCCCGCGGAGCCGGTCCCCCGTGGCTGTCCAAAGATAATCCAAATTCAGGCGGTGGCGGAGGAGGAGGTGGAGGAGGAGGAACAGGCGCGTCTTCCAAATGCGGATCTCCAGATAGGTAAGCGGGCATGGGAGGCGGCACGGGTGGTGGCGGAGGCGGTGGCGAGGAAGCCTCATCGGCATCATCTTCTTCGTCTTCTTCGCCCAGTACCTTGTTTTCCGCTAGGGTAGGCAGACCATTGGGTGATGGCGAGGTATCTACATCACCCCTGCCTTTGTTTGCGGTCTTGCCTTTACCATTGATGAGCTCGGACATGCTTCCCCCACTTTGACTGCCATCCTTGGAATGTTGCCGCGACATTGCGGCAGACGTTGCATTCGTACCCTGTGTGCGAACCGAGAACCCGCTGGTCCGGAAGTCCGAAACGCTACTTGCCGTCTCCACATCATCGTCGATGTTTGCCGGAGCCGATGCGCTTCTACGAATGCCATTTTGGTAATCGCGCAGTTCGGATATCATGTTGGGAGGAGCATTCATCTTGCCTATGTTGCCGTATCGAGCTGGAGACTTGGAGCCGATCGGAGGCCCGAGATGACTGGGACGACCGATAGGAGAACCGGCGGCATCCATCGGGAAGTTCCTGCTGCGTACGCTGCGTGGAAGGGATCCCTTGTTGCGATGTAGTGGCTGAGAAGATGCAACTGTCAGTGTTCCACAGTTGTTGCCTGTGCATAGATACGTACGGAAGCTGATTCTCCGCTTGCCAGCATGGCTAATGCTTCGTGCGCTCGCACCTTGTCGTCATCGGCATCAACAAACTGCGACGATGATGTGACCTCCTTCCTACTCTTGGCCTTTTGTTGCAGGGCGCGCTGTTGACCTTGAGCCCGCGCTCCACGGTTAGCGACCATGATATGGGTAGAATCTATGTCGGCATCTTCGAACGCAGTATCTCCAACGTCATCATTCTCTTCTTCCTGATCTTCCCCGTACAGCCCGTCCTCCGAGCTGTCATCGCTGATGGCACGAGTTGCTTCGCGACTGGAAAGCAATCGGGAGGACGCGATTCTTCTTGATGCAGCGATTCCGGCACCTGTCCGTCCCTCCAATTGCTGCCTGGCGTGGTATCTGTCGCTTTCTTTCTCAAGGTCGGTGTACAGCTCTATACGATTATAATCGTAAGTGCTCTTTTGCATGAGAAGTTCTTCGAGATTGTCGGACTGCTTGAGCATGGAGAGTAGCTCCATGATCCTTCGCTCCAGTTCATCGATCGTGGCCTCCAGATCACGTATGCGCTCTTCGTATTCTTGCTTGAGCTTGGTGAGATCATGCTGAAGACCTTCGGAGACGCCCCGAGATGTCCGGAGTTTACCCTCCAGATCCAGCTTTTCCTTTTTCAGCTGGTTGATTAGCCCGCCTTCGACTCCATCGAGCTCGGTTTTTAATTTGTCACGTTCCCTTTCCAAACGGAGGATTTGCAGGTTGCGTTCCTGGATTTGCTTTTCTGCTTGCTGCACCTTGTCCGCCTCCTCGTATCGGCCAAATACCCGTTGAATAGGTATATTCATCAAGTCTGTAATGTCTCGATCGTATCCGGGCTCCTGGTCAAGCACTACACCCTGAACCAGTTCATTGATGATCTGAAAGTACCGCAGACGCTGTTGCGGTTCTCGTTTCGTCGTCATGAGCAGCGTTTGGCGCAGAGAGGAGAGGAAAAAGTCTCGAGCACGGCCTTGGCCTAGCTGCGTAACGATCGTTTTGCAGAGATCAATGGGATCCTCGAGATCTTGAAGTAGTTGTCGATCTTGAACCAATATTTCGTCTTCTCGATCAATCGCTTCACGGTCGTGAAACTTTTCCAATTCTTCTGCTAGTTGAGCGTCCTGGCCCTGGAACGTCGATAACTTGGCGATCACGTCGGATAGTCCGCAGCGTTGCATTTCCAGTCGTCTCGCCACCCTTACTGGTAGTGCTGGAAACGGGTCGCCCTTGCGGTCCTCGAAGCATAAGAGGATGTTGATGAACATGAGATGACCACGCTGTGCAATACGGTATCAGCAGCTGCTTTTCGGCTTGGGCGGTTGTGGCGACTCACGCAATACGATATGAAAGCGCCTTCTCCCTTGCGCTCGATCTGATCCATGTCTCTTGCCTGCGGCCCTGCGCCGACGATAGTTCCGAGTCGTCCCCGCTCAGAAATTTGTTGAATGACAGCGGTGAACCATTGTATGAATCGACCACCGTTGGCGGACGCGTTCTTGCCTCTTGCCACAAATTCAAACTCCCGATATACGGCCTCATTACCGATGGGAACTCGCATTGCCAGCACAGACAAGATGACGGCCGCTTCCTCGCTGTTACCGAGTGAAGGGGAAGACAAGACTTGGACAATGGGACGTATCACCATTTCTGGGTTCTCGCAAGCCTCTCGCACGCCATCCTGCAAAAACAGAAATCATTGAGTGCCTCGGACCGTCGAGCCTATACCGACGACTTACGCCACTCCTTAGAAGCCTATCATAGCACTGCAGGATGATTTGCTCCAGCGCGATATTTCTCTCTTTGCTACCAAGACTGGGTGGGGCGTGAGCATTCGTATTAGCCATGTGGTGCCGTCCCCGCTTACTCTAGATTCGCCCGTTGCAGCTGAAGTGAACATTGAGTCAAGTATGCGCATAGCCACTTTGTCCCGCCTAGATGGATAAACTCTCGCATTTTACTGCAATGAGGAAGTCGCATTGTGAGTCATCCCAACGTGACGGGAAGAGGAAAGCAAACTCACTCCTTCTCTTCGCTCTTTAGAAACTGGAACAACTTTTGAAAGTCCTTGCCTCCACACGTCATTGTGCTGAGCAGCTTTATATAAGCCTCCCCGGTATCCGGCAACTTGGTACTCATATCCTTGCTCCCCCTCAAGAAACCCTTGCGTTCCTCTCCAGCGACACTGCTCCCACTTGCCCCTGTACCCCCCAACTTCACCATGGCCTTGTTGAAGATTTTCCTAGTACTGCTCTCTTTGCTATTGCCTCCGGACTGTCGCGGCCTTTCGTCCCGTTGCTGCAGGTACTGCTTTCTCTCTCGATCCCACGCCTGCCGGAGATCCGCCTCGACGAGTGGCCATTTCCGGGAAATTGGCCAGGAAGACATCTCTGCTTTCTTTCGCTCCAGGTCCAGGATGTCGTCTGCAATGTTTGGCCGTTCCTGCGGTTGGGGCACAGCGGATGTGGAAAAGGAGAACCCTTCCATCTGTGATGATGGCGTGCCCGTGCCGTTGTTGGGCGTTCCACCGCGGGATGATGATAGCGAGGCATGGCCATCTTTCCTAGGTGAGCCTGACACTATGACTCCAGTCTTGCTCGCGAGCTGCCGAGAATCATCCATGCGTTGCTCCATCAGTCTCTTGAAGGCTTCCTCGATGATCTCGTCTGGCGGTTGAGAAACCCAGAAACTCTCCGATTCCGGTCCCGCCCGTACGACTTGATACGTTTGGCCTGATCTTCCCGATCTGACAGATGTTGCATCAGACGTGTCGGTGCGTTCTAGCAAGAACCGGTCGCTGCGTCCCGGCGTTTCACTGCGGTACGTCGCCGGGATAGAAGTGCTCGAGCTAAAAGCCGCGTTGGTAGCGCTCGGGCTATAAACGGGATACCGATGGCGCATCGAGAAGCCCTGCTGTTGCGAAGATTCCAGTGACTGAATGGATCCCGAGGAACCTCTTCTCGCCGTGGATGGGGCTTGAGCCATGGCGGCATATGGTGTAGAAGTGCCGGATTGTCCCGGCGAAGGAACGAGATGGGCATTGCCTGCTTCTGGTAGAACCTCGAGTCGAGATGCGATAGATGTCTGTCTTCTGACCGATCCACTTCCGACAGAGCCAACTGTCGACACTGTCTGAGTTCTCGGTATCTTGTGTCCTCCGATCACATAACCACCTGCATCCAACCCAGCCGGTTCATCCATCAAGATCAGCTCTGCCGTGCCGTTTCCTTCTGCGTCATGCCTGAGACGTTGATTGGTACTGGGCGCGGAGATCATCTGTTTGTCGAGAGAACTGATCGATCCCAAACCTTGACCGCTCCTTTGACGCGATTTCGGTGTCGATGGCGCATAACTAGCTGGCTTTGAAGGTCCCGAGTTCGGGATCTGCCCGAGAGGTGCATCCGCATACGCTACACCTCTGAGGGGTTCAGTCGGCGAAGTAGAATTCTCAAGGACGTCGTCGTTGAGTGATATACGCGATTTGGATGCCGAGCCTCGCGACTTCCTGAAAAGTGTGTCCATCGTGGAACCGACCGATGCATTGACGACTCTGGTATCGGACTGACTAACGATGCATGGCTGAAGACGAACGGCAGCGAATACCGAGATGAGATGAACACGGTATGACTGAGTGCAGCAAGGGGTGTATTACGGACCTATCCCACCAGATACAGACGACTAAAGGTTGGTCAACTGAAACGCGCAAGGCTGACCGATCACGCGTCGACCGGCTAAACCGCGTGCCGTAACAAGGTCCAGTGGCGGGGTCGCCATCTAGAGACCACCTCTGACAAGATCTGGTGAAATGTACGAGATCCCCAGCGTTGGATGCCCCTCTCAAACGTCTCATAGTGCACCAAAGGCCAAGTGCACGGCCAAAAGGATCTCATTACCAGAAGGAGCAGAATATGAAATGGGCATGAATCGCAGCTTGACCACCATATCAGGCTTCAACCACACGAACCTTGCAACAAGAATCGCCAACCAATCAATACAAGTAGAGAATGAGAGCGTCTAGATGTCGGTACAACCTCGACGATGATGTAGACAACAAGCAGATGTCGGGAGATTCGTTCGCCGGAATAGACGTCTACGATATCAAGCGATCAAAGCGGACGATGAAAGCATAAGGCACGATGACGGTGAATGGCAGATCTCAGTCGAACGAAATCGGCTGCACAAGCGTTGCAATCCACCCGTTGTGCCGGAATTTCGGGATATTGAAATAATACAGTAATGGGATACAGGATGGGGGTTGTCTTGGTGTTCAGCGTTCATGGGTACGTCGTAAAAGGGTCGTCTATGGTGGAGAAGTCGTTACAGTTATGCGCGATCTACAATAACAAATCGCCGTCGAGGGAAATCCCTTGGAGCGATGATCTTGCAACTGGAGCGAGAATCGGACTCGGTGGTCTGAGGATTCTTCGAGGGTTTGCTGTTGCTGAAAGTCTGGGAATCAGACGTGGCTCTGACGATTCACGTCTCGGAGCTGCGGGTCGCTTGATTGATCCTCTGGCAAACCCTTCCACTGTTGAAAGTGTGGCACTAGGTGGGAGTGTACCCCTCGTTGCATCTATGGCAGGTAGGGGATGCGAGCGCGCAAAAGGTGCAAGAATAGGAGATGGAGGCCTGAATTCAGATTGGCGCGCTTGAGATGGTGAAGAGATACTTGCTGATGAGAAGAATCCCGCATTTGGCGCGACCACTCCGTCGAAAACGGTTTGAGACTGATGTATCGTCCCATGGCCAAGGTCCTTGATATCTGGTACGGGAATGCCTACTGCGCCATTTCTATCATCTTGAGCCAGCGAATACCGGGATGAGCTCTGACCGCGAGGTGTCGTTGCATTGGGCGAATGTATTGATGAAGGGAAGGCCCTCGCCGTTGGCGTCACCAAACCATCATGCGTTGCGGTAGGCGATGGAGGTTCGAATGCTGACGCAGCATTCTTGTCCCGAAATCCGACTCCTGGGTATGAGTTCGAAAAGATGGACAGCGATGGTTTCCGTTCCAGTTCTAGGCCGTGACTGTGCTGCATTTCTGACGGGAGATTTAGCCGGTGCGAAGGTCCTCCCATGACCGCTAATCCGTGTGCTTTGAGCTTGTCTCGGTCTTCAACATTCTTCACCCGGACCTCCTGAACGGCGACCATCTCCAGTTCGGCCCTTGCTTGACGTAACTCTTTCTGGAATTCTGACTCCTCGACGGCAAAGTCGCCACTGATTTTTCGGCTGAGTCTCCGCGGTGGGCCTGCCTTACAGGGTAGAGCCTCCTGATTTGTGACCTTGTCGAGACCGAATGTTGGCTCGACACAAATACCCATACCGCTTTCCCTTATCGGTGGTTGAGGTTCTCCCATTTCTCGCAATCTCGACAGTAGCCGAGAAGAAGACGGAAATTCGGAAGCCCGCGCGGCGTAGGGTGATAACAGGCTTTCCTCTTGTTCCGTATCCATTACCGAGTGTCGAAGATGCGGCGCTGTTCTGTCGATGGCTTGTGCTTCATTCGCCAACTGCGAATGCCCTCCAGAGAGGGATCGTGCGGGCGAGGAATTCCGTCTCTGCTGTTGATTGGAGGGCAAGCTTCCTGCACTCCCGTCCGCTGCGACTTGCCGTCTCGTCACGATCCCCAGCTCGATCTTCATCTCCCGCATCTCCAGGATGTCCCGATACGTTAGCCGAATGACGACCGGATGAGGTGTTCGATCGTACTCGCATTTCCGCAATGCTAAGCATTCTGACGGCGGCAAATCGCAGAATCGCACGCTCCGTCCCTTCCGTTGTCTGTTTCCGTGACTCGATGAGGATCCCGATGATTTATCCCCTTCCTGCGTCGGCGATTCGATATCTCCGTCCTCAATTTCACTCGTCCTTAAGCTATTACTGATACTCGACAACGAATCCTCTTGGTCCTGCAGGTCAACGACTTCCCCAGTGAAAATTGGAATAATGCCCATGTCGCAATCTTGAACCGGATCGCCAGGTGAGACCCTTCCAGCTGGAAGATCAGCCCTCGAAACATGATCCATATCGACTGGTGGGGTAAGGCCGCAGTCGACAAGAGGTAAGGTCTTGTACTGAGTTATCGGTGGAGATGAGTATGGAGTGAGCAAAGGCGCTGTCGTAGAATGCCTGATGTGAGATGCGCTGCGATGGTGAAACAGTCGTCGATCAGAATCCAATTCGAGGTGTTGGCCGTGGAGGAATGAATCGGCACTTACGACGGAAACATCACAGGCAGATCCGCTTGACCCATTCCAGGGGTAGAACACATGGAGCTTGAAATCTCGCTCGCCCTTCCTGGACCCTCCATGTCTGGAAGTCCATTTTTTCTTTGGCCCTCCCCGTCGAACTGAGCGTGTCCTCCTGCTGTAAACTCCTCGTCCTCTGCTCTACGTTTTGTTGGCAGGCCTTCTCCGCCAAGACTCTGCAAAGAAGTGATCGACTCTACTGGTACCGCTTTTTGCGGAGGGTGGGAATGGCGATTGACGGTATGGCATCGGTCTGCCATCATATCTGCACGCTTGAACGTGCAGTTTACGCAGGTATTCAGTCCAGCTGCTGTGCTAAGTGTAATAGGTCGTCGGGATTGCCCTCGACTGCGCCGGCTTGAAGACCAACAGACTCCTATCGAGGTTTACTGCATGACTGTAGCTACGGGTGTAGGGCGTCGGCTGTGCCGTGTCAACACAGTCGAGTTTACATCAGCATTGTACGTTCGAACATGGGTTCTTCCGACACACCCACCTGGTGAAGGGATGGTCAAACTGCTGCGATACCAATTCGGTATGGTTGGGCTGAAATTGGTTCAGGAGACGACGTTCAAAAGTGAAAGGGATGGTTGACGCGTGTTGAGCGATGTCGTGTGGTTTCCGTGTCTGGTCAGAACGAATGAACTCTGTCCTCGAACTCCTAAGGACATGCAAGTGGGTAGTATCAAGGTGTGAAAGTATAGTTGTGCACCGCTCAGTCGAGATGGTAGATCAGAAGATCTAGGAAAGAAGAGAAATGCGGAAGCAATGGGGCGCGTCATCCAAACTTAATTACGCCCTGATTTGCACGTCCGACAGTCGCCCCGCTTGCACAGCTGCTTGCACCTGCCTCGAATACTTCGGATACTTCCAAGTCCGGAACCAACTACTGCATGTAGTCTCCTCGTCTATGTACGCCATGCATATGCGTGTGCTGTGTACGGCAGAGCTGCCAGCAAAGACACTGCTGCGCTGCCTTGCAACGTCCAGCTGATAGTATCTATGCACCTAAATCTGCGAGCTGACAAGTGACAACCAGGCCAAGCAACAGCTAATAGATTTACCGTTCCCGAAGCATTCAGGCCATCTCGAGCCCAGCTCCTGCCCATCTGGGAAGTCCCGGTCGGACTTGACAGGGTGACCGGTTGCTCGTCGGGACTTTCCAACCGACAGCTGCTTTCGCTGACATACCTCAAGCAGGAGCTGACTTCAGAGTTCAGACGATGAGTCAGTGATGAGTCCGTCATCCATATGCTATGACTTCTTTACCCCAGATCAGTCAATGAGTACCGGGGCCGGACACTTATGCCGGATGCTGTACTCTTCCCTTCTAGCGAGTCGACTCGAAGCCGACACGTCATGCAAGAGACCCGACCACTGCTGACGGTCGTCTAGAAGCTTGAGGCCAGTTCCCGGCCACGCTTCCCTACGCGAGCGAATCCGCTGAAGCGCATAGCTTTCTTCAGACGTACGGGGAGTGTCTCATATGGAGAAATGATTTTATAGCAGTATCGCATACTAGAGCTCGTCGTAATCTGCCGGATGCTCACAGGCAGAACTCGCACGACGTGCATGACTTCACACTTTTGCTTGGCAACGGGGATGCACTACCACTTCCACAACTTCCGGTGTGTTTGTATGCGATAGGAAGTTGCATGATAGCTGCCAAAGCTGCAGCTGAGCATGCATGTCAAGCAGCAGGCTTAGGAGGTCTCCTCTCTTTACTTCCAAAACGCTTGGTGCTGGTCCTGCGCCTCGACTGTCTGAGGTCTTCAGACGCTAACTTGCATGTTTGATGCTGGGATTCTCCACCGCCAGGACGGAATCTACCAGGGTTTTCATCACCTGCTCGAGCTGGGGACACGTCTCCATGAGCAGCCCCCACAAGGTGCCATGCCAGGAATTTACCGGCACCGTCTTTGCGATCTTTGCGACTACTTTTGCGATCTCAGAAGAATCTGACACTAAGCTAAAAGCTACTTCAAAGCAGCGCGTAATAACGTAAATCCAGGGGAAATGTTTCAAGAAGATGTCCCGGCGCTTTCGTGGTGCCATACCAGAAGTCATCAAATACATATTCTGTCGACAGTACAGAGTACAGAAACCGACGCGTCTGGCTCTTCCGGGCGACAGGCGTCTTGCATCTTTGGTACTACTGATGGACAGGTAGGTATACATCGGTGGAGAGAGTGTAGAACGGTCAACCGCTGTGGACTAGTCTTCTTCAGCATGAACGTGAGCTCCTTCCGCATATATCGATAAGTCGCCTGAGAGGGCGGCGGAAAAAATGGAGGACACGTAAACCGCGTGCGCTCAGGGAGATTATATACCCTTGGCATAAGGCGCTGCGAATGGTCCAGGTCGGCCTTCCAGCAATACCGTCACGTCGGTCGATCGTCTTTCACGGAGACACAGGTGGGATAAGCATCATCGGGCGATAATTCTGAAGGAACACACATACGGTGTGAGTGCTTCGCTCTGGATGTATCCCATCTGCCGACTCTTTCGTTCGAGAAGTTGGAACGACGAGCCATCACTGATTCAAGCTTCGCCGTAACGAAGAGCTGAACGAGAAGTCAGCGCATGACACATGCAGAGAAACCGCAAGAATTCACCGAATGTTGCGGCGCCTCTGAGCCGAAAGAGATTTCTTAGGGGAACACAGAATGTCATCTATGTGTTCCGCAGCGCCACCTCTTTCAATGTCTGCAACCGGGGCATTCAAGCGCGGGGCGATTCTCTCGAGTTTTGTTGTAGCTATGGCCGCTTCGACCCGATCGACGCCACTTGATGGTACTGGCATCTTCTGACTAGGAGTGGCGATCATCGCGGATCGCTTCAAGATGCTCTCTGACCGAGGAGAAGTCGGAAATATGAAATATTGCGGTTGTTCCTCGATGTCGTCTGTCCTCTTGATAACGCTCACTGCGTCATCCTGCGATATCTTATCGGCGAGGGAATCTCGTATGGCTGATACGTCCCGCGTCGGACGATTGATCCGCGTTTCTCGAGACTTTTGCACTTGCGTGTCCTGGTCGTCGTCATCGAACAACTCTTCATACATGGTCAGATGATCTTTGACGTAGGCGCCCGCCTGCGTCATAGCAAGAGCGGAGATTTGATCGTGTTTGCGCAAGGTAACGGAAGGACTGGCCACGATGGCTGGTTCGGAAGGAATGGCATCCGCTTTGGGAGAGTTTAATGTGCTTTTCGTCGCCATTGGCAGAGACGGCAGGAATACATCTGATTGTCGCTGACGATTTGCACTTCTTCCTGCTCGAAGGTCCAGCTCGACGTCGGCGGTCGCTGTCGGCGTGGCGTTGCCCTGAAAGAGTAAAACCTTTCTGGCAAAGGCGCACACTTCTTCTTCCGATATCAATGCCTTTTGTCGCCTGAACCACTCGAGACACTTGACGCGCAACTCTTCCTTGCCACCTGGCGCAAGGCAATCACCGAACGCCGCAATCATAGCGTAGTAGTCCGCCCCCTTAAGCGAAGGCAGAATGGTGTTTGGCGCAAGGGATCTCGGCTGGAACAGGTCCAGCAGGGCTTGCAGTTCCGGTAAGGTTGCATGGCGGGCGAGAGGGCAATCCTGCAATCGAGCCAATGAGTCCGCTGTTGTAGCCATCAAATGAAAAGTAACGTACCAACTTCGTGGGCCACTGGTTCTTGCCCTGCATTGCGAGCATGCACTCTTTGCGGACTTCATTCATCTTCAGCGCATGCTCCACTGCCTTTTCCTCGACGAATTCGATGGTAACCACCCGCTTGCCACTATTGGGTAGGTAAGCTGCCTGAATGGCCGTGCACTGATTACGACGTTCGCAAGAATGGAAACGCGACGCATTCGCATCGAGTGTACAGAGTAACTGAAGAACAGGGTCGTCGATGGCATTTTGATAGTTGAGGTATCTCCAGCGGTCGACATGAATCTAAGGAAAACGTTTTCAGCAGTCGAAACTTGAACAAGGTCCATATGACTAACCTTGGAGCCAAAGACCAATGCAATTGCTTTGAGAACTTCCTCATACCTGCCACCAGGAGTAGTAGAGTCAGCGATAACTGGGGATATGTTGCTGCCAACGGAGCTTTACCCAGTCGTCCAAGTGTACAAGTAGAATATAGTATCGGACGGGTACATCTGCAGCGTGTGAATGAGATCGCGAACAGCTTCTTCCTACTTTGTTCGCAATCAGTGAGTGGCGACAGAGCCACATACGGCTCGGACGAACCTTGCTGGGCATATCACATGTTCCAATGCTACGACAGCCAAAAATCGTGATGAGTCATCGACGTGTATTTCTCTGATTGCACGTCACTCACACTGCCGACGTATCCAGATAGACTCTATCCAACACTTTATTCCGGTAAAATCCAGCACTGAAGTCGGAACAAGCGGTGTATTCACGACTGTATTGACGCGCGATCTCCATGCCCATTATCTTGGCCAAGTATGGCTGAACTGCTGGATGGCGTTCGAGGCGGTCAAGAAAAGGACGGTCAGGCCGAACGTCACCTGTATGGAGAACGGCGACCCCCGTATCAGGATCCGTCAAGAGGAACCTTTAGCAGGCAAGTCGCACGTGAGCACTACGAAGCGTACATAGGGGTTGAACACCTACATGGCCGAACCAGGACAATGGTTTGCATCCAGCATAGTAACGATAACCCATCTCCGGCGCCCAGTTTCGGAATCATAGCCAACCTCGAAAGCTTCAGGGGAATCGAATGGTATAACACGCTGGGTGTCATCAGCTTGGGAATAAGCACAAGATTGGCTAAAAGTTTGGCAAACGCACGAATGGATCCCGACCTCTTCCTCGCTCCGAGTGCTTCCTCTTTCGCCCCACAGGAGGTGTGGGGCCGATATGAAGCACATCCACCGCTGCAGCCAACCCCTGGTATGCCTTTTTCCGTCTCTCGATGACATTGCGGTCAAAGGCAATCCGGTCCTTTTCCCGTTCATAATTTAAAACGAGTCTCTTCGTCACTTCGCTGCAGACGATGGCAATGTTGGTCGAGGCATTGTCGAGGCCTGTCAGGTGGTCTGTATGTGCGTGAGTTAAGAGGTAAAGCTGAGCAGCGGGGAAACCCGGGGTGTGTCCTTGCGAAAAACTGTCCACCCTGACAGAGGGGAATTCGTCGATATGGCCATCTAGTTGCAGAGGGCAGGTGAGCCGATCTCCATAGCGCACAATATCGAGACCATCGTTGTGGCTTCCAGCACTTACTGTTCAGTCCTGACATACTTAGAGGTGTTTCATTCCCAAACTCTAGCTAGACACGATTGATAATTGTATGAAGTGCGGTACTGCGCGGTTGACAGCTAGGCCGTTCCACAAGCTGTTCCACTGATCATTTAGTGTGCGATGGTGTGGACAGAGTGCTGAGTGGAATTAAGGAATCACTTTGGTCGCTTTGCAGGGTAGAAGGATGCAGCGACTGGTTGGAAACGGTGCAACAATTGAACGTGCCATGCATATGTTCCAGAAGTGAAACGCGAGTCTCGATCGCTCTGGACTGATGTCATGACTACTGTCGTCGACGCGTGTGAACGCTCTCAGAGCTGCTCAAATCGTCGACAACCCATGTATCCTATGTCCACGGCTCCGGCACTCATCTACTGATTTCCTTGAGCTATGTTTACCAGACAGCTGGAGAGCCGCCTGACATCAAAGATATCTCAACCCTGTCCGAATTCCGAAATGTGCGCAGTTCCTCAATGACATTCACATGAGGGGTAAATGACGGCCCACCAAGCAAAGATCGAGATCGGAATCGCTGGGCATCTCCGCATCGCGTCACCCTGTTTCGTCGCCCCCTCTAGATGCTTCCTGCTGGGTTTTGTCGCCCGCTTGTCGCCATACTCTGTCGTTCAAATCGGGTGAATTCCAGGGGAGCGAGCTAGCGAGACGATCTCACAATAGTAGATAGTTCACGTGAAGTCGGGGAAGACGAGCGAGGGGTCATGACGTAGGATAGTCACGAGATCCCAGATACCGCGGATACTACGACCTGTGTATGCCAGATGATTCTTATATAACCACAGAGCCCGCTGTTATTTGCAAGTTCAGTTGGCATAAAGGCTACTTTGAACAGCTCCCTCATTTACACATCACAAATAAACAAGACCAACCCCTACAATGTCTTCCGCCGACGCTGACACCTTGAACAACCCTGGGACCTCCAACCCGGAAACCCATTGTAAGTAGACGCCGCTCGAAAGCGATGCCATTATGCTCACTTCACTCACCTCCTTTTAGTGACCAAGACTGGTGAACCCGACAAGCGATTCAAGGTACGTTTAGCATCTGCTGTCAGGAAATGAAGTTTGTTAACCGATCTCCTTTCCGCCATAGGAGCACGGTGGTGGCTCCCACGGTCACCAAGGAGAAAGCTTTTCCTTTGACAAGGGAGATGGATCTTCGTCTTTGGTCACTGAAGGTACTGGAGAGGACACCGGAACTCACAAGTAAGTGCGTCGTCCTTCATTTCCAAGGGCAACACACTCATCGGTTCCTTCTCGGCGCAGACCCTCTGCTCATGACGGCAAGAAGGAAGATGGTTCTGACGACAAGCGAATGAGCAGCGAGCATGGCTTTGGCGGTGACCGAGAGCGTGCTTCCGAGGCTGGAAAGAAGGGTGGATCCGCTAGCTACGACAACGGCGGTCTTACGACTGAGTAGATGTTGGGCTTGGTGGTTATATGGCTCTGCCGACAGAACACAGTTGTATCAATTTACAAAAAGATGAACAGACCAAAGTATCACGTTTTAAGCTGTCGATTAGTAACCGGTTGTGCGTGATTACTTGGGGCTCGCGGCATTTGACCCGCGATTAGCGGAACACATCGATATAATTGGATTGGGACTGAACATCAGCAACGTAGGGACAAAGCGACAGGAATCGGATGGCAACTAAAGAGCGTTTCTCTTTCCTAGCAACGGCAATACAGGTGGGACTACAACGTATATTATACTAAGGGCATTGAACGGGTCTTAAATCAGTCCCGGTCTTGGTTATTGAGCTACAAATATGCAGATGCCGTGAGTTTTCCGTTTGACCTGCGTGCGAGACTGCTACTCACCACTCGCAAGATGTACAGGAAAAGATTGATGAAGTCGAGATAAAGCGAGAGTGCGCCAAGGATATACTCGTCAGGCGACAATCGCTTCATGATGGCGTGTGTGTCGTAGACAGCTGGGAAAGCCTTGTATCAGCTGTGTCGAGTACTGGACTACACAGATAACACTTACTGTAACCAGAGAACAGCAAAACACCGAAGCAGGCAATGACGAGATCGGTTGTGTGGTTGAATGGCAGGAATATTTGTACGAGTCCAGTAATCAACATGCCCATCAACCCAGCGAACAAGTATGGCCCGAGATTCGAAAAGTCATACTGCGTTGAAAGAGTTCGTGAGCCTGAAGTCACAAAGGATCCGGAATGAAAACGTACCTTGGACTGGAAGGTGAACAATGTCAAGCCGACAAAGACGCCGATGGTGATGACCAATGCTTGCAGGACAATTCTAGCCGAATAGTAGCTGGTTACCGTCCCGATCATCAAGCTTTCAAAGACAGTGAAAGCGCCGAGAAGAATCATGTTGGCGGGGTACTGATGACGCTTGAAGTGTACACCGAAAAGGGTGCCAAAGGAACCGAGAATCGAAACCCATAGTAGCCAAGGATTCTGCCGAGTGAATGCTTGAGCCGACGGATGATGAAGGGCCGCCGCAACAAGGGTCGTAGTCAATAATTGGACGAAGAGAATGCTATAGGCAAGGCAATCAGTAGACTGGTGACCAGCCTGCAAGCAATAGTGCTCACGAATAGATCTTTCGAACAAAGGCCATTCGAATCAGCACATCACAATCTGCGACATTGACTCCGACTTTGAAGTCATCGGGCAAGTCGTCCTCCTCGGGCTGATCGATCCAAGCATTGCCTCGAGTTGTAGAAGGCCCGGAGTGCCCCAGGAGAGAGTGCTGAGCTGAAGCGTTAAGGCCTTCTGCAGTACCGTACGTCTTGGGGTGCGGCGCTGGGTCCGTATACTGGGGTGGCGGAACGACTGGGCTAGACATGGTTGTGATTGGTGCTGTGTGACGTCGTGACCTATAGAAATCAAGATCAGCGGGTGCCTTGAGCTTATATATGGAGTATGCGAGGCGAGTGTTCAGGATGATGGCAAACAGAGGGATGACGAATCTTTCCAGCACGTAACCCGACCCTTCGGAGGTCGCTAGGTTTAAGTCCGTCCAGCGGAGCCAGGGACGTGGAGTTGGGTGGCAAGGGTTGCAATATAGGGGTTTCCATTGAGATCTAGAAATCAGACAATGGGTTGCTTTCTATGAACCACAACAGCTCAGGATAGATAATGTATATTTCCCTATTACACCTTTCACCCGCTTTCAAACCTGCTGTTGCAGAGACCGTCAACTAAGGCGCTGAATGAAGGCTTGCGTGCGGCATGTTTAAGGCCGAGGAAGTGAACGGACCAGCTTCGCCTCTATTCCTCTGAAATTGTGGTGCGCGTGACCAGAGTGTAATAGCCATCCGTTACCAGTTCATGTAGAGTCCCCGTTTTCTGCTGATTTTGGCGGCATCCGTTTCTTCCTCGCCGGTTGGAACGACGACGCCGATACGGGTTTGTATTCGCACACCTTGTGGAGCCTCGTGCAATTGCTGCAAGGCTTTTCACCTGAACACCGAATCTTCCTGTACGGTGCAAATATCGAGATGCGAAGTGACAGCGGAACGACGAAGAAATTGAAGTTGGATTGGTTAGTCATGTGAATACATCAGAAGCTCCATGGCTTCCTCCTGCTGAACAGAGAACTGACCTCCTTCGACAAAACTCGCAAGCCATACCAACTTCTGTCCGCTTTACAGATGGCCCCTGCTTCTTTCTCGCCTTGCCTCTTGACAGATTCGCTGGGCTAAGAATGTGTTTTCGAGATGCGGAATCTTTCGCAGGGGATTTGCTTTTGATCGCAACCGTGACATCCTCGCTGCCCCGTCCACTCGCTCCAGCCTGGGATCCATAATCGGATTCGTCGCCGATCACGTCGTTGCCGGGACGAGGACTCTCGTAGAAAGCTGACGGGAACGGTATGGCTCGAATACCGACTCGGTTGTGGTACGGGTTTGTAGCCCCTGGAGGCTGTAGTGACTGATTGTTGACATCGTAGGCGGTCGACGAGGTAAGAGGGTGCGACTGTAGATTTGGGTGGCGAACTGGAAACAAGACTTGGGAATTGCCTGGCCTTCCGGCCGCTGGAGGGATCCAGTTTCGAGCGAACGAAACAGGTAGTCTGGCAGGCGGAAGCACGATGTCTGGTTCGTGGCAAGCGAATGATGGCGAGTAGGCAAAATGATATTGGTTGAATTGCGCGCTTTCCGGCGTCAGGAGAGGTAGCTGAAATTCACTCTGTGGCGGGTAAAAGTTGGCTGGTGTTGTCACATATCCTTCGTTCGGATCTTGGGTGACTCGATGCCTCTCCCACAAGTTCTCCCCTGCGAAGAGTTCGAGTAGTATCAGTCAATAGGCTGGGACTGATCGAGCCAGAGTGAACCAACGAAGCAGAGCGGCTCGATACAGCCCGATGATTAAGCTACGCAGAGGAAGCATTGCTTACCTGAGGAAACCGAATACATCGTACCTGAATTGGAGTAAGGGTGTGGCGAAAGGTCCAAACGTGGCAATGTTCCGATAACATTCGGCTCTCCCGGCATCACGCTCGGTGATCCGTGAAGAAGAGGCAACGGGAGATACCTGTTGCTCAACATGGTGGAGTGGTGTTCTGGTTCGGAAGGTGGAATCGGCGGGGATGTGTGGGCTGGATGGACGTATGGCGTCAGAGGCTGAAGATGCACTTCGATACTCTTGACGGATCCAGGTCGGATATGCGAGTACTCAGCCACATAGCCTGATGAGGGAGATTGTATGCGTGATCGTTTGCCGGTTTCCATCTCTGACGCATCCTCGACGTATACGTTGGCGGTGTTGAAGTTGTACTGCATTAGTGGTGGCGTGTTCTTGGGCGGGAGTGTCGCACTGAGTTTGATGGCGGTGGTGTCATCAATTACCACGGGTGAACTGGTAGAACAACGAGTCGTATAAGATGGGCAATGGATAGAAAGCAGGATGAAAACTTACCATCAAAGGGGCTAACTGCCGCAGTATCGGCAGGTAAACTATCAACGTTAACGGTGGACCAACCTTCACTTATCGGCACTCGGAGTGGTAGTGTGCTTGAAAGGAACTCACTGGAGGGCAAGCGTCGGATACCTTGAAGCCATCTACGAGTGATGAATGGACTAGATATCGGGTGAGAACGTAGAAGGCGCTGACGGCCTTTATATGTTGATCAAGATGCAACGGAGTGCCCAACGACTATCAGGCGCGGTCGAGTGTAAATGGTCTGAGCACTTTCGTCCGACACTTGAAGGATGTTTTACGTACATGGCATTGCAACCCTTTCATACATGGCCGCAGCTGTTGCGATCATCTGTAAGCCATCAAGCCCTCTGCACTGTCAAAGGAGCAGCGACTAGGTCCAGATATGACTCTGTTGAGCAGCTAACAAATCACGTCTTTGCGCCTTGACAACTACACAACGAACCTCGCTCTCGGATGACACTCGAATTGTCACATGAAGACCAATGAGCGCAGGAAGTCTGGAAGAGTAGAGGTGATGATCCCGACAAAGAAGGGTTCCGTAGCTCGTGATCGAAATTCAAGCTTCGGGCCCGGGTTGCTCCTATCTTCGGGCGGTAGGGCTGAAGAAACGAAAGGCAGCCCGGACATCAAGGGACAGCTGCCTGGAATGTGTAGGAGGGCAGCTTAATCTACACCTGACGAACAGGGTTCGAGGGAACGAGAGGGAATTGTTGCCTTCATTCGCATAGGAGTCAGGCTGGACGAGGCTCGACGGGGACAGCTGGGAGGGATAACCAAAAGAACAGCGTCTACTTGAATTCGACCCGTGCTATCGGGTGTGAAATGGTGACATCCGAAAGGGAGAAAGGATGTCACCGCTTGATCGCCTTCTGCTGGTCTTCTGCCTGAGTCTGCGCGTTTCAGATCCGGGTTCCATCAGGGGAAAAGGACAAAGAAAAGAACAAAAGGCAAAGTGACGCCGGCGGCAGTGAGAGGGATTCCCACCGGCACTTGCTCCGTCGATCGCCTCCTTGCATGGGATTGCGCTTCTGGATTGGCTCATGTCTTGCCGAAAGGGATTCGATAAGACGCGACCGAGTTGCCATCCTCAGATAGCCATCACGGAGTAACGCAGCATATGCGTGAACGCAAATCGAGCGGGATTTCGTGGTTTGTGCGCGCTTCTGTGTGGCAAAAACTATACCCAGAACCACACGCATGATGGTAGTTGAAATGTACGACAGAAGTTGAGCGATACATCCTTATCACATTACGCCAGCAGTTTACGCAAAAGCCTTGCTTCTGGAAATCTGCCGGAGCTCCTTTCCCAGCTTGGTACCGCTCTTCCACTTCTTCAAGCCCTCGGCCTGCGCCACGGTCCGTCCATATCTGCCGCTATCTCCGTTGCCAAAGATGGTTACGGTGCCTTGTTGACCTGCACGTCCGGTCCGTCCGGCTCGGTGCATAAAGTCCAGAATATCTCTAGGCTCCTCGATCAGGAGGACGTGTTTGACAGACGGCGCAAAGTCCAAACCTCTGGACAAGAGCGACGTAGTGATCAAGACTCGGGGAGATTTCGTGTGATCGTCTGAAGAGCCGGAAGTTGGAGTGGATTCGGGCTGTCCAGGTTTGAGCAGGAACTGGTCTAGCACTCCATTGCTGCCTCGAATACGTTCATCGGCATCTCCACTGATGGCGTGACTCGGTACGCCTTTATCAGCCAGAACCTTTTGCAACGCCTTGACCTTGTGGGGCGCATTGCAAAAGACTAGCATCTTGGCCTTTGCCATCTTCCGTCCCTGTGTGTCTTCGAGCATACGACGCTCCGCTGCGTCTGCCGCAAACATTCGCTTGACTTCATGAGCGACATCCGCGAGCTTGTTGCCTGACCCAGACCAAGGTACAAAGTTGGTTTTGAGCTTTGATGGGAGTTGGTGCAGTGTTGGCGACATGATCTTTTGCATATTGGGCAGATGTGTCTTGACGTGCGACAAGAGTGAAGGGGGGACTGTAGCGGTTGACAGCATGATGGAAGGCGGGGGCAGCACGAGTTCCTCTCTTCGCTGCGTTATCGCGTCAATAATCTGTTGCGTCTCTTCCTGGAATTGTGGGCCTGAGAAAAGCTAATGTCAGTAGCGGCATCATAGCCGTTCCCGACTCTTACCCACCTAGCAAGACATCAGCTTCATCAATCACAATCCACTCTGCTTGTTGCTGTGCAATCCAATCCTTTTCCAATCCCTTGGAGATGGCCCTCGAAGTCCCAAATAAAACATCAACATGCCCAAACCTCGTCATGCCACTCGAGGTTGAACTCATCCCTCGGACGCTCAACTTGGCGCCGTGAGACAATGCTTTTGCTACACCTGTCAGCTGTCTCGTCAACTCGTGGGTCGGGCAGATCACCAGAGCGCGTGGAATGATTTGGGTGGCTTCCGCAGAGTCAACATTTGAGGATCGAGGTCCGGAATCCGTCTTTTTCAAAAAGTGCAGTAGAGGTAAGAGGTATGCCAGCGTCTTTCCTGATCCTGTAGACGAGCCTAAGAACAGCTGTCTCGGCTGATCGGCTTGGCCTGGGCGAGTGTTTTGCGGCTTTTGAGCCGATCCTACCGTATGCTGAAGAGCAAGAGCCTGGATCGGTGTTGGAAGAGGCATGTTGGGAACCGATGAAAAGTAGGAAGCGATGCCTTCCTTCAACCCGGGATGTATCGAGTATTCGGCAAAGGGATACCGAGGGATTTGTGTGTTTCCGGATTGATTGCGGGTCGTGCCTTGTTGACGCTGAAGGTACTCCATAACAGAGAAGGCACTGTCGGAACGACTGGTCCTTGGTTGCTCGATTTCCCTCTCGTCGATCAGCTTGCGGGATGTCGTTCTCTCTTGACGGTGAGATGCTTCTGGAAGGTGAGATCCTCCTGGTCAGTGGACCGTGCAATCAACCTAGGACCAACATACCTGATCTCGGTGGCCGCTCGGCTGGCGCTTCCATGGATCGGGGTTTATAGGTATCATTGGGCCTGCGGGTGGATCCCTGATATCGAGGAGCATCCCGGAGAGCGATGACTGTAGTTGACAAGCGACGGGTGCCACTGGTCGTGGCGAGCCTGGCCGCACACCTCGGCAGAAGGCACGGGCAAAGCGTAGATGGAGCGATCATTATGATGGACATGCGAAACAGCTGGTTGGGACTTGACCAGGGTAATCAAGATAAGAAGGGGTGTGATTTGGTCGGCCATAGATGTCACTCTGGTCAAAAATATCCGGCTTGTTTACGATGTGGGACAAGGGGCGATCGAGATCGTCGTCACATGAAGGTGGAAGCAGAGACGCGGTTGGAAGGAAGGTGCAAAGCGCGTTTCAGGTCTCGTTATTTCTGCCTCTTGCGCAGCGTTCCCGAAAGATTGCTGCACAGCAACGCTGCCATCGCTCTTCAGCACCGATTCGGAAAGGACTCGGTAAAGCACACTCTCTACTCAAATCCCGGTCGAACTCTGCGCCAAATCGCCTCAAAAGAGCGGGAAAGTTTGCCTTCCAGACATCAACAGCTTGATTCATTTGTCAGCATGTCAGCCACGATGGTGAGTGATGCGCAATGTGGGTTGCGCTGTGCATGATTCGGTGCTCAAAGTTTTCCTGTTTAGATGTATGGCGCCCAGTCATCGGCGAAACCAGTACTTGATATGGGAGGCAAGTCTAAACTTTGACAGCATCACAGGGATACATAGCTCACCCAGTGGTATGTTACGTAGACAACGCCGCTGAGAACTCGTTTTGCCGATTCTTTGAGAACATGCCTCCGGTACGTGCAATATCCGCAGTGGATTGAGTCTGTAACTTACCGACAGGATGCACAGCGACTTCCCGGTACTGTCAGACTGTTTGACCGAGGAGTAAGTTTGCTTCTGGTTCTTCGTCCACATCCGTTAACACGTTTTCTGCGACAGGAATACTTTTCAGCGCATGGACAAGATGCTCTTATGATCGCCTCTCAGGTGTACAAGACCACCAACGTCATCAAGTACCTCGGAGCCGGAGCTGCATCGAAGGCTTCGTCGTCTACCGCCAATGTCAACGGGATGACGGCCAAGGGGCTGCCAAGTCTTACGCTATCAATGGCGCTGGCAAAGGGGTTCTTACGGGAAGCGTTGACTAGCCGGCAAATGAGAGTGGAGATCTGGGAAAGCTCGGGGGGAATGCAGAGGAATGCGTCGAAATGGCAGCTCGGAAAGGAGGTAAGCTGGGCAAGGAGTTGCTCATCGTGTTGAAACCTGACTTGGTCACTCGCAGGCTTCGCCTGGAAACCTCCAGCAAATGGAAGACTTGTTGTTCAGCAACATCGACAATCTCTCGTCTCCGCTAGTGATGGCGGTGAAATTGGTGCTCGCCAATGGAGGAACGTCCAGGGTCGTTGGTGTTGCCTTCGCTGATGCCAGCTCGCGCAAACTGGGAGTTTCAGAATTCCTGGATGATGAAATGTTCAGCAATTTGGAGGTAGGTTTCCCAGTTTGCTGCGTCGGCGGTCATCTCACCGCCTTTTTACGGGAAGAGTTTGGTAATCCAGCTTGGGATCAAGGAGTGCTTGATCGCCGAGACTCGAGAGACCAAGCTCAGCCGCGAGGGAGCAGGAAAGGGCAAGAAGGCTGCACCGATAGAGATCGGTGGCGAACCCGCACAGGCTCCATCAAAGGCGGCGAAAGGGAAAGGGCGAGATGAACACGATCTGTTGAAGATGATTGGTGTTATTGAGCGGTGTGGCGTGGTCATTACCGAGGTGCAAGGAGGTAAGCGGACGATACACCACAACCGAAGAATTGCTGAGCGGATCGTTAATACAGGGATTTTCAATGCGAGCGGAGTGGAACAAGATATGAAGAAATTGCTGCACAGCTCGCTGAACCCGCTCGCCATGCGTGAGTTCTATGACGCTGATCAGCAGCGGACGAGTCGTTGACACAGATACGATAGCCGAATTCGATCTCAAGGTCGCCATGTCATCTCTAGCGGCGATCATGAGCTATCTGGATCTGGCTGACGCGGTTCCTCATCACGGACAATGGCGACTCTTACATCACGACCTTTCGCAATACATGAAACTTGATGCGTCCGCCTTGAAAGCCCTCAATTTGATGCCAAATCCGCTTGAATTGGGTGGGAACAAGAACATGAGCTTGTATGGTTTGTTGAATCACTGCCGGACGGCTCAGGGCCAAAGGTTGCTGGCGATGTGGCTGAAGCAGCCGCTAGTCAACCTGCATGAGATTGGTTTGTGCCGTTGATAAGGTGCAAGTATGACCTGTTCCGCTGACCCGATTTGACACAGAGAAGCGGCAAAACATGGTCGAAGCCTTCGTCGAAGATCACAACACAAGGAGAAGCTTGCAGGTTCGTTTGCCTGAGTGTCTTCAGGTTGGAGCCACCGTTAAACTTTTACTCCCAGTCTGATTGCCTCAAGCCGATGCCCGACTTTCTTCGCCTGACCAAACGCTTCAACAGAGGCATCGCCTCGCTGGAGGATGTAGTGCGAGTGTACCAGGCAATCTCCAAAGTGAGCCTCGTTTAGCAGGCGAGACGGTAATCGCTGACACCCCCTTTTGCGGTGTATTTCTCTAGCTGCCGCAAATGATTCAGTTGCTGGAAAACACTCAGTCAGATAAGCAGGAACTGTTAGGTCTTTTGGAGCGCACATTCGTTGCACCGCTCCGTGTGAGTGTATTCCACGCTTGGGCGTATATCATCGATGCTGACGCGTCCTGCGCATGTCAGGAACATAATCAAAATCTGGAGCAGTACAGCAACATGGTTGAAGAGACTATTGACCTAGACGAGTTGGCACACCATAACTTTGTCTTGCAAGCAGCATTTGATTCAACGCTCGAAGAGATCAAGAGTAAGCTTATGGGTGTAATGGACGGACTGGACGAGGAACACGACAATGTCGCCATCGCAACCGGTATAGACAAAGAGAAGAAGCTGCACTTGGAGAAGCATCACGTATATGGATATTCTTTGCGAGTTACGAAAGCGGTAAGCTGACTCGGAAAGGTTTATATCTGGGCTAAGCTAAATCTGCTGCTCCCGCGCTCAGGAAGTAACGAAAATCAAAGGCAAAGGCTATATAGATCTCGCCACCCAAAAGTCTGGAACGATATTCACCACGCGGAAGCTCAAGGCGTTGAGCGAAGAACATACCGAATTAACACAACTATACGAGAAGACGCAGAGAGGACTTGTCAAGGAGGTGGTAGCTATTGCAGGTACGTATCCTCTCGGACTCGCGTCCGGGTACGCTGACTTAGTGGCATGTTTAGCATCTTACACGCCAATCCTGGAGGCTTTAGACAACCTCGTCGCGTCTCTCGATGTCATAATCAGGTAGGGCAGTCCAATGATTTATGCCTGATCTGGGCTCAGACTGCTCCAATGACAGCTTTGCGCACGTTTCTGACAATGCACCTATCGCATATGTGAAGCCCAAGGTGAATGAAAAAGGTAAGCACTCTTGTCCGGCCACTGCGACTTTGCTAATTATGCCACCACGAAGGAACGGGAGACCTCATTGTCAAACAGGCCAGACATCCGTGTCTCGAAGTACAAGATGACATCAATTTCATCGCGAACGATCATGTCATGCTGAAAGGTTAGTAGGCCGACGTCGTTGCTGTGATGACAAGCTGATTCTTCGTTCACCAGGCGCTGGAGAGTTCCAAATCCTGACGGGACCTAACATGGGTGGTAAAAGCACATATATCCGACAGGTCAGCAAAATGATCCTTTCTTCATGTATAATACGCTAATCCCGAATCTTGACAGGTTGGGGTCATTGCTCTCATGGCTCAGGTTGGTTGCTTTGTTCCTGCGGAAGAAGCGACATTACCCGTCTTCGACTCCATCCTGGCTCGTGTGGGTGCCGGCGATAGCCAACTGAAGGGTGTATCCACATTTATGGCAGAGATGCTTGAGACCGCTGCTATCCTGAAGGTGAGCAGGTTCCGAGCTCCTGGTGACTGAGACTGATCCTTCCGCCCAACCAGACGGCGACAAAAGACTCCTTGGTCATTATTGACGAGGTAAGCACCCAATCGACCACGATGAGGGGGCAATCCCTAAATCATGGCTTCTGCGTAGTTGGGGCGAGGTACCTCGACATACGATGGCTTCGGTCTCGCTTGGGCTATCAGCGAGTACGTCTTACGACTTTACCGGATTATTGGTCAGGCTAATCCGACGGTTCAGACACATCGCAACGACGATACACTGCTTCTGCTTATTCGCGACGCACTTTCACGAACTCACCACTCTATCTCAATCGTTGCCGCATGTCAAAAACTATCATGTTGTCGCGCACGTCACACAAAAGGACGAAAACACCAAGGAACGAGATATTACGTTACTGTACAAGGTCGAAGAAGGTACGCAAGCTCCGATTAACTTGCTGCTCCCCTTGTTGACATAGGAGACGTTACAGGTGTTTGCGATCAAAGTTTTGGTATCCATGTAGCTGAACTTGCCAACTTTCCGGAGAGCGTAGTGAGAGTAAGTGACATGGCGACAGGAGATGGGGCTGGAGCTCATCCTGGACTCTGCATCCCAGCTGGCAAAAAGAAAGGCAGAGGAGTTGGAAGACTTTGGAGGTACGTGTTGTTACATCCTGAGTCATCGGTGCTGATCCTCGCCAATTCGCATCTCAGACGGCACGGAAACGGGTGACGTCTTTGCGAAAGTCAGCAAGCAAGAAACCGACGAGGGGACGAAGATCGTGCAAGAATTCTTCGCGGCTTGGACAGCGTTGGAAGAGGACCAGGATTCGAGTATGGCAGATGAGCAAGATCATGTCGAGGCCGAACAGAAGAGGCTACAACAGGTAGTTGTTCAATTCAAGGACAAGCTGGAGGGGAATGCGTGGGTCAAGACGGTACTGGAGAACTTTTAGCAGGATTGGAGTCATCGAATTGTTTGCGTTGTCGCAGAAAGGTGCAAGGTGTCGAGGTGGAGGGTGCCTATCAGTTGTTTGTATTACGCTCTGTAGCTGAACCATTGCGCGAGTTCGCTACAGATGACTCGCAGGCTTTCATCTCTTTCTTCGACTTCGTTCGCGTTGTCCGGCTCATGCCGGTCATCAACTGGAATTCCTTTATTTGGTTTAGTACTTGCATGGTTTGGCGATCGCGCAAGATCCTGGTCGACTGACTGCGTGGCTCACGATCTTAATGTGATAGCCATGAAGAAATGAAAGAACGCCGGTTATGGGAAGGGCCAAGATGCTAGCTCCATAACAACTTCTTGCTACACGCACAACAGAAACTGGGACGGCCCTATATGTCTTGCCGAAACGGAGCGCGAGGAATGCCTTCGAAAAGCTGGCAAATCGAAAGTGACTACGCTTGCAAGACCATAGGGGCAAGCTGGGAAATCTGCGTAAGCGCCGAAAGACTCCATCAGCTTTATAGCCCTCACCTGGAACCTTTCGTCGTCTCGCGACCCGATGAGGTTGGTGGTCTGGCTCAAACCTAGCTTTTCCATGAAAGGCAGGGCCTCTTCCGAGTTCCGATCGAGGTCAGCCGAAGGATCTGGAACAAGGATGACAACCTACCAGGAGGCGAAGCCAGGCCGACCGATAAGTTCATATCGGCTGCCTGAAGGAGCTTGCGACCGATTCCTTGCTTCTGGTAGTGAGGCAAAACGGCGACCGAGTCGATGACTACGTGAGGATCAGTATCGTGTCATCCCAAGTTCAAAGTCTGCCGACCTACATAGGTAGCTGCCCTGCGACGTGATCTGGCTGCCCATCTTTCGGATATCCGCTTGTTGATTGACCCACCACGAGGTAGTTCGGCCCCTCATACCGACAGTTACCCTAGTGTCGTAGTAAGGGTTGGGCAGGGCAGGGTTGCTCTCTACGGCGGCGTCGGACGGACGTTCCCACCCCAACAGGTGACCGACGACATGGCCGCCGAGTTCAGCGACGAGGGCAACCCCGTTGGAGGCCCGTTGAATGGCAGCGCTGATACCAGCAATAAAGGCCTTGATATCATTCGGGTCTGCCTCGGGGTTGACGTGCTGGAACCAAGAGATGTTTTGATACGCTTGGTAGTAGACCTCGCCAATCATGGCATCGTCGGTAGCGCTGGCAGGGCGGATAGTTACGTTCATGTTGGTTTCGTTTGGCTTGTGACTATCTTGTGATTGTCTTTGGTTGATTACGACCAGGAGTCAAGACCATATCCAGTCTGCTAGGTTTCGCGATATATACCTAAAATATGTCGCTGTTTGCCCTTTGATCGTCGCATACATCAGGATTCAGGGGTCATGACAAAGGATGTACACCCCGACCCCTACAAAGATTCCATCAGCCCAATGTAAAGGCAAGTATTAAGTAACGAGCGACTAAACACATCCTTTGTCCATCGGTAGATTGGCTTCTGCCTCTGGTCCTCTCCTCTTGTTAAGCGCAACCTTTGTGACCGACAAAAGCAAGGCCGCAACCTGAATGAATATGTACAACGATCCACACCCATTACAAAGTTCATGTACAAGACGCTGATTCGCAGAATCTATGAGCGATATACAATTCCCCTATTCTCGACATGCTCCCAGACCGCTCCCACCTTGGCGTTTAGATCATCGTACTTTTCCTTCTCCGCGGCCATCTCCACCAGCACC
This sequence comes from Naganishia vishniacii ANT03-052, assembly GCA_015708705.1. Lineage (NCBI taxonomy): Eukaryota > Fungi > Basidiomycota > Tremellomycetes > Filobasidiales > Filobasidiaceae > Naganishia > Naganishia vishniacii. Next base: position 819,054 of record MU158398.1, read on the forward strand.
GACTTTTCTGTCCTGTCCTGCGCCTCCCGGCTTCCCGAAGCCCCCTTTAAGAATCCCAGCCGGTTTCTGATGCTCGAATGAGCAGGCAGACGAGGACTAGAGTCGCGCGAGTAGTTCAGTTCCGGTAAGGGAGGTCGATCAAACGCAGCAGCTGCGGCACTGGCGACGCTCCCTAGCATGTAGAGGGCCCCTCGTTTCTCCTTGACCTGAGCAGTACCCGGCTGCTCTCCTTCCTCCTTATCGGAGAGCTCCATGTCAACGGCCATATCTTCAACTGCGTCGCGTATGGGGCTCATCATGTCGTCTGCGACGTCCATCCGGGACTGGGTGACGCGGCGGTCGTCGCTTTCATCTGAACCTAATGATCCGCGGCCCTCTGCGTTGGGACTGGTATTATCAGGGGTTGAAGTCGAAAGCGACGACTTCTTCTTGCGAGATGCCGGGAGCTTATTAGTACCGGTTAATGGAGAAATACCACTCGAGACGGCTTGAACGGCAGTATCCACCTTGCCTCCCGACGCGCGGACGGCCTGCTCGAGATGTTGAATGTAATTGATGGCTAAAAAAGAAGATTGAGCGGGAAGATCAAGATTGTACCACTGAAACACACCTTTTTGCAAGATTGCAGCCTTAGAATCTGCGTTTGTAGTCTCTGGCAGGATTGTACGCAGGGTAGCAAAGCCTCCGTTGATGCTCCTGTAACGCCAGTCAGCAACGCAACGTCTGACGAAATTCGCTGCACTCACTCTCTTCTCCGTTGTTCGCACTGCAAATGAGCGAGTCGCCGCACCGCACTCGGATCTGACTGTGCAGGTGGGGTCGTTGACAAGTGTTCCGGAATCGCGAATCCTTGCTGGCGTCGCTGACGATGAAGCGGCTGCCCTGGTCCACCGCTATGATTCGGTGTCATCATCAGCGCCGTGCGTGGTGTATTCCGAGGGCTATTGGTAGCGCTGTGCGATGCCGAATCTTCGCCCCCGAAACCCGGTCCGAGACTCGTGACCGAAAGTGACGATCTTCGAAGGTCGTGATCGCTCCCGGCTTGTGAACCTCGTCTCGGTTCGAGCTCCGCTATGTCGGAATAAGCCAAGGCAGAATTGCGGCTACCAGCGGTCGAGCTGCGCCGTTTGCGGGGCCCAGTTGTCGGCAGTTCGTGATGGTAAGGTGCGTGATAGACGGCAGGCGGTGGCGGCCGTGATGGGTGTGTCGTAGCATGGTAGGATGACGCATAAGCGGGACCATGTGCGTTGAGAGGCAAAGAAGAGGCGCTATGATGACGGTGTAGTGATCCGGCCATGGATGCATAAGACATGGGTTCATGGTCGTAGGCATGGTGTGTATATGAGTACCGCGGGGATGACATGCTCGGTGGCGACTGGTTCATAAAGCTTGATCGAAGATTAACAAAACTTGTGTTTGCGCTGTTGCTCGTCGATACGTTCGCCGATATAGGAGTAGTTGCAGACGAAGAATGAACCGAGTAAGGACTGGTCATGCTGGATACTGACTGAGAGTGTGGTCTACCGGTTCGACTGGGGCCAGGTTTAGACTGCGAATGTGCTCGCGAGTGCGACGACGACGGCGCTGGAATCGGTGAATGAAGGGTTGATGTCGGCGTCGATGTGTCGGCTGAGGGAGAGTAGGCATGAGAGTAGGAATGCGCATGGCGCACCGGCGGCGACAGGGTGTCCCTGATTGATGGCAACGGGTACTGTGAAGGGCCTGCGCCAATCCGCGGCAGTTCGTTGTCGATGGTGAGCCTGGCCATGGCGCTGTATGAGGACGAGTACATCAAGGGCGGCGAGGACAGGAAACGGTCGAGCTTGTTGCGGTCAACTTCGTGTAGGAGCGGACCTAGAGCAGAAGTCATCCTTGAACAGTAGCAAGATGATGATAGCGAAGATAGGAGTAGGATACACCTCCTATTCTCACATGATCACGCTACCGACCCCTATTGCCCGTCCGCGTCCGTCACATGCCCACATGTAGGGAACAAAATCCAATACCTCATTCAACTTCTGCAGGATTAACCTCCGCCAAGCGATTTCCCCGAATCGAGCGGAGCTCACGCGGAGCCTCCCGCTCTCGCTAGCTCTCTTTGCCCGAAGATCCCCCAAAGGCGCCGCCTTTGACTTGAGCCCCACCGAGCCGGTTGTTGGTTTTGGACAAACTACTAACAGACTGAGCCGGACATCTATTGTACGGTCGTTTCTTGTTTACAAGGGAGCCTCGAGACGTTTGGAAAGCTGTCTAGATTGACCATCACTTGCACCTGAGAGCGTAAACCGCTGGCCGGTCCGGAGTCATCAAACGATGTCTCGTCAAGGGCGGCATCACCGAAGTCCGGTTGCGACCGAAGAAAGCAGATTATCTCCTACGTGTCCATGCGAGGCATATGCAATTCCGTTTAACCGTGCATGGCGACCGGAAAGATGGTATGGGGAACTGTATGGGGTCAGTTTGCAGTGGCAAATGGCAAACGGCAGCCGTCAGGCTCAACCTTCTATTGCTCCAGCAGCACAACATAACTGACACGCTGATGTCGTCTGCTCAACTTTACTGATGGGACTCTCGTCTGGATGCTGAAATCAGCCCTATGACCTTCCGTGACCGTGGCCCACCTCGTAGCAGAGACCAGCACCGCGCCCTTGAAGCCCTCCAACAGGCCCAGAACGCAAATTGGCAATTCGTTACCTGACCATCTGGCGCTTCACATGGCGTTCGCGCAATCCGAAGCTGGAATGCGGCAGTTGCAGTCCGCGTGGGCGGCTATTGCGGCGCTTCATCGCCGAGGCGGAGAGCCAATAGTCTCAGCCGGATTCAGAAAGGGTACTGTTTGGACGCTATCGAACGCAGCCTTAGCGAGAGCTGTTTGAATAACGGTTATCTAGGCGGTGATGGATCAGTCTGCGACACACCTCGACTCATTGCTTTTATGTTGAGTCCTAGATGATCCGCTTCTATACAACTTGGTATATGCAAGCCAGACCTTTCCTATACCGACAAAGTTCCCGTTACATTCCAAACGACCCACCGCTGCCATCTAGCAACGCCCGCGCTTTGGCATCCATCTGTCCCACCAATGGGTCTTTCCCAGCATGATGTTCCCATTCAATATGTGATGGCTGTCTGTTGCCATGCTGCGTCGATCCTGGGCCGTATAGGCCATGTACCGGTGCTCCATGGGCGAACCCATAGCCTGCTGGATCCATCTCGGCGGCATATCCGCCTGCGTCTTGGCCCGTCGCTTGCGAGTAGGGCAGGGTGTAGTACACCGCCTCTTGCGCCATGTGCCCAGTCGCTGAGGTGCCAATCTGCACACTCATGCGTTCTGGCCCGACATTGTGGCTAGAGTCAACATCAAGCGCCTGAATCGGCAGCGAAGGTCGCCGACGTTGATGTCTCGTGCTCATCAGGTAGTGTGCCATCTCCGGATGCTGGCCACCAGTCGGGCCCACGGGCGGCCCATGATCTTGCTGTTGGGGTTCGTGAGCCGGTATGGTGTACACGTCGCCCGCGCCTACTGCCTCGTGGGTCGGATAAAAGACTTGACCGACCGGAGCGACATGTCCGATCTGTCTAGTTACAGTATTCGAGCTTGGGGGATGACTGGCTGTAGGTGGCGGATGGTACGAGAATGGGGACTCTTGTGCTCCTACTGAATTCCCATAGATTTCGGCAACCTGACTTGAACTGGCAGGTCCGATGTTTCTAAAGTGTTGCAGCCCTTGTTCCGGTATGTAGCTTGGTTGTCCACTTGATGACACGCCAGAACGCCGAGAATGCCACGAGTTGAGAGATCCAGATGATGTATATGACGGATTCGAAGAGCTGTAGACCGGTACGAGCCCTCCCTGGCCAGTATGCTGCATCGTCTGAGGCGTAGGCGGCACCGAAGTTAGAGGCCCACTTTCATACGTCACGGACCCAGCCTGGGTGCGCAAAGGTACCGGCTGGAAAGGAGAGCGCGCATAGCTGGGCGGCATACGTCCATTCACCATCTGTATATGGCGTACTGACGGCCCCAGTTGTTGCTGGGGATGCACGTAGGCTGAGTCCGGATGCGTTCGATACGACCCCTGCAAGTCCTGTCTTTCCCGTTGATCGATTCCCATATGGACTCTGGATGAGATTTCGTGGTGTGAAGTGTGGGAAACGGTCTCGATATATTGCCGTGGCAAGGTGTGTCTTTCGCGACTCGAAACCGGACGATCGTCCATGTAGACAGGCGCCATACCTTTGCTTGAACCCGCAACCGGTTGGGAAATGTACTGGCTCGACATGGCATAACCTTGGTGCATATTGGCAGTGGGTGGCCTTGATTCTGGGTTGGAGTCCCGCGTCATCGGCCGGGTACGCTGGGCGTTTGCTATCTGCGATGTTTCCGGGCGGTCTGTAGTCCAAGGTCTGCCATACGGCCCAAATGGTTGATGTCGCATCGCATAACCAGGCGACAAGGGCGTGACCGGTGCCGGACCCGAATGGCCCATGTCAGTGGGCAGTGGGACGGCGTTCAGCGTTGGTCCTGACATGATTTGAACCGGAGAGGGCGCATACGGTTGATTTGAAGCGGGTGGAATGTCGTAATCCGCTGGCTGAAAGACTGCCATCCCGTCCGATTTGACTGCGTCCTGCAACCCCGCTCGATGATGTTGCGTCGAAGGACCAGGGCCAGCTTCGGGCTCGACTTGTTGCAGGGAAACGCTGGCCGTTGATAATTTCTTTGACTTTTTCCCCTCCTTGTTCCGCGTCCGCTTGGCCATCTTTTTTGCTTCAGCTTCTTTCCCCAATTCGATTACTTGACCCGCTCGCCTTTGATCGCGCAGCGCCTTGATGGAGAGATGCGTATGTATTTCTCCAAGTGAAGCGAGCGTCTTCTGATTCGCGGCAAACTCTTCCGCATGGCATGACGAGACGTGTTGCCGAAGGTTGTCGAGCCGGGAAAACGCCCGACCGCAATGGCATGCAAATGGCCTTTCACCTGTATGTTTTCTAGCGAACAAGGACGGTGAGCGGTGCATTGCAAGCGGAATCGCGGCTATACGACAAACCTACCTGATATGTCTCGCTAGGTGTTCACTACGAGTAAACGTCTTTGCGCAATCTCCGTACCCCATGCAGACATAGATCTTGCCCCCACTGACGCCACTTGGCATGCGCTTTGCTTTCCCACTCGCGGGATCCAGCTCAGTGTCTTGAGATTCGGCAGGTTGATACCCATGTAATAGCTGAGGCTGATCCGACCCTGGGACTAGGGAATAGTATTGCCGAACTGGCTTCTCCGGGCCCTGACTTGTGTGAGGCGGCGAGGGGACGAAGTGCTGAGCATTGCCCGTTCGGGCATACGGTTGGTGGAGGGAAATTTGCCGCCCTCTTGTCTTGGGGGAAGGAGGCAGGTCCGACGCATTCCCATTGGCATTGGCCGGGAAGGCGAATGGGTTGTTTACGGTCATGCCATTGACGAAACCTTCGGACCTTGTTGAGCTATGCCTCAAATCCTCGCTCTGAAGCATTTCGAGGGGTTTATAACTGTGCGTTGCCGACAGGCTTTGGAAAGGTTCGAGGTGTTGTTGCATAGGGTGACCGGTTGGCTGGGAATCGGATGATTCTTGCTGCTGAGGTTGCTGGTGATAAAAGTGATGCTGGTTCTCTGGAGCGATAAATGCCTCGACAGGTGCATCAAAGGGAGCTGGCTTTTGCAGAGGTCTTTGCCCGTCGCCAGTGTTATTGTACTGATTCATTTCCCTCACCCCCAGGCAGCACGCTGAAAGCGTCGTCCAACGCCGGGCGATAGGTATCTCGTTCCGGAGAGCAAGACGTTGCCAAGCTCCAAGAATTATCGCGTGCGACTGCTGCCCACGGTGTGTATGGACAGTTGAAATACGGACGCGTGCATATAGACCAAGAGTACTGCCGTGAAACAATTAGCCTTTGAAGAGCCTGGATTGTTGAATTGTCGGCGAGGGTTATGGGCGGACTATTCGGGGCCGTAGCATTATCAGCAATGAAAAGACCAATTACAGTGGGCTGCGCTCGAGCGTGGCATTTTAACCTCTCTGCACTTACCTTCCCCGCTGTAAGCCTGCCAAACTTGCTGGTGAAACGGCCTACTCAATTTGCTGCGAGTGAGACCTCGTCTCCGGCAGTCCGGAATAAGGTGCCGTAAGAACGCGTCCTGTGAATTCCTCCTAGTGATGAGTCTAGACCAATAGAGGTTGTTGAAGACGTGATATCGGTAACTGTTTGCTTTGTGTGCGTATGTGAGACACGACGGTAGATAAGTCGCGTGCCCGAAAAGCACGGCGGGCCAAAGTCAATTCAAAGAGGCCTAGATCGTTCCTGCGCGGATCCAAAAGACAGAAACAAATGTCTGTGCGCGGGATAGGATGGGATCAGCGTTGTTGGTAACATGACGACCATGGACTTTTGACCCTGTCTCGAGCGGAGTGAGAGGCCTTTTCCGAGGATACGTGACTTACCCTGTTTGCGTATGAGCGTGAAGGCTACCTGCACAGCGGGTCTCACGTCAAGAACGACCCTCGAGAGAGCTTCGCAAGAAGAGGTCGACCGAGGTTCTGTCTTGCGGTTGGACGGAAGAAGCGGAAATGAAGCAACATGTGGTCCAGGAACAGTATTGAGGCGAGCGGAGAAGATACGGGTGCGGAGAAAAGCACGTCGTTTCGGACGTATGGGTTGGTGATACAGCAACGGAGAAGCAATGCAGGTTAGCCATAAACTCCAAAACATGCTTTGACACTCCGTTGATCTGCCGCAGGGCAAGCTTATCCGTGATATCGACCAATATCGCCGTGTTCACAGATCTGGATCTGAGGCAAGTGAACGAAAGCCGCCAACAGCGAGTATTTCCAAGATCGCGCAACCACGTATCTGTCCTCCTTGAGCTCGACGCCATCCGACTTCCAGTTCCGCTTCACCGCGTTCGTCGACTTGCTCTTATCATCCACGGTCCGAGATGTGATACGCGGTGGATCGCCACAAGGTACTCACCGAAAGAAAGCACTCGTGCAATGCAAAGGCTTATCTCGCTTCAACTCCGAATGTCTTCGTTTGATTAGATTTGGTCGGCGGCAGTATCGCAATGATGTTACTAGTCGTCAACAAATAACATGGGCGCGACGAAATTAGTCGACAGCCGAAATCTCGGTGAGGGTATGCCACGGCTTACCTGTCCGACGCTTATTTGACGTCTTTCTCCTGTTATTGAACGCGATCCCCGCTGCTATACCGCCATAATCCACACTTAATACTTCTTGGTGCGCCGTCTGTCCGACTCGGAGATGCCTGGATTCCCACAGACGACTAATTGAGTAACCAGCGACGTTCAAAAGGCTGGTGATACCGTGAAGATCGATGGACTTCCTAGAGGTCGAGGGGCAATTTCCGAGCTCGTTTGTAGCGAGAATGCTGTGGGTTGGTGATTGCCCGTGCCTGGGGTATATCGTGCGTTGTGATCGCGAGAGAGCGAAATGGGATCTTCGCTGAGGAACGTCGTCGAGCGAGAATTATGAGCGATGATCAGCTGGACCTGCTTTCCTGCTGTAAGATTGACGGTGGTGCCAACGGTAGCTGGATATCAACACAGCAGAACGGGTGGAAGGGCGGATGAAGGTGGTGCTTGACCGAAGTGCGAACTATAGCGAGTTGCTGATTGAAGGCTGTGTGTGTGAAGCTGTGTGTGACCTGTGTATACCGCTGATGTGGTCGACGACCGAACGGATGCCCTGAAGTGGCGTGTGTATGCGCTGGCCAATGAGGGATCCTCGAGCAGGATTCGCAAACCACCCCTTGTTCCTGGCCCTGAGTGTCTCGGCAGAGGTCCGGCGTGTATCAGCTGCGCATGCAATAATGTCCAGTTGGCGTCGAGGATGTTCAAGAAGACACGGAGTGCTCCACCTGGATAGATGTATAGTTGAACTTGATTGGAACCCGTCGATGTGCTGTTCTGACCTTGCTATGTTGATGAACTTACTGTAAGATTCGCGCGAAATCCGACGGATCAGATCTCTGCGAAAATGCTTTCTACCGCGACTTACGTACAGCAACTGCCTATCGGGTGAGACGATCGGTTCTAGTGCTCAGATGGGTCGCAGGGCGAAGGGGACTGGAGCGAGCTGTCGGGACAGAGGGGAGAATGCACGACATGGACGATCTCGTCAACCTGTCCGTCACCGCCTCGAATGCAGCCAGAAAACTCGGAAGAAGTAGACGATTGCCAGCGGAGCTAGGCAAGCAACGGAGCAGGCCGCGAAGGCTGAAAGAGGCAAATCATGCAGGCGAGAAGAGCCACTCTAACAGGCGGGATAAGGCCAGAATAGATCGACATCGCGCTAACGTATAGGCCGGAACCGGAAATGATATATAGGAAAGTGCGCCTGGCTACGACTGAGCTAATGTACGCGGTCAGTTTCGTTCATCCAGCAATTGTTCAGAGATAATAGTAAAAGCTGTTCAGAGGGTTGTCCCGAGATGTCATAGGATGGCAGAACAGCCAGAATGGGCAGCTGAATGGGCAAACATCAGATTGAGAACATGTAGAGCGGTCCAGACGCTGGTCGTCGGCGCGGGCTTCGTCGGGGCAGCGGGCGCGACCAGCGCAGCGTAGCACGAATCGCCAGCTACGAATAAGCTTTTGAGGTATGATATGTGCGGCGGTTTTTGGACGCAGCGCGGGGCAGTGGATTTGGAATGAAAGTGTTAGGAGGAGCAGCTGGAGAGGCCCAGCCTGCGGAGTCCTCCAGCTTGTCGGGCAACTGAACGTGCTATCGACTGCAACTTCCAGTCAACGTTGTCTATCGGAGGACAACTTCAAGAACGGAAACTGGACGGAGAAGCTCCGGAGGAAACGGAGGGCAAAGCTGACGAGCGAGCTGGAGGCAAGTCGACATCGATTTGAGGTACCTGACGGAGATGCAAGTCACAGGACGGGCAGCGACTTTGATAAGATGGATATGTACCGGTATTGTAAACTCGCGCTGCAGCACTGCAGATTACAGACAGAATGATGTCTATCAGCTTGTGTCTTTAACAGTCTGTCGCCCTTGAGGGGTATGAAATCCCTCAGATTAAAGAAGTGATTCGACGACTTCGCAATGGTGCCCTGACATGACGTAAAGTACCCAAGTATAGGAGATTTGTTCGTGCCTCTTGTCAGTAAGTCGACAGTACGTCAGTACCAGTCCCTTGAGGAACGCGTCCGGGTTCAGGAACATCCGGTCTGCAGCTCGGTAGCTAGTTCGGTCTGCGCGTTCCTCCACGAAGGCTAGACCTTAAAGAATCCGGACTCGTCGAAGAAGGTGTACTGCCGATGTGTTGTTGTGTTGTGGAAGCTGTTGTGGAAGGCATCGCGGAGGAGAACGTAGCGAAAATGAAGAACACGGGCTGCGACAGCTGCTGTGACTTTGGGCGAGCCAGTGACTTCCAATGCTGCTTTTACACTGGTTTTACGTACAAGTATGTCAAAGGAGGTTTGAGTGAGGTTTGAGTGAGGTTTGTCGCTATATGCTATAGTGATGCCGGAGGCGCGACGGTCTGTCAACGTCCCGGTGACATGGCCAATCTGCAATGACATCTCACCAGGACAAATACCAGGACCATCTAATAGTAGTCAGAGTGCCACTAGGCATTCGTTTGACGTCTCCAAAACGTCCCTGGCCTTACACGCAATCCGAGGGCACGATGCAGCGGTGTGGAAAGTGAAAGGACCGTCATCTTCAAGCCATCGAGGTGGGTTCTGGGCAATTTGCAAGCATTATCACGACTTGTATGTGTTTGATGATCATCGCGGAGACTGGGACACCACATTGATGCGACATGCTCCTCTCAGAAAGCCTCAAACAGCCCGTCAATCGGATTCCTCGCCCTTGCCCTCACGAAGGGCTACATCACCATACTTCTGCTCGAACAGACGGTTGCTGCAGCGTCTGGCGATGAGGCGAATAGACAAGGCCTTCCTGAGAGGCAAAAGTCATCCAAGGGCAATTCCCTAATTTAGACGAAAATGTCGATGCTTTTCTGCTGTCGATACTACAAAGATTATACAATCCCTGCTACGTCCGTAACGTCACGCTACACCCGGAGTTGCGCGTGACATCCACTCGTCTCTGGAGTGCCCGATACACCTTGCCCAACCTAGTTCAACTCCTCCAACTTGGCAGTCTCCTTCTCGTCGGCGCCAGTCGTCTCGTCAACGTCAAAGTTTTCGACCAAGTCGGGAACATCCTCTTCATCAGCTTCCTTGACGTCGCCGCCAGCTTCCTGTTGCTTCTGGGCCATGGCCTGGTAAGATTCGGCCAATTTACGAAGAGACGCCAAAGAGTCCGGACCGAGCTGGTTGAGGATTCCGGGAACGAGTTCCGGAAGCTCCTTGTCTTGACCCTGACCGGTGATGGCAATGGTGTTAGAGGGCAACGCCGAGTTAACTAGAAGGATACGAAAGATATCAGTACCGTTGCGACAGCGAGTACAGGCTTCAAATCGCTTTCGTGCTGGGGCGCCAGGATCCTTGCCAAACAACGTCCGGAGACATCTTGACGCATTCCCCCCAGTGAAGCCAACTGTGTACGATCAGGATCTCGACTTACCTCGCGGGTGCTGGAAGTGCAAAACGGTGCCATCTTCCTTGAACATGTTGACCTCTTCTACACCAGTGATCGGCTGAACGTTGAGCTTTCCCAAAGCGGCCTGGATCTTTCGGTCATCTCCCTCCTTGGTCGAGGCAGACTTCTTGATCTGCTTTCGTCGAGGGGTACCCTTTCCACCTATTAGGGAGTGAGCATGACAAGTCAGTCACGGTTCGACGAGCGGTTGTCTGAGCGGCCAGCTGCAATTGTGCAACCCTTCTTCCCCTTTCCCTGGCCCCTCCTCCTGTCCGCCATCCAGCTCACGCGATATCGTTCCCTTGACAAATGCCGACTCGATTACGCACGACGAGGTGATGCCCTCCAGATGCCTAGCCTCAGCGTGCCTTCTTTGTTTCTTTCCGCCGATGACACGCCAACTTTCCCATGGCGATCACTCTCATCCACGAAGCCACTCCCAAATCTTCAAGATATTGCCCTTCTTTGCGACTCCGCGAAGAGACCTTGAAGCCGCGCGACTGCGCAAAGATTCGGTCCAGCACTAACCTAGACGGGTGTTTTGAGCTTGCAGCTTGGCCAACTTTACGGGATCCATGGTGAGAGTCTGAGGACGAAAAGGATCGAGGGTATCGGCGAATTTATCAACGTAGCGAAGTTGTTGGTCTACGCCGTCCGCGACAATTACACGACCTCCCAAAGTCATGAAGCTGCGCCGAGATGCGAGATGCGATTGCAATTGGGAGTCCAAGAATAGGCGCGTCTAGGTTTGTCACGCGCGTTCCCACGCTGGGGCACAGCGAGGGGGCGAGATTCATTCCGCGACTGACGCAAAGTTCCTCTGTTTGCTATTAGAAATGCGACGCAAGTGCTTCGAACAGCATGGAATCAGGGCGGATAAGGGAATACCACTAATCATCTTGGATGTACCCAACTCATATATACAGTTTACACCGCTGGTATAATCAATCACCTTGCATGCGGGAAAAGTCTTCGTTCAGTAGCCCTTCCGTAAAGGCTGTCCCCGTCGACATCGACTTTGCTGAAATTCATCTGGCTACATAGAATGTAGCCTGACTTGAAGCTTACCGATTCGGCAGAGTATAAGAACTTCGCGACTCCTTTGAGCCGACGCTTCGAAAAGGAGAGCAGAAGGTGAAACAGGGGCCCGTGCGTAGACGATGGGCACGTTACTTAATGTGTTCTGCTGCAATTGATCACATTCCTAGTCCGTCTGTACCGACGATACCATTGACATCTCTCTCTCATTCCAACTCTGTAGACCAAGCCAACTAACCTGGAAAATGACTGTCATAATCCGTCCGGCCAAGAGTTATCAAGAGTGCGCCATCGTGGGGGACATCTACTACCGTTCATGTAAACAGTTGAAATGGTATCGTAATGTGCAGGGTCAAGCCGACCCCGAGGGAATCAAGAAGTCCACGTAGGCAATCTCGCCAACGTGATAAGAAAATTCCAGCATCACGGAGTTGTCATCCTCGCAGAGCTAAATCACCAGGTTGTCGGATACTTGCTCGCCTGGGAACAGCGACCTGGAAGCCCAGACCCGTATCGACACGAGCGTGTGAATCCTGCCGTTCCTGGTAGACACATGCCCATCTGGTGGAGTTTGCACGGGCAGATTGACAAAGTCTGCGCTCAACTCGAAGACGAGCATGGACCCTTCTTGTGTGAGTCATTTTCTGCAGTTCTTCATCCAGAGCGACCGCTGATCGTTGGATTGCAGACGTGGATGAACTCGCTGTTTTGCCAGAGTATCAGGGGCAGGGAATCGGTCGGAAGCTTCTCGACTACACGAAAAAGGCAGCTCGTATCTACGATCTTCCCATCGCGTTGACCGCCGCAACAGGTGCGTCTACCACAGTGTCACCGCTGAAAAATGCTAATTCCCTGACTGATGTGTCCAGAGGCTCTGAGATTCTACGAAAGAACGGGTTTCAGGCGATGTGGCAAGCCTATCGTTTTGGTTGGCGATGACGCAGCCCAAGTGAGGCAATGTCCGTGCGACGAGCAAGAGTAGCGTATTGACAGTTCGCCTTCACAGTTGGTACCGATGATACTGGAAGAGAACCAAAAAGAAGGCGAGTAATAAATGACATGTGTATCGATCCGGTCTGTTCCATTCCATAAGCATGAATCGTTCAGATTTTTCCGGTCATTCTCCATGAGATGCAATCAAACAGCAAACAAGTTGTAGTCCTTCCTCTATTTCAACAATTCCTTGACTTGATTATCCTCGGCGAGCCACCAATCGACTTGAGTTTCGAGCGATGTCCAGAACTCCTTACCGTATTGCTTTGGTTTCCAGCCAACGGCCGCTTCTCCCTTTCGTGCACGTACACGGGAGCTGTCGGTCAAGAGTCAGCTGTCTGACAGAGAAGCACGTCCGATATAACTTACTTCGTCCCAAAATTGATTAGACATAGGTCTTCATCCCCATCCATCAGCGCGTCCGCCGCTTCCTGGAGGCTGGCCCAAGACTTTGCGTCGGCACTCTTTATCAGCCCCTTCTTGTACAGAAGTTTGCCCAACGCCTCCGCAAACCTGTCGAGGATGAGATTAGCGTTGAGGAATTTACGAACAGGCGTGCACTTACTCTTTCCAGGAATATTCGCCGTTGGCTGCAAAGTAGAATCCATTCCTACCCAGGGGGATCTCCTTGTCTTCCACCAGACCACTCACGAGCAGGGCGTATAGGTCGGCTAGGTCTTCGATATGAATATACGTCCATTTCTATCCGCCATAGGGGGTCAGATCTTTTCCCGAGGCAGTCCTCGACATCTGACTCACGGCTTCACCGGTTCCAATATATTGTGCCTGCCCTGTCTTTAATGCTCCCATGACGAGGTACCGCATTTGATGAGGCGTCTTCTTAATAGGGCCCGTCCCCTTGCCGTCTATTGCGCACAAAGTAAGAGTTAAGCTCCGGGATGTACACAAGGAGGAATCGCTTACAGATCGTAGGAGGAGCCACAATCACCAAATCGAATCCAGTCTTCTCGGAGGCGTCTACCAGGGCGATATCGGTGTCACTCTGGCTGTATGCGGGACCGTCGTTCTCCCACTGATAAATGTCATCGGAGAGATCGTCGTGAATGTTGGAGGAAGCGCGGTCTGCGTCACGGTCGGAAATGATGCTTGTTCCCGAAGTCTGCCAGGAGGATTAGACAAATTTCAAAGAGGGTGACCACGCAGAGGGCGGCCCGTACGTACATGAACGAGCTTTCCTTTTTTCCCATCCTTGATACGCTCAACCAGACCTTCCGCGATCGCCATGGCGGACTTGCTGTCTTGAGCTGAAGCTCCGTTCACGGTGACTTAGTCGTGGCGTCACATCAGTGCCTGTGCAGAACCTGGGCGTTCGGCGAGCTCACCGTCATGCTCTCTCGCGGCCCTTTTCAATACGTCATGGTCATTCAGAGAACCTTTGATAATGTCCAGTCCCAGGCGTTTGAATTGCTCGACTTGACCGTCATTCCTGACGAGAACCGAGATTTTATACGTTCTGTCGCTCGACGATGCGAGCAACGAGTTAAGAATGGAACCGCCGATGTACCCCGAGGCGCCGGTAATGAAAACGCTGGTCGCGGGCATATCGTGAATAGTGCGTGACCTGATCGAGACTGCGAGGTGGTCTAAGCCGATACCGGGTCCGCACTAATGAGAGACGATGGATGTGCAACCAAGGAGGTGCTTGCTTCAGTAAGCCTGGTCAGTTCGTATGAATCGTACAAGTACGGAGATACGTGCGGGTTACTCCCAACAATAGCGAGTTGCATCCATCGTAGGTTTGACGACATCAGACGTCGGTGTCGTCCGCATTGACGTCATATCGAGGGAAACATATCATATCAGTCGGCTGATGAATCGGAAGACGAGTACGATCTGCAATTAATAATTTAATAATTTGCTATCCCTCCACCTCGGGAACACTAAAGGGGCGCAGATCCCGGTGATTCAATACTCCGCTATGCCGCTGATCCAGTTATCGCTAGCCTCTGCGACTCTGTTATATTTAGGGCAAAGCTGCGACAACATAACCAGTGAGCTGCTGGTTTGCTCCCCTATAGGAGCAGGGCCTAATTTACCAGATATTCATCCCGCTCTGTTCCTAACTCCGTCGCAACATACGGATTCTGCAATATATCCTCCTTCGAACTCTCACGAATGTGATCAACTTGAATGAGGCGAAGCGGATCGTACCTTGCTACCTGTTCTTTATATCCCATTGTTGAGATCGAGCTTTACCGCTATATAAGTCCAGGCACTCATCGTCGTCACAGTCTCAAGGGGATCATGACGTCGAATGCTCTGGAATACTTTCACTTTCCCTCCATATGGTGTGGGAAGTAAAACACGACTCTTTCAAGGCTCTATGGGTAGTGGTGGCACAGCATAATCGATGTACTACCTGTCTCCCTCACACGTGGTACATGGCTGTCAATGCTTGCACTTGCAGTCGTCACAGGATCTACTGGCTAGCAGTCGCTCATGGTGCACGATTGTCTTAGCCTGTCGCTGCAGACCATTTATGTGAGAAGAGCCGCGGCTTTTCTCCCTTCGGACTGCCCCAGAGGTTCCTAGATTATCCTGGTCTTCCTATACCATTCAAGACCTCGACCGAGAGGCTAAATTCATATACGCGGTCGTCACAGAGAATCAACGCTCAACTGTGGCTTATATTACACACCATCAAAATACCCCA